>JAEMWC010000390.1:462500-565000 GCA_016490735.1 Pachyseris speciosa
CCAGGCTCAAATGACATTTTCTAGTTACAGGTAGTTCAGAAAAAGCATAGATCAGTTATCAGGACTCTAAGTACTTACCCTAATTCCTTTCATTTTTGTGAGGTTTTGACTCTTTGATAAAGCTTAAAATCTGGGCTGGTTTATTTGCAATACCAATCATTCATGTAGCACTTTACCTTTTCTGTCTTTAGTAACAAATTTCATTAGCATTCAAGAAGTGTATAAATAAGAAAATACCCTTCCAAAAATTGAAAGGCATCAGGGACGGGATTATGGGACAATGCACACACATCAGGTTAGATCAATTATGTAGCTAGCCTGCGAGACCAACTGACCAGGATCATCCAACCCACCAAAGGAGGAGAATAGACAGTCATGTAGTTAGCAAAAATAATGATGAGCGACAGGTAGTGGGGAGGATTTTCTCACTATGGCAGTGCTAGCATTTACACATGTACATCTGTCTCCTTGTCAGTGCTGCCTTGTGGGAGGAATCTCCCCAAAGAAGGTCTACAATGCATGTTGCGGGTCGTCATAGTGTAGACTGTCTACAAATTGTAGGCGTAGGTAGACTTCACATTGGTGACAACCTATGGATACTGGAAAAGTGAGCAAAGAGGACTGACAATGGCCAGAAGGCAGAAGTTTCCTTGGTACTAATCTGGCACTAAACAGGTTGAAGAAGATCATCATATGATAGGCAGTTTCAGCAGCTAAAACGTAAAACTTGTGGGATGTGGCTGGAGTGACAAGGATACTTCACAAATTACGTTTTCATTGCTTTTTGATATGTGGGTACTTGAGCCTGAGCATTAGCTATGCCATGCTGATGAGGCCTAACAAGGCCGAAACAGCTGTCCATGGCTGCTAATGCTTGGCTCAGTCTTTGCTTTGGTATATTTAAGGGGTAATGCCTGCTACCATGTGGCCTTAGTGCCCTTAGAGTGGCTTCAGCTTACTTGATCACATTGATTTGTGAAGTATCCTTGTCACTCCAGCCACATCCCACAAGCTTTACGTTTTCATTGCTTGTTTTATTGATACGTGGATACTTCAGCTTGAGCATTAGCTTTGCCATGCTGATGAGGCCTAACAAGGCCGAAACAGCTGTCCATAGCTGCTAATGCTTGGGCTCAATCTTTGCTTTGGTAGATTTAAGGGTAATGCCCGCTACCTTGTGGCCTTAGTGCCCTTAGAGTGGCTTAGCTTACTTGATCTCATTAATTTGTGAAGTATCCCAGTTTCAGCAGTCATTGTGGGTAGATAGGAAGCTGCCAATGCGGTGATGAAAGAAGATGAATCCAGGATCAAGACAAGAACACCAAGCAATAGGTTGTTTACCTTATGATGTCATTTGACCACCACAACAACAACAGTTCAGGCTACTTGGATTCAAATAAAAATAAGTACATGCACAATTATGTTCCTGATGGGAAAAAATGTACTCCTTGGCATTTTGTTCTCATGGCATCATAATGAGAATTGCCTTTTGCTACCCCTAGGGAGATTAGAGTGCTACAAGGCTAATGTAGGTAAATGAGCATGTAATTTGTAGAAACAGGACCTGGCATTGGATGGAGATCAAGTGGAGCATCTGTGCACAAGTGATAAGGAAAGGACTGAATCCGTGGCAATATATTCATTCTGGCCTACTTTGCATGGCATATGAATGTTTGTGTACTCCATGTTTGGAGCATATGCTGATGCAGTCAACACGTTCAATAGGACTGGTTAATCCAGACATACCCACAGGGAAGCCGATGACATGTGCATAACCTGCCACCTACTGTCAGCCTGTGTGGCTCACTTGAAAGTAAGTCAGACTGCACCCTTGCTATAGACATTTGGTGTCCCTCAGTCACCCAAGACGTACATACAAAGCAAGTGGAGAAAAAAGATCTGCAATTAGCTAAGGTCACTTAGAATGATCTGCATCAAGGTGGTCTGGTCCGGCCAGATTCACTGCTATTCTCGAGATCATTGATGAGCTCATACTCATATATGAAACAGTGTTCTTCAGCACCTCAGGCAGGGCATTACGTTGGTTCCCTTGCATCTCCTTGTCAGACATTATTCACTCCAACCCTATTCCTGTCATTTCCAGTTGTCAATAACACACTTTGGTTATGACTAATGAGTGTCTGTGCTTCTACAGACGGGCACATTTTTTGCATTGTGATCTTTTAGATGCTACTTGCTTGTTCACAGTGCGTGGACTCAGACTACCTCAACGGAGGAGGCATACCGGAGGACTGACAAAGTTCTTTAATATAATTTTACCTATTGGATGACATCATGATGACTCGACAGAAGATTTTCCTTATATAGCAGAGTGATACCCAGCAAGCTATTCGAAACACCAACAATGGCTGACTTTCCCCATTAGTGATATGATCATCTTCCGATATTTGATGATAGACTCTACAAATTAACTCAACAGAAAAGTTTGCTTTGTAAGGATAGGAGGGTGATATCGTGCAGGTTATTCAACCGTAGCCTGCTGTGTGGACTTGTACACTGGTTTGATGATGGCTTTGCTTCAAGGTCTCTCAACTCAACTCTCTTCTTTCATTAACAGGACTGCCAATGTCTTTTTAGCACCTTAGATGTCAGCTAGCTCTTTTGCAGCCTCCTTGTTGAGGACCTTCCTAAACACGCCTTGTCACTAATATGCATGGGTGTCTGTGCTTTTTAAAGACATCTGCAAATTTGCAGAATGGTCCTGTACGTTGTTAGTCTTGCACCAGCCTCTGCCACTGACACAAGGTTCTCAACAGGATTTATTTTGGAAATGCCTAAGTTGTGTACACAACTAAGATGATCTCTCGTGTCTCTAAATCTTCACTTGTCAGACCGTACTGGTCATATTACTAAAACATTAAAAAGACTGTATATGGAGCTTGAAATTTATCTTTTATGCCAAAAAAAGGCAGACTCTTAACAAAGGATGATCACTCCTCTACAAAGAGCACTAGCTAAATCTAAAATGGTGCAACATAAATAAGACCTTCTACACTTGTCTTAAATCAGAAGGCTAGTGAAGAATGGTGTGAGATACTATCAAACAGATGAAGAAAGTATTAAATAACAAGCAGATACGAGCATGGAACATATTTTGTATTGTGATACAAAACTAATGCCTCAACGGTACATACTTGATATTGTTCAAACAGCAAGATTTCAGCTGACTATGTAAAACCTACATTAAGTCCATTCTCAGATGAAAATCTATCAAATACCATATTCGTATATTTCTCTGATTGATAAGGAGATACTCACTGTAAGCATTAATACACTTGTAAGGGTACTTCAGAAAATCCTGTTTGTGTCCCTGGGTGTACCTCTCTGGGTTAATCAGGCCAGTAACCATCCTTCATCATTTCACCCTCTTGCTCATACTATCAAATGATAACCTTGATAATGCTCCTGTTAAGACTTTCCTGTTACCGACTTAAGGTAAAGGTAAAGTGTGCATACAAGCCAAGTGGCCCATCAGGTTGGAGCTTATCCTTGGTTCTGTAGCATGAAGCAACCAGGAGTATTTCTACTCATCCTTAGATGGGACGCTTGTCCAAAGCAGGGTTATCCCAAGTACAAAGTAATGTATTAAGTTGCACCGGTGTCCATTTATACACCTGATTGGAGAGAGGAACTGTGAGAGTAAAGTGTCTTGCCAAAGAACACTACAAAATGTCTACAGCCAGGGCCTGATCCAGAGATGAGCACACTGACCATGACGCCACTGTGCCTGTTACCAACTTGGCTATCTTTTTATTCATCATTTCCCACAATGCAAAAGATATAAGACTTTTCAAGAAGGCTTCACAAAGGATTTTGCCTGATCGGGATAACAAACTTACACCCTGCACATTGTTGCAGTTACCCAGTGTTACTTTCTTTACAATTGATATAATGACACCTTTTCTCCATTATCTCCCTAACATACTTGCATCAGTTAAGTGGATCTTGTACAAGTAAAATGCTTCTGAGGATTCCTTCTTGTCGAGGTGAGGTCAATATGGTAATGCCAACACATCTTTGGAAGCGTGCCTTTAGCATCTCAGACAGGACATCATTTTGTTCTGCTGCACCTCCTTGTCAGACTTCAAAGACTACCTGTTGATGATCTATCAAACACAGTCAGTCCAGCATTCTTCCCGTTCCCTCTCAGTTCTCAGTACTTAACACACCTTGCTTTTCAAAATTTGGAACTTGTGCTTTTTGACAATGCCCACACATTAATCTATGATCCCGTACGCTGTGCATTAGTCCTCTACCCATGCAAGGTTCCTATCCAATCTTCTCTGTGACCTTATGAATGGTTTTACTTGAGCATTGCTCAGGATGTAATTATAATGATGACCATTGTCTTCAAACTAAGTACAGGATATAATTATACAATAGGACTAAAATGCAACTCGTGTGGAAGCTAGAAGTGTTGAATATTACAACATCATTTAGACCTACTCTACTTGCAGTTTATGAGGACCCCATGTAAAATGAATATTAAACTTTGTCCTGGCGAAATCCTAACTTGCACGTAATACTATTTCCTTGGCCTTAAATACACACAGCATACATATTTATTACATTCATTCCAGCTCTCAACCACTTGACCACATCTCCTTAACCCATTGACTACCGGCTGTTTTTACATTTTCGGAATGATTTTCCACCTATAAACGATGAATAGCAATTCGTGACTCTTTATTTGAACTACCAGGGAAAAGTGGTGCTGTCCTAAGCCACTGGAGGCTCAAGGTTTCTGAAAACGTCATTTTGACGTAGCTATTTTTTATCCGTGAAGCGACAACAATGGCCCAAGTTCGGTTTGCTTGCGATTTCTGCTAAATTTACAGCCATTTTTCATCTTTAGCGGCTGCCTGATGAGCATCATTAAGCGTGACGGTAGCTAAGAGTCCACTTTCTCAGAGAATCGAGCAAAGTGATGTACTTTGTTGTTGAATTTGGCTTGTTACTTGACGACCTACCGCCACATATTTTGGAATTTCTGTGTACTGAAGATGACCACGAGCAGGAAATTTTGGCGGTAGGTCGGAGTGGCTGTAGACTTAGTTTATATGTGAAAGAATTGAGGGAAGGAACGGGCGATGTCAAAAATTCTCGTTAGTTCCCAGCATGCAATGCGCTCAAGATGTTGAAAATGTCGGAAAGGCCCGAATGCACTGGACCAAAAGGCTGTATCTACGCTCGGGAGAAGAATATGAACAAAAAAAGTCATTTCTAAGCTAGAAAAAGGACTGAATTTCGTTATGATGGTTGAATTTTGGTTTTTCGACGATGATTTCCTTAAAAAACATGAAGGCAAAAAGGGGCATTTTTGTCGTTTCTCTTTGACGTTAAAAACGGCCAGTTTCGTTCTTGTCCAAACTCAAAAGGCCATATTTGGTAAAAATCGCTACGTTTCTTGCATTTATTGGATATCCAAATTTAAAGGGCATTCCATTTCGTGCTCACAACTAACAGTTAAGGCAATATTCGTGCGATTGAGAAAGTTGCAATGTTTTGAAGCATGGGAGTTTTTTACGGCCGGTTTTGGCCGGCACGGGTGCCAATGGGTTAAGTGCCACCACAAGATGGGTGGGAAATATGTTTCTCAACATGGTCTTGCAATGGAATCGAATATGTATCTTTCTGGTCAGTGTCAACAGTGTTGGAAAACTTGTCTAGGATTATATACAGCCCACATCTGCTTTCAGTAGAACCTGGTTGTAATTAATCTACGTCTCACTAGTTCCACTCAGGAATGAATTTCTCGACACCCCTCTTCACGATGACTGCAATTCTTGTAATAACGTTCTAAGTTATCTTTCTTGACTGAGAACAGCGTGTGTTTTATGCGCCAAATATTATTGACTCCGCCAGCACAAAATGATGGCAAGGATATTAATTTTTTTAACATTTATTTTATTATCACAAAATCACCTACAACACTTTCACTACAAAATTTAAGGTTACAAAAATTACATTACAAGAATTGAGATTACAATACTTAATACATCATACAACCAGGCTTGCTTTGAGGCATACGTAAATTAAATTATAACCGTTTACAGTAACGAGAGGAGAAGGATATGAATTATGGCAACCTCTTTTCACCTGTCTGTAGACCTGGTTACCTGTGAATGTCTAGAAGTGATACACGACCCTTAAAATAAAGAAGCTAATAACAGTCTTTGACTTACTGGTTCGACCGAATAACACCATACTGCTCGCGCAAGACTAATGCTAGAAGAAGTGGGAACTTACCCGATTTACCTTTACTCTCATAAGCTCGTCATGTAGAGTGAACCTTGATTCTATGTAACGGGACGTGCGGAACGATAGGGTATCGTGTTCGAGGCTTTTTCACAAGAATTGGGTATCGATTTAATTACTACTATAACTTTGTCTTAAAACGGGGCATCTGTTCCTTAAAATCGATCGACATTATCATAGACAATTGTGTTAACCTGGGAGAAACTGAATTTACAGAGTAATGAAAGTTATTCAGCACTGACCAATATCCAGCTGTCACCTTTTTAATCGTGATGTACAAGGTTGTCCGATTTCGACTCTGTACGTTAATGCTAATCTAAGTGGAAGTGTGATCATACGAAATAAAAGCTGGTCAACAGTACCTTTTGATGTTGGTGTTTTTAAAATAAGCCGTAGAAAGTTATCCTAAGTTTTGAATTTGTTAATAATATCCTGGAGGACAATTCAAATGAAAGCTGCTTAAAGTTTTTATTCGTGCGGTTTATATGGGTAAATTTCCTTGAAGTGGAAATCGGTGAGTGATTCAAAACAAACAAACAAGAAAGTAAATACGGGAGGATGACGCCCTGTCATCCGTCTGTTGAAGGCCGCAGTGGAGGAAGCGCAGTTATTTAAGAAGCACGGTCACGATATTTTGGGTCATTATTACAGAGACAAAAAAATGCATTTAAATAATGCGAAACAGTGAAATAACAAATTTTCAGGGAAGACAAGCACCAAAGACACAAGAATAAATGCAAATATGGCAAGAATAAATATGATGGTAAAGGATGGAGAAGATTGAAACGGATTACAAATTACGTTTTTGAAAAATTTAGCCTAATTTAGCCTTGTACATGTAATCCATATTTGCCATATTTGCATTTATTCTTGTCTCTTTGGTGCTTATCTTCCCTGAAAATTTGTTATTTCACTGTTTTGCATCAGTTGAGTGGATTTTTCTTTATCTCTCTAATAATGACCCAGAATATCGTGACCGTGCTCCTTTAAAGCGAGGAAAGCCGGCACAGTTACTGCTGGTTTATCATTAGCAGTTAACTTGCATTTTGCAAACGAACTATGTCATAACTTGAGAAATGATATGAAGTGATCTTTCAGAAGATATGGACGTTCCTAGGAATTTGGGATTTACCAAGTCAGCCCACAGTTTTCTACCGAAATTTCAGAAATTACTTTTCATTACCCTTGTGCCCAATGCCTCAATGACAGATTTCCCTACCCTTTCATATACTTCGACTCGTGAAATCCCTACCCTTTCATATACATGAAGCGTGAAAAAGCTACCTCTTTTGGGCGGAGCCTCCCCGTATAGGCCATTATAGGTAGTACTCCTCCCCCTCCCCCCGGGTGTTCAACCAGAAAGTCAAAGTAAACAGAACTGTTTTCCATCCTGCCTCTCCTGCCCTCCCATGGGGCCGAAGAGTGAAATAGCCCTCGAGTTACAAGCAAAAGTCAAAACACTTGGCGACAAAGAATAGCATCTAAAATTTATTCCCATTCAATGGAAACTTGACATTTTTCAGGTACAAAGCATCAGAAAATATTCGTTGGCTATTCAGTTGAGTACCGCTAATTGCGATATTATAAAACTTAGTCTTCGTAATTGATTTTTAGAACAAAATTTACTTCTGGTTCATTTAGAAACTAAGGGCGCATTTCATTGGCACTATTTCCTTTATTCCTTTTCCGGTTTAGGAAAGTGAGAATAAGTGGAATAAGGTTTTCCATAAAATAGCATATTTTCTAAACCGGAATACTCTTGGCGGAAGTGAAGTGGGAAGAGCGCGCGGGATAGTCTGGACCGAGCACCTGACCCTGACTTCCGGTACACGTCACGGGCTTGGCGGGCCGCGCACGATTTCCCGCCAAAAGTAATTCTCAACGAAATGTATATTCAGTAAACCGTATTGCGTTCATTCCGTTTATTCGGTTTATCGGGAGCATTCCGAAAACGGAATGGTGCCGAAAAACACGATTACCGTCAATTCCTAGTAATCCTATTTCGGAATATCTCCCCCGCCCGACCAAAATAAAATGTGCCCTAATTTTTCTCTATTTTGGTTGGCTTGGGATGGCATCTACATGTACTTAACTTAGTTATGGCTACGTCTTTTCCTTTGGTTGACTATCAAGCTCATCTCTCAGGCTGAAAACTGACCAACAAACCTATCTGATAAGCGAAGTACAAGCGACATTTAAAAGTTGATAGAGTTATTTCCATATTTTAGACTTTACATAGCATTTATAAGGCGATGCTTTCACTCATGGCGTGAAAGAGCACAGCGTCGCCTGAACTCTTGACCTCGTTCGTGGATCCACTTGTTTGCCACTGAAAACATGATGATATGAGCTTTTATTAATAGGCCGAAAGTGAATACGGAAATTATCTACTCGTGAGGAAAAAATGCCACTAACTATAATTACATGGCTGAGGGTAATATGTAACTTATTCACTCATTAATGTCACGGTTAACCAGGATGAAAGTGAATACTGGATTTATTTTCTCGTGAATGATGTCATGAACATAAACTTTGAAACTTCTGAAAGTGAATAACTGTTATGAAGTCATATCCACTCGTAAGCAAAAATACAGTGGAATTAGTTCTGGCGATCGCATGGCATGCGTCTCAAAGCGCTTTCAAATTAAAGGCGCCACGTCACAAATTTTAGTCTTAGTACACCAAAGCACCTGAGGCGTTTGTACAACAGGAGAGCCAAAACGTCACCAGTCCAGTTTTGTTTTAAACGACTTTGCTAGAGCTAGAGCAGTAACACTTGCGGGACTGTTTATTACGCTGCTAAGTTTGTATGCAAGATTGTTTACTATGCGCCTGCGCATGTGAACATCTTCCTAAGGAATATGCATAATAGATGGCTAAAAATTGTTTCATTATCATTACATTATTAATAACTGTATAACACCCTGAAGAATAAACTCACCCCACTTGCTGCCAACCAGTACAGGGCATCCAGCGTGCCTCGTGCTATCATCACCATCGCCACTGCGCTTTAAGTTCCACCAGAAGGCCGCGTCTCCCTGAATGGGAAAAAAAATTAACATGATTATCGCAAATTTACACTGCTAGTAGACCCTGTCTGGATAGTGGTGTAGGCTTGGACGAGCCATCAACAGCGCAGGGAGACTGAGGCGAGGATAATTTATTTAAGCTCGATAGCGTGGGGAGTGGTTGCCCAGTCTCCCGAGCCAAGGGTTCGTGTAACACCGTTCATTTTATCGTTAGCTCTTAAGAGCTCTATGAGTTACCGTTGTCAAGTTCCAGGTTTACAATCTTTTTCGACACTTGTTTGACAACCATCCAACACGGCCGAACTTAACATCAGCCACTCATTTTTTCTTTTAATTCAGCAAATTTTAAAGTACCTGTAGCTTTGCTTCGGACTCACCTTACTGGGAAATAGTGTTGTTCCAACTTGAGTGAACACAGTCCCACCACCAGCTTCAACGTTACTCATCTAAAAAAAAAACACTCTGATTAAACACTACCTTATATTTCTCTTTTCTTACTCCAACGTTCGATACAATTTGACGAAGAACACATGAAACAAAAACCACCGGTGGCTTTCCTGCCAACTGTGGAATCTGTCGAGTTCAAGCTCTTTATATTTGGATCTCTCCTGCTTCAGCGGTTTGGGATGTCACAAATTGAAGCTGTCACGCAACGCTCGAAACAACGTTGCGGAGGTCATTGATCTCCGACAAAACTTGGCTGTCACGCAAGGATTCTCGAGGTATGCAAGTTGTCACCAATCGAGAGCACCGCTTGTGTTGAAGCATTGAAACGCTGCAAATATGATTTCGACTTACATAAGCCAAGAATGTGGCAATTCTGTTCCCAGTGCCTAATGACGTAAACTTGTCTTCGTTATCCTATAAATTCAAAGACCAAAACAAAACAATAAATAAACAAAGGAAGGAATAAACGAGGGAATGAAATGGAGCTGTCAGAAGTACGAAAAACAAAAACAATAAATAAATAAATAAATAAATAAATAAAAGGAAAAAGCAAATAAATAATGATGATGATGACGATGATGATGATGATGATGATGATGATGATGATGATGATGATAATAATAATGAATAATGTCGTTTATACGGCGCACATATCCCAAGGGTTCAAGGCACTTCACAATAATACTGTACAGTAAATAGATTATTGTTATTATAGTAAAATCAAGCATTCAGCATGATCACCTCCGTTTACTCACAGGCGGCCCAAGCTCACGATAAGAGACATACACCACGAACGTGACTCAAGCGTATCGGCGTATAAGGTGATGTTGTGTTACAGCGGTTTGAATTTGAATTACAAAGGTTTGTATGGGAAGAGAATGGATTTGTTTTCAATAGCAGAAATTATTGTTTGAAAATAAAGTTGACTTACTTTGTTGTCTTGTAACAAAGTGAACCCGGCGGGGGTAGACAACGACCAGTTGCAAATTGGTTTGCCAGTCGCCAACTGGTCGCTGTATACCCCCGCCGGGTTCACTTTTGTTACCCAGCGTGCTGTTTTAAAGTTCAGTAAGTCCATGGCGTTCTGGCAGAGCACTTGCTAAAATTCAGCAGCGCAGCTGACTCGAAAGAAAAGCTTTGTAGCGAAGGCGATGGGGCCGCAATCGACCCGGGATTTCACTGAGAGGAAAGCTTAACATCTCTATTTCGATTCTATGGAGGAACTGTGACTGCAGGGCAATTTTCAGTGGGGTTTTTTTGGCTTCGAGTGGCGGGCATTCCGGAAATCAATGTTCTGCCTTGCGCTTCTCTTAGCAGTGGAAACTCCGATAATCGCTAACTCGCCGAAATGGCTTCAAATCGGCCTGAGAAGCTGACAAATGACAAAGGATAAAACAAGGCAACAAAGTCAACTTTATTTTCAAACAACGATAATTTCTACTATTGAAAACAAATCCATTCTCTTCCCATACAAACCTTTGTAATTCAAATTCAAACCGTTGTAACACACCACTACCTTATACGCTGATACGCTAGAGTCACCTTCGTGGCGTATGTCTCTTATTGTGAGCTTGGGCCGACTGTGCTTTACTGAGTTCACAGTATACTGAGTTTCAGTATACTGAAAACTAATCTCGTTGCTTACCCGTGCGAAGTCATAATGAGGTTCATAATGTCCGGCTATTCCGTAGTTCACAATCTACAGAAAAGTAAAACAAACAACATTACCGACGCTTTTTTCAGGCTTTAGCTGAAGTGGTGACGATCACTCACATCTTCAATCCTTAACCCACAGTGCAAAGAAATTCATTCTCACTGCACAGAAACATTAAACTGGCATGTGATGACCGCGCCTAGTTAGGGGTTGGCAATTGGCCATGTTCTAAACGAGTAAGGGCCTGGGAACGAATCCAAATTCCATTGAAAATCAATGAAATTGATTTAAATTGATTCTCACATGAAAGGGTATCTCAAAAAAAGCATTTTCAGCAAGCTTCAGTGCGTTTGATTGAAAAGCCACCAGATAACATGCATTTTAAACTTGAAAAAATCCCATACAAATGTCTCTATTTCGGAAAGTGTGTTCTTCCAAACCATACAAAGTCTCTAATTTTCACAATTTTCAAAAGCATTTTTTTCAGCTCCAATACAACTGAACAGCATCAAATTTTGTGCAAAATTTGTCCCCGTGACATGTCCCATGAAGTTCAACAAGTTGAACTCCGTGCGACATGTTGCAGGGACACATTTTGCACAAAATTCATGTTGCACGAGTGAAAAAGGTGTCAACACACACGAGGGGATGTGTTCCTGCAACATGTCCCTGAAACATATCCCGAGAACTTTTTCACAAGTGTGCAAACTCTGCGATTTGGTCTCTGCTACATGTCCCTGCTACACATCCCTGCAACATGTCCCTCAGTGTGTACTTAACGCAATTTTTTCCCTGCTTCATGCTGCAGCAACATGTTCCTGCAACATGTCCCCTCGTGTGGGCCCACCTTTAACGTCAACCTCTGACAACTGTTGATGGACTTCTTAACTCTTACAGCCCCATTGTTGACATAATTATTCTCCCCTTTCGAAGCGCGCAAGCTGATTGGTTAAAATCCGTGGACTACAAAGCAGACTTTCTATGAGCGAATGCTCCGAATAGTCTACTGCTTACATGTAACACGGTCAACTAGGGCTAATTCATCACTATCACCTTTCCCGTCCAGTTTATCAAACGTCTTTTAATCCATACCTGAAGCTCTTCAGCGGTGTCTATCGTGAGTCCCGTCACGTCTTCGATGCGCAGACTCACCCGCCTGATCACCTCGTGATCTTCGTCCTTCAACCAGCCACTTACAGGAAGTAAACAAATATACAATGTAAACAAACTACTGCGAGTAGCCAAAACGAGAAGATAATGAAACTAATCAAATGACGACAACCTAAACAAATGAAATGACAATTGAAACAAACAAACCAACGTTAGATAAACAAATCTACACTACTGACTTCACAAACAAAAAGCCGTAAACAAATAAACAAACGACAACCTTTAGTTAATACACAAAACCCAGCTAAAGCAAACAAAACGACTAAACTGAATAAACAAACAATAGACCACAAATCATTTCAGGTTAAGCAAGAACAAAAAGACTGTAATCTGTTGATTTGTTTCAGGCGCTTTCAGGAGAATGAAGCCTACTGAACTGCAATCTTGGACAAAACGTTTGAGAAAATGTCGCTTCGAGGCGTTTCCAAGAGTAAACACCTGAGCCAACAACGGAATCTCTAAACCCAACCCCTTCCTCCGAATCAACTTTTTCAAACGTTTTTCAACATTGAATGGGAAGATGGGGCAGGAGGGAGGAAGTTACTGTAGTGGCACTGTTGAGACACATACATCGCATACATTGGGGTTTTTGGTTGATTCTCAACGTTTGTCCAAGATTTCCGATTTCTCTAACTTTGGATTTTCCCTTTTTTTATAGGCAGGTAAAAAAAAATGACAAAATTTAATCACAGTGCTATGTTGTTGCTTTTCTTCAGTTACAAAAGCAAATCTACATGAGTAAGAATACGAACAAAGTAAAAAGATGAATGATCAAATGAACGTACGTATGATAAACATTTAAAGAAGGAAAAGGGATACTGATTTTTATTCATATATTCCAAACTGGGAAAATAATAATTTTGCCGCGAAAAACTACAAAACTGTCATTGAAATGTCAATTCAAAAGGCAGGCTTGATTTGGGTTTATTTCAGAGTTAAGATTTAGAAAGCTTTTACTTCGGTTTCTAAACTCTGAAAATTTTCCCCGGGCGCGTTTAGTATAGCCTCCCAAGCAGTCGTTTTAAGGGGACTCGTATTTCACCTCCCAAAAACGACTGTGTGGAATGCTGCGTTTATTTTTAATTTTAAGCTTCATAAACAAATTTTTGCGACGTTTTGAATTTTCTGGAGAGTTAACGGCAGCTTTTACTGTCTTCACTTTTTTCACCCCATCAAGAAGTATAACAATAACAGCAAGTTGTTTGAAGTTTATTAGAATTATTACTGCGATATTAGCGCTCAAAATCCGTAGGCAGTTCAGCATCTAACTTCATTTCTTTAAATATTAGTTACAAGAATTCATCCGGTTAGCTTTAACATCAATCAAGAAATCACTCCGAACGATAATCGCGTTATATTTATACCGACTGGAATTCACTATAAACCTTTGTGGCCACCTAACATGTTAAATAAGTTAGAGTGTCGACTGAACATAATGTTATCATTAAAATGTTACGTGCTGGTGCCGAGAAAGAGTTATTGTGTTACGCAATATTTCACTGTCATGTTCTATTTAAGTTAGTTTCAGGTTACGAATGTATCAAAGACGTCTTTACACAACCTTAAAGTGATCATTTCATGTCGCAAACACAAAAAGGACCTTTTTATTTTAAAATAGGTCACAACGGAAAAGGCTAAAAAACAAAGTACATGCACGTTCGTTCATTCATTCATTCATTCATTTATGCATGAATGCATTTTACTCATTCATTCATTTGTTGGTAATTTTTTTTTCTATAGGTTTGTTTTGGTCTTGTACTCTTAGGATATTTAAGACAAGTTTACGTCGTGTGGCACAAGGAACAGAATTGCCACATTCTTCGCTTATGCAACTTCCGTCTGTTCGCTCACTTGCTCGTTGTTTAGTACATATGTTCACTACTTCGGACTCCCTTATTTACAAGCTATTTCCTACACTGCTTTTTTCAACTGTTCATTCCTTCCTCCGTCCGTCCAATCAATCACTCAGTAAACCATCTTGCTAATGATCACTTTCTTGGTGAATTGTAGATAGATCCAGTCCTGTGGGAGCAAACGGCCACTTTGGGACGTAATTTGAAATTGCAATTTAGACCGTTTGCCCCCACAAAGGACTGGATCTACCCACAATTCACCAAGAAAGTGATCATTAGCAAGATGGTGTTCTCCTCATTCACTCATTTCTTTCTTTCTATTCCCGGTCCCACGTTCCCTTTCGCTCACTCGCTCGTTAACAAACCTTTTGCTAATGCGGTAGTTGGCATATTCAAGGTTTCCGGTCACGGGATGTTGAATGGTTGCACGCCGTAGCTGTTTGGAAATGTTTGTGAACAACATGTGAGTATTTTACGTAAGACAAGGTCGCACCAAGCCCGCGAGCAGGAGTGCACTTGTTACTTTATTGAAAACGAGAATACCGAGCTTAGGTAACTGGTTACTTGGCCATCATGCAAACTCGTCCACATTAAAGGATCATGTCATGGCGATTTTTACGTTGTGGAGCCGAATTGAAACCAAGTACCCTCAAGTACCTTTCTCATGACCAAAATACTTCTAGACAAAGATATCAAGTTATTTTCTCAAAGGAGGAGCAAACCAATATTGGTATACAGCGAAAAACTTGGTAAAAATGCCCAATTTTTCTCAAGTTGCAATTCATTTCACTTCCCGCCGTCTGTAGCCAACGTATTGAAGTAGGTCTGAAGAATATTGAACAGTTAATCTGCGGTTTTCTTTGCGTTTAGCATAGCTTTTCAAAGTAATATTAAAGAACGTGTCTTAGCTCCATTAACTGATTTCTTACCGCCATTTTGTACGTGTTTTTCTGTAAGTTTCGAGGGGTTGAGGTCAAGTCGATCTGGTTATTCCATATAAGGGGTTACCACGGAGATTTCGCTGGTCCACAACATCGAAGGCTCTATCTTTCATGTCACGCTTGTCATGCTAGCTGTCGTTTATTTCTGAACGATTACTGCAGCTACAATTCGTTACTTATTTGATTTATAAGTGTGTTTTTCGAGCCATTTTCCACCTCAGAAGCCCCCTGCCTGGCATCATAAAGTTGGGTTGATGGGTGGAGGCAATCCTTTGAAAGAAAACAAAGGTGAGAAGCAATTTCACACGAAGTGGGCCATTGAAAGTATTCGAGCGAGTGGTGGCAATTCACGGAGTGAAGTTGTGTCTTTAGTCGTTTTGTGAGTGGATTCCGGGACCTGGCATGGCAATTTTGGCAAGTTTCGACCTGTAAATAATGCAATCGGAGCAATGCTTTGTCAGCAGGACCGGGTGGCTCGCCACGGTCTAAAAAATATCTGAAATGGAAAATGGCGGACTGCTATGGGGCCGTTATCGACGAATATCCCAGAATTCCTTTGGGTCACAAACGCGAAAATTACAGATCAGTGAGAGCAACTGAAATCAAACGCGCTATCCACGTCGCGCTAAAAGAAGTGAGCAGGAAATTGTGGGACAGATGGTAAGTGGAGACGAAGTTTGCTGGCAATGTAGATTTTTAGCTTTAAGAGGAATTTTTGTCTTAAAAACTTCAAGACAAAGTTGCGTAGTTTCAGTGTTGTCCAGGAGCATGTTTGGTTTTGCAACAGAATAAAAGGTCATATTCAATGAAAATTGGGAGTTTTGGTCAGTTTACGGAGCGATAAAGTCTACATAAATGAGCATTTAACAATAAGAACAGTTCATTTCAACGACAGCACGGGGTTTGGGAAAGATTTAGCTTTTCAGAGCACTAGCGGTGTTTATGACCGATATATCGGCCTCTGGTAAGAAATGAGTTAAAAGGTACCTAGATCATAACGATGATAATGAGAGGTGGCCTGTATGGCTGACAACAACATAAGGCCAGCTAAGTTCACCAACGCGCGCAGAAATCATGCGACAAGGGCACTGAACCCATATTAATACGTGTCCCTTGTCCTCGTGGCCATCGAGAAGGGCTTGTGTCTCTTTCTATAATTGCGTTCAAAATGTGGACTAATTAACTTATCTGGGCGAGTTTGTTGATCTACTTAAAAAGGGACGTTCATCAATATCTTTTTTTCCCGAAAACAAACCAACATGAGTTGGAGACATGATCTTCGTTCAGTGATTTGAAAATCGACCTTGTTTTGAATAAATTCATGCTACCTTTTCTAAGGAAAGCGGGCTTGCTGGAAATCAGCGAAAAGAGGAAATTTCGTAATGTGGCTAAGAACAAATGACACGCATGCATGTTTCCATTTCAAAACAAACCCCACATGCTAACCCTCCCCCTCCTTTGTAAGGGTCACCAGTGTGAGCCCCCACCCCCTCACAAAGCTAAGAAAAGAACTGGAAGAAGTCTGGTCATATCCTCTCATCTCATAATTCCACGAAAATCAGTTTTCATTAACGGTAAGTGATAATTTCCAAGTAGAATTACCTGCGCAGATATTCTTGCCAAACATAAAGCTTAGTGAATTATTACGTCCCCGTTCTAGTGCCGGTATATTGCACTGCGAGACGATCTTTGACCAATTACCGTCACGCGAAAATGCTTAATGGGGGTTACCAAGAACGAATAACTCGTTTAGCAGCGTAATTGGGCGTTAAAATAACAAGCTTAGGGTTAACAGCACGCCCCAAATGAAACGCTCGTAACGCTAAGAAGCAATCCGTTCATAAAGAACTGTTTCAAAAGTTTACAATGGAGTCAGTAGTAATAATCTCTCACGCCTGACGACCGATCTCGTCAAAGAGACTAGCTTTATGAAATGCTGCTTGAACGAGTTCTTAGCACCGTACTGTATTTAAAATCTCTCAAAAGCGACCATCTTTACTCCGTTTGGCAAAAAAAAAATTGTTTTTAAGCAACATTTCTCAAAACGAGCACTCCTGTGGCCAACCTCACTCTTGGACAATCATCTTTGTCAGTCATGTAGAAATTTTTCGAAGCCTCTTTCAAAGGGAAGACCGTATTAAAAATGTCTCGTAGGCGACCAACCCATTAACTGCGACTGCTCCGTTTGAAATGAGACACATGATACTATAATCATGTTATAACGGCCAGTTAAACTTTCCAAACATCACAGTTAGTTTGGTGTCCAATTCTGGCCACGGTTTACGGCTTTTTTCAAATAAAATATGTTAACGTTTACCTGATATAGGGTTAACATAATTTGAAAAGACGTTAACTTCAATAACGTAGAGTGGCCACAAACCTTTTACTAACTCTATCGTCACTTGTCGCGTGCAAACTATATATTTTGACAAAACATGCAGAGAGAAGTATAATACTTTACAAACAGTCCAACAATGCCGCGTGTCGTGCCGCCACAACATGACTAAGTCTATGATAACGGTGGACGGTATATCGATGCCCAACATTTTATATCGTTTCATAGAAACCGTTCGATGCTAATCACGTGACCACAACAAAATATAACTGTCGTCACATTCGCAAGCCTACACTGTAAGTATTTCTTTACTGCTTTCTGCGCCAAATCACTCTTTTGACAGCTTCGTGGTGGCTTCACCCTAAATTGGCCAATACAAATGCAAGAACGCGAAAGACAACTCAGTGATAATTCCGCCTTTGTTGGTCGAAATTCATCAGAAAGTTGTCAAAAGATGTAAAAAAAAAAAAGTAGCAATCGAACTCTGTCAGAATGTGGCGGAACGGCGTGCGGTAGACAGAATTCCGCAGTTTGTTCGGATCTCGCTACAAGCGGGGGTTTTAAATATTACCAGCTGTTTGTGCGAGAGGATTTAGATAGATACAAGTGTGGTGCCTTTTTTAGATTTAAGATCATTAACCAATTGCTTGACAATAAAATGACAGTTTTGGAGTTCTGAATTGTCAATAAAAAGAGCAAATTCAAGGATCAGTGTCATGTATGGTAATGTATGAGGTGTGCGCATGCAGAAGATGTGTTCTGGAACTTTTATGGCAGCCAAATTACACAGAAGAGAAACGCGATTTCAGAGATGTCAACGGAATTGAAGTGAATTTAAGATAGAGTGGTATTCAGTTGTGATTTGTCTGTCATAAACTTCACATTGACTAGTTTAGCCAGTCACACCAGAACCAACCAAAATTCAAGGCAAATACTGTACATACAAACCAGCGCAATGCGCGGGAAAATATGCGCGTGCAAGTCACGATTGGCTTTGGTTTGGCTTCCGATTGGTTGAGAAAGTGGCGCGAGTTTTGCTGACCAATCACAGAGCTTAGTAAGCAAAACTTACGCAAACACTGTCGACACACCCAGCTGAAAACCACTCTAGTACCTGAATATTGTACCTTTTGCTAACTCTATACTTTGCATGCTCAAGCAAACCCGTTACTGGACTCCTAACTGTGGCTCGGCGAAGCTGATTGAAACAAGGCGAACAATAGTGTTGGTATGTAATCGTACGTAAAAACAATGGCCGAGTAATTTGTGGTTCGCTGTCTAGTCTCTATTATCCCCCCCCCCCCCCTCCCCACTTCTCTCTAATACGCCTTCCGTTTGGAAGTTTTGTAATAAGCTCCCCCCCTTTTTTAGGGCATGAGATTTTGTAACTAGTCCCTCCTATTCCCTCTTAGGAAATCTACTTCATGTGGCCCAGTTGGTTTGTTTGTAAACAAATATACACTCAAACACAAAATACTGTTTGCTGCTCTGTATTAAATACTAACGAGTTTCACTGCAATTGTTTGAGTTTTGTACAAAAACTAATTCAAGACGAAAACGGCATGTTTAAGATTTGAAATAAGCCCCCCTCTCTTATAAACCCCCGGCTTAATAGAGCTTTTACGGTATGACAAGGGAATGATTGATTAATCAACAAGAAGATTACGAATCGCATTTCAGGCAATCACAAAAAAGGGAACATTCTCACGTGATCAAGTTTTCCCGCAATTCCCCACGTTTGCTCTCTGCTGTTCCACCTTATGAGGTAGAGACTGTTTTCGCACTGGACAACAATGGGGCTACAAATTTGAAGTTTTTCATCATCGTCCTGTATTAATTACCGTGCCACGTTTTTATTAACCTCCTCCGCAGCCGTTGTTTGAGTCGGTCCTATTCTCCCTCCCCACCAACGTCTGATCAATCACGTTGTGGCTTTTTAATTTCGGTAGCTAAGTTCCCAAAGCCTCCTTTGCAGCCATTGTTTCTGTCGGTTCTATTCTCTCTCCTGATTGGATACTCAGACACAATGGGAATGGAATGTACGGCTCGGTTCAGCAGACGTTGGGAGGGAGAATAGCACCGAAACAAACAACGGCTGCGAAGGAGGCTACGTTTTTATAGGTTGCCTTCTTACTTTATACCCGTAAAATAACAAGTTACCGAAAAGATTAATATAATTATAGAGAAATTCGTTGTATCGCTCTGTTCCGTCAATCATCTGATTGGTGGCGGGGTTATGCAAATAGCCCAATCAGAAGACGTTGCGTTGTGATTTGCATAACCCCGTCCCCACTCAAATGATTGGCAGAAAAGAAAATCCCTATTTTGGTCGAAAACGCGTGGGACGATACAACGAATTTGGCTGCAATATGAAGAAAAAAGGAGGAGAAAGGGAACTGGTGTTTGAATGGCAAATGAAAACACTTTATTGCTCTGCTCAAACGCGTGAAAACATCTCACGAAGACCAAATTCAATCAGTAACTGCCACTTAACGGTGCCTCAAGTACTATCGAGTGGACGAGTTAACTGTGGCATGTAAGCGTAGTAACCAGATACTAGAGCATGCTGCGTCAAAAGTATAGACAAAAACTTAGTTCGGTTTGATTGTCACCCAATAAAAGAAAAATAATGATTTCCTATCTATACAAGAACAAACCCTCGCTTCTTGGACAATGGGACGTCGCAACCATAACAAAGCGAACATTCAGTTATTCTAGGGACGTAACAATCTCTCTGTGCATGATCAGGCACTTGGTTTCAAACAGATGACGGGTTAAGTCTGAAGAAACTTGTGGGCTACGTCAGTGGGCGAGTGAAAAGGAATCTTTGGTATCATGCTCTGCATTGACAAGATGAAATACTGTACCCTAGAGAGGTTCCACGGCTGGCGCTTCGAGCGTTAGCTCGATGGAGACAGGTAGCGAAATTCAGGGACAATAACCAGGCCCGGGGCTGTTACTTTACGAACTCTAATGTATAGTCAAGCCCACTTTGGAAAAGAGTTGGGGCCTGGGGATGAGTTTTGAAAAATTATCAATTGGAACAAATTGTTTCCACCTCAGAAGAGAGCATCTCAAAAATGGTAGCCTAACCAACTTTGAGGCTGTTTAGTTGAACTGGAGCTGAACAAAAGGTTCGTGAAAATCGTGAAAATTAGAGACTTTGTATGTTGTGGGGTGACGGACTTTCCGTAATAGAGATTTTCTAGACTATTAAATTCACGTCATCCAAACATGCTCAAACTTGCAGAAACTACTAACTTTAAGATGCAGTTTCATGTGAGAAACTATTTAGTTGAATTTGATTGATTTTCATTTAAGTTTAGATTCGTTCCAAAGTGGGCTATTAATGAGGTTAAAAAACAAAACAAAAAAAGTATTATTGTACATTACCCTTGGAGATGCCAGCTCCTTGATTGTGTTCATCTCTGACTCGGATAAAATGTCTCGAAAAATAACGATCTCTGGTTTTACAAAGACTCTTTCAACCTTGGCAGGCTTGATCTTAAGTCTAGGGGCATCGCTGTGGTACCAGCAGGCCATCTTACTTTGTTCCCACTTAGTCTGGAAAATTTTCAGCGATCGAAAAAAAATCAGCACTACTGTAGCTACTGGCAAATAAACTGTTCTCACATCGGTAGTTGTTACATTTAACAAGATGTGCTATATTTTAGGACGACTGCTTCACTGTTTTTCACTAACAATACCGCTTGAAACTAATGCCCCAATTTGTAAGCGGTAAAACCATGTTTTTGCCGTTAATGATTGCCCCGAATTCAGGCGTTTTAATGCCTCTTTCTCAAGGGGCCATCCCACAAAAGACTATAAAGCAAAAACAGACAAGATCAAAGCGCGGTGTGGAACTGCCATTTTACCGATGCAAAGCCGGGGCAATAAGCACTCGAAGAAGTCCCCTTGACTTATGGCTGTCTTTTTCTTTTATTGTGGCGCTGGAAAGCGGCTCTGGTTAACCAATGATATAACTACATTCCATCTTTTTAGTTCTTTCCGTGATGTTGTAATGAGATATCAAACGTTAGACACTATCGAAGCTAAGCATCATAAGATTTATCTTAAGGCTAAACCTTGGCCAAACATGTGTATGTACGTATTCTTTCAGTTCATTCGTTCCTTCGTTTCAGGTAATAACAGTAACCCACTCACCAGATTTCTAACCTCCCCTCTGCAGAGTCTTTCGTAGTTCTGGAAGGATGATGTTTGGTGCCAGTTGTCTCGTTCACCCCTTGGTTTTACTTTCGTGTCGGTGATAATTCCAGTATCGCCTCTGCGGCCAGTCTTTTTGTACATCTTCACTTCCTCTCCAAAGTACGCTACATTGCCCTGTGCCCTTTCATGCGTGGGGTCTTTAGAAAAAGAGCGGCAACAAGAGACAATGAAACTCGCAAGTGAATACCGGTATTTGTCATACCCAACGACTCTTAACTCAGGGACACACAACGACAAGTTTCGGTAGATATCTGTTCGGTGAAGGGTAGTTCGCCTTTCGGAATGTATTCGGATTTCTTTCGGAATGCTTTCGGAATGTAATCGGATTAAGGAATGCAATCGGATTTTCGTAAGTATGTAAAACGTGGCCTTCAAACACCATAAGGTACTTAAGAATGCCTTTCTACAGCTTTTTGCTTATTTGGCTCGTTGGGTGCCCCTGTTAACTGTAAGTGCTCAATAATGAAGACTACAGTCTTCATTTTTGGTCACTTGCTGTTAATCCGGCATTGGATATGACAAATATTCACTTGCGAGTGTTATTGTCTCTTGTTGGTAGGGTTTGCTACAAAAGGAGTAAATATATCGCTGTTTGGCCTCAAAAAAAGTACTGCAATTATTTTTTGGTGATTTAATTATTAGCGTAAGAGTTTTGCCTAAAACTGACCGAACTCAAAATTAAACAAATCAACCATACATCAGATCCTTTTGTTTCTGTTTCTTGAGTTTTTGGCAAATTAACCCCTTTGGATCCTAGCTTTCTAATCACAAAACAAGTGCAGAACTTCATTTCTGACACCATTCTCAGACTGTATGCCAAAGTAGAGTGAGTTTAAAGATATCTTGGATTTTAAGGCAAAAATGCAAAATACTTTGTACAGCTGTACATCCTTTTTGCAGGAAGGCCTTCAGTTATTATTTGATAAATAATATTCTGTACATCCTGAATGAAAACCCCAGATGGGACGTTGACGTGTACATACCAATGAATGTGATTGTGCCAGGTTAATATGCACAGCTTTCAATTCAATAACACCCGTGAGTAAAATGAACAAAATTCATCCCACAAAATTTCCCATTCACCGGTATGTACTGTACATGTACACATCAACGTCCCATCTAGGGTATTCAGTCAGGACGTACATAATAGGCTAATTTAGGAACAGAACGGGAACGCCATTTGAGGACGCGAGAGCGCGCGGAAAGGACAGAAAACGACTTCCGGTTTTCAATTTGCTGCTCTGCCATTGGTCAAGTCGGTTTTTACATCTGCGCGCGCCGTTGTCAAGAAGTCCCCGTTGTCTTTGCTAAATCAGCCAATGAGTTACAGCCCTTCATAGCAGCTATATCAAATCAATATATTTTCACATTGCAAAAGTTAACTGAAAGCTCTTCCAGAACTATCAGGAACAGCTCTAAGGCAAGAAACCTCTAAAACAGCCACTTCAAGTTCATCCCTGCTGTGGCTGACTCTGTCACTTTTCTGCAACAGAAACCTCTTCTAGATGGCTAATTAACTTTACCCTACCAACTGAGTTGGTAATTAATTCATACTAGAAATAGCTTTCACTAAAGCTGCCCCCGTATTTTAATTTTTGAGTAGTTGTGACTGTAAAATGTTAAAATACTGAAGACATTGTTGCTCATTTTTGTATTGTTGTTAGTGAAATAAAGCAGTTTTGTAAATTTCATGTGCCGAAGCATATTTCTCCAGTACATCAATGGCAGAACAATATTTGTTCAACAACTGAGATTTAGATGGCTGTTTTGTTTTGTTTGCGTGGTTTTCGTATAGGTCAAGTAATACAAAATTCCGTGAATTGAGACACACAGAAAAACAAAAAATAAGCTTTCCTGAATTAAAAATATTTAGATCCATGAGCCTGAGTTTTGCCTGAAAAGTAAACGCGTTGAATGTAATTTTTGCCTTGGCGAGTAAATCTTCGCGAAGAAAAGCAAGCGAATACGTCACAGGACAATTTACTTGAATGGAACTGAGTATGCTTTTCACAAATTTTGCTAGAAGTTGTTTAATTGGAATACAAAACATTGGTGAATTTAATATACATGTAAAGTACGGTATCAATTCACATTCAAACTTGTACTTTTTTGAAAGATAGACTCCCAGAAGCGCTCATTTCGGAAAAGGTCTATTATTCTTGTGATGATTTGCAGTGAAAGCACATGTCTCTTCGCAACCATTTGCCCTCGAAGAGGGATTTCTTCGCTATGAACTAACCAATTGCCATTGTTTAAGCAGTCAAGTGTTCTGTGGATCTTGCTATTTTGATTTACAGTCAGTTTTAAAAGCTGTCTTTTCATTCTGAGAATGGCATACTCGGCTGCTAGCAGCCATTTTCATGTGAAAGCAAGAATGTTACAAGGCACAACCTTGCATGCCTAGTTTCATCAAATCGGGAACGCTTCCCATACTACAAACACATTTCTTACATTTTTGAAATTCCTTGTATATATTTACGCGGGGACTCCTAGAGTGCCTCCTCGGGTTTTGGCCTCTGGGCCAAAACCCTGTGGGGTAAAAACAAACTGTTTCTTTCCAGAGGCCAGTAGAGCAGGGGTTGTGTTTGGTGCCCAGGCTGCTTCCGTTTGCTGTGCAACCAGTCAAGGGGTTCCCTTAAGAGTTGTGACCATCTCCCCTTGTAGAGTATGCCATGCCATGCCATGCCATGCCCTGGTAGCGCAAAACATGACAGGCAAAAAAGGAAAGTGTAGACAGCTACATGTACTTTAAAACCAGATGAAAATTCAAAATTCAAAATTTGAGACTTACCAAGTTCTATCATCTTGAGGGAGTAATTTAAAGCCTTCCTGAAGTTTCCGCGCTAAAAGGGAAACAAACACAGACGTGTTCAATATTAGTGGTTGATGAGCAACAGTAATCTTCTTATGATCTGTAAAGTGTGCAGGATGGTATTGATTGCTAAGGATAATGGTGACAAAGCCAAAGGGACTTTAAATGGTTCTTGGTATGGTTAACAAGCCTGGTTTTAACTTTTGAACTGTAAACTAATGCAATATATAACGGGGCCCATGCAGCAAATTTGCGATTGGTGGGGCTCACTTGAAATGCGTTAGCATAAGTTAACTAGGGGATCCAGGGGCATGCTCCAAGGAAAGTTTTTAAATTAAAGTCCTCTGAAATAATTGCTGGAAATGCATTTGAAACTAACATGGTGTGGTGAAACTTATAATAATTATTTATACTTTCAGCAACAAAAAAGTCTGTGTTTTAAAACAAGAAATCAATTTAATTACCTAATTTCGCTTAACTAATCACAACTGTCAATTAGTAATGTCTCCACAAAGCTCGACAACTCAACATACGATTGCCCTCAAGACACTGTACTGTTGAAAAGTGGGGGGGAGGCTTTAGCCACACCCCCTGCATGGTCCCTGTATAAAGAGGCAGTGTCACTGGTATTTGCCATCAAGCATTATTTGTTAAATGAAAAATACCTTGGCTATAAATCATTTGCTTTTGAAATTATAAGCATTTTCAATCATGGCACATTAATGAGCACAAGTCATTACATAATGTTTAATAAATGAGCAGGAGCGTTTTAAACTTAATAAAACACGAATGGCTTAAGAAGCTTTGCTGTACATCTATCCATTCTTACACTAAAAATTAAGACACTCATTAAATATTAATTTCTTTTGTATTTCCTTCACGAATTATTAATGAGATTTTTAAATTCAGGTATGCATCTGAATCAAAAGGGAAGGACTTGCAAATCTTGGCCTGTTTTGTTTTATTGCCAAGTTGGTAACCATTTCCGCATATCTTGGCTATCCATAGCTGCAAACATTTGAGAATACTCTAGTTTCTGTGACTTAAGAAAGGAAGTTTAAAAAAACTTGGCCTTTCGTGTGCTCACCACTAACAATAAAGTGTAGTCTGTGCCACATTGAATGAGGTTAAACTGTACCTTTTTGCCACACCAACTGTTAATAAAGATTTGGAGTGAATAGGTTTAGCACACCACATCATGTCAGTACCACTTTCGACATTTGAAACCTCAGTGTAGAGAGATTTAAAACGAGTGTTTTTTGTAATAAGCACTGAGAAACCTTGTATGGTACCATATACAGTACCCTCCCTAACATGAAGTCATAGAAAAGTAATTACATAGGATTCTGAGATTTAAAAGGAAAAATCTCTGATCAAGGTGAGAGCTAAACTCGTGACCTCAAGATTAGAATACACATAGATCTACCAGCAATTCCACAAATCTACAAACTTGGCTGCGAGAAGGTCAGTAGAATTAATTGTTGCGGTAGGGTCACTGGAACTGTAACATTACTACTAACCTCTCCCCCCAATCACTGGAAGACTGGTTTATACAGCTGCCCAAGTTGTAATGTAAGTTACACATGACTGTACCTTACCTTGTATTCTGAAAATGCAAGATGATCATAAATATCAAACAGGTTGACATCTTCATGATCACCCTGTTTCTGGTACAATGTTAAGGTTTCTTCCATCCATGTCTTGGTGTAAAACATGTCACTGTTGATATATGCATGTCGTCCAACATCATAGACTTCGCTAACGCCCATTTTAGGAGAAGGTACAGCACCAGGTAGCTTCCCTTGGGTGAATGACGAAGGCTGCAGCTGATAAGTGTCTTGAAGTCGCAGCAGTGCAGTAATAGCACCATCATAATCTTCTTTAGCAGGAAATGCTTCTTTATGCTTTGCTACAGCATCAGTCAGGGCTAGGGAATGCAAGAAAAATTCACTGGAAAAGCCTGACTCTCTGATGGTTAAGACTTAAGTTGCATGGTTGTAAACATGCATCGTGTGCACAATCCACACAAATTTGATGCTTACAGCTGTAAACACAGAAACAATGTATTAATAGACCAAATGCAAAACTAGCTTCCTTTAAATAATTCTTTTGTTTGTATACAAAATAGCCTGACTAACCTCGTTCAAGATAACAAATTCTTTAGAATTTTTATCTCAAAAATGAGGTTAGTCGGGCTATTTTGAATACAAACAAAAGAATGATAATTATTTAAAGGCAGTCATTTTTGCATTCAGTCTATTGCTTCACTCAGTTGCAGGAGTGCTTGATGAAAATATATGCATAGCAAACTATACATGTACAAATTTTAAGGTACAAAAATGCAAGTTTCATGTACTAAGTGAGGTATATTTTAAATTTTAAATTACTTTAATTGCAATTTGCCACTTTCACATCTCCCATAATACACTATAACTGACCAATCAAAGGCATCATTTAACAACAGTGCAATTTCAAAACAAAAACAAATGACTTTGTTATATAGCTGGCATTTTTTCCACTACAGGGCACCAATTCATTGGCTAGTTCATGGTCACATGACATCTAACAATGAAACTGTTTCCCGCCAAATGCCATGAGCGGGCAACATTGCGAATACAACGTCAAACAGGAAACAGTTCACATGATCAGAATGTGCAGTTGAAGGTGGCCTGATGTTATCACTGGAATCTCAGTGCGTTTTTCAAAATCTATGTACTTTTGTTTTTGTTTTCCACTAGTTTGACCCATTTGTTTTGCTATATAACAAATCACTTAAGCCTGGTTCACACTTGTGACATAAGCACAAGCATAAGTGTAAGCATAAGCATAATAATGTTCGCACTTGTGACATAAGCACAAGCATAAGCGTAAGCATAAGCATAATGATGTTCGCACTTGTGACATAAGCACAAGCGTAAACGTAAGCATAAGCATAAATGATGTTCACACTTGTGACATAAGCACAAGCGTAAGCGTAAGCACAAGCATAATGATGACTTGTTCACAGTAGCGACTTATGCATGTGCAGTGCGAGTCACGTCAGTGGATAAACAAGATGGCACTTATGCTTATGCTTATTTCACACCGGTTCCCACTTGTGAAATAAGCATAAGCATAAGCAGAAGAAAGAGGAAAATGTTTCTTTTTCTTGTGCTCATGCTTATGCTTATTTCACCTCAATGCACAATAGCATTTTCTTATGCTTATGCTTATGCTTACGCTTATGCTTATGTCACAAGTGTGAACCAGGCTTTAATGACTGGTCCCTTGGGGAACAGTGAATTTTGTTTCCCTTGAATCTCATTGTTTCCCTTGACTTCGTCTCAGGAAACATTGAGGTTCTTGGGAAAAAAAATTCACTGTTCACCTCGGGACCAGTCATTAAGTGTTAAGTGTTGGATCAAGGGTGATAATGAGCCTTTAATAGTAAGTTCAATAGAAAAGAATTTCTATAGACTAATGTATTTTTTGCATTGACGAAAGGTCTGGATTGCAATATAGGAGATTGATAGATTGAAATTTATTATATTGTTGATTTCTATCAATTGACCATGCCTGGTCTACTTAGGATCCTCTTTCAGGCTACATGTACTCGGTACTTTCTATCTAAATGTACATGTATTCTATTCAGAACCAATTTGAATAATACCAGTATCTCTAATTATAAAGAAATTTTTATTTTATTTTTGTTTCAAGTACTAAAATGCTTTGTAATTCAAAATAAAATGCCAGCATCTTCCTCTGAGGTGTATAATAAGTGGAGATAACAAATTAATAAGTGACTAATTGACACAAAATCAGACCACTTAACTGTAGTTAGGACACGTCAGCTAAATAATAAATAGGACAATAAAGACTCGTAATTTGTAGAACTCGGATATTTTCAAGCAATCGTGAGCCAAAACACTGTCCAACAAAAAAGAACCGCATATCGAAAAAGTGATCGTGAATTTTGTGCCAAGGTTTGGATTCATAAAATTCACAACAAAACAAGGTTTCGCCAGAGCGAATGTTATTATTAAAACGTTAAGTGATTTGTTTAAGCAGCTGCTAACAAATTAACAGAGCTTGAAAATAGTAAATTTAGGATTTATAACCTAAAACAAAAGCTCAGTTATCCCTAAACGACCAATAACATTAACAGAGCTTGATAAAATAAATCTTTGTTCCAATAGATACAAATCAGTAACTTTTGTCCGCACTTACCCTCAGAATTATCCAGTTGAATTAATCTTTCAACCTCTGGCCATTCTTTATGGAACCTTCTGATTTCGAGATACGAGTTTACAGGATGTCCAAGATAGCGAGAAACATCATCGCCAACAATTTCATGCGCGGAGTTAACTTTGGCGAGAAACTTCTGTAGTTTAGCCAAACGCTCAAGTTCCAAATTGACGTATTTCTCCAACTCGAATCTTAGCTCTCGCTCTCTGTAAACCAGGTTTTCAAGATCGACTAACGCCGTGAAAAGTTCTGCTCGAGTTCTGCTCAAAATGAGACTAAGAGTGAGGAATAACATTGTATGACATACGAAGGCTGCCATGTTGCCTGCACGCTTTGGGCAAAGTGATAAATGTGGTTCAAGATGATTTGAACCAGACACTGAAACAAACAGCGAAGCTAAGGAGAATTTTTGTATTCATCTCCAAGTATTACTTAAATAAACACGCTAAATTTGCATTTTTCTTTCAAAACTCACACCAGCTGTTATATTGTTTTGCTCATTATACTTTAAAATTGGTGCTAAACTAAACATAATTGTCTATTAAGCCACAATGTCTATAAAAATGCAGTTAAGACTTTGACAGCTAATGTCATTTCTTAAAACTTGTGTGACTACCGCAAGGCACCGTACCTGCCAAGAGGTTAAATGAATCGTCCATTCATTCGAACAATCAATTACTTATTTCGTTCTGAAAAAAAGAAATGGAATCATGACAAACTGCACGCAGCGTTTTCGAGATTAAGATACTTGAAATGCTTTTGTTTAAAAAAATTCAAGTGTACGGGCCCGGAAGGAAGCCGTTGGTGGGGAGCTGGGTACGTCATGTAAACGTTGCCTGAAAATGGCTATCTTATGTGACAGAATTGAGCAGCGTGTTAGAAGTGATGTCGGACATAACGTTTTTTGCAACTCCACCGTATCAGGTTACATCCTCTAAACGAAACCCAAGTGGTTGCATTAGGAGCCCATCTCAGGAGGGGTGGGGAAGAGGGAGAGACGCCATCTTTTGTGGCCCCAACACAATTTCGTTTGTTTGTTTATTTGTTTTTTTCCATTTCTTGAAGGGTGGGGGAGAATTGTTATCTCCTCATTTCGAGAACAGTATTGATCATGATACATCCTGTTCCAGGCTCTCAGATATTTGAGGCGAGCGCGCGAGAAAGAGCAAAGAAAATTCAGCGGCGCGACTTTCTTCCCTCGTTCTTCGATCGCCCCAACCTTGGACTAGGAAATTCAGGAAATTGAAAGATTTAGCGCTATATGTGTCAGTTAGACCACCGACATTTTGACATAACTTTCTTCTTCAGGATATTAAAAAACTAGCAAGTTTTATACTTCTGGCCGAAAAAGACAGTAACACCGAGTCGTAAGTCTAACAATCCCCCTAATTTTCGAGATTAGCGTTTTCTAACACTTCAACATTTCAGCACTTCTCTCGTGTTCCATGACCTGACTCAGCGTGACATTGTGCACTGCTAATCAAGAGGACGTAACTGGTTCTTGCTTGATATTAGCCAACAATGCGCGCGATCGGTCTGAGTACTGTAAAATATGGCATATAATAAGCCCTCTATCACCCCCCCCCCCCTCTCAACCACCACCTCCTTCCCAGGGCTTTTCCCTTTTTAAATTTAGGGAAAAATCCTGGGAGCGAGGTTGCACAACAGGCATGCGCGAACTCGGAGCGAGCGCAAGACCCAGACATTAAAAACAAAATGTTGTCTTTTCTACTTTTTAATCTCAAAAATCACGATATGCCTCTGCAGGCATCCTGGTACGCAGCAATATTGAAGTGATAGAAAAAAGAAACAACACTTCGCAAGGTGCGAACGCTCTCCTGGCATTGTGTTCGATTTCATCAACAAGAGCCCGCGAAAAGCTCTCGAGCAGTGATGCGCAGAAAGCTGCGCAGAACGTTTTCCCGCTCTGAAGGTTGAACTAAAAGAGGAAAAATGCCCCCCCCCCAAAAAAAAATAGAAAAAAAAAAGGAAAAAAGATTGCTTAGCCCCGGGTCTCGCGCGATAATGTAGGATCTGCGTCTTATTCTATATTTGTTACCGTAATTGCCTGAAGCACTGTATACAAGTACATTAATCAATGCGGATGTATCCTCCGACGCTGACGGAACAAGAGGAAGGTTAATCCTCAAATAAGCCATCATACATAAACCTGGACGCAAACGTAATTCTCAGCTTAAAAACCTCAAAGGCAACTTAAATTTTTGTCAGCAAAGTCAGGATGTCTATGTTGATATATAGATAAAGTGAAAAAAAAATACGTATATGGAAATTCAAACTCTGTTTTTTATTATTATACAAGTCAGTCCGACATTTGCTCCCGTACAATCCCCTGTGAACAATGGAAAGACCATAATAAATAGAAAGACCAGTTGACACCTGCAATCGATATGGTCAAAATGGAGTTTTTATATACTTTCTCAAGGTGATGGTCCATTGAAATTTAGTCTTTATTTAATATGAATCGAGTAAATAAATTTGTGTTCAGATCCAGGCTTGCAAAGACATCTACTGGAACATTTATTGAGAAGTCATTACTCAAATGTTGCCAGTAGCGACAACATTTTTCTCTTGTCGGCTTTCAAGTATAGAAATTAAAATGCTGGTCATAAATAATTCAAGTTTGAAACCTTTCTCTTTCAAATCTCGCCAGTACAAACAAAACCACAGATCAAATCACGTGTATTTTGAAGACGATCGAGAAAATGGACTCGCAAATCTTTAGAATTATCATCTTTATAGCCATCGTAGGGAGTTTACAACGAAGACTCTTCGTGACCGCAGACAGTTTTGCGTCCATAGCACAACTTGAGAAAATTGTGGACTTAGAGATGGCATTGAGTGAAAAGTTAGACACATTTGTCGAGCTGGAGAAGAATCGATTAGACAAGATAAAACAATTTGCTGAGAGCGTCAGGGAAGCAGTGGACCTGGTAAAAACCGATGGAATGAAAGCACTTGAAAATCCCACAACAACTTATGCTGTTATAAAACGATTTGCAAATGGTTGGTCAGAGCTAAGCGACTTCTTAGGCAAGAACTATTCTCAGGGTAAGTGTTAAACAGGATAATTAATTGTTTGTTTAGAGATACGATGTTTACAACCAAAGAAATCGTCAATCGCGACGATCTCATGAAAATATATCTACTCATTTAAAAACACAGTAATATTTGATTCTTGTGGACAGAAAGGGCTCATCCTTGTCTGGATAATGGGTAAGTTATACATGAAATCATTGTTTTCACTCCGGTTTAGAACATACATTATGTTCACTCATTATGTTCACTCAGTTATTATGTTGTAGTCTTCAACTAACCATAAAACTAACGTTGTTTACAAGCGGTTTGCCGCGGACGTGAAGCATGGAGGTGGTGGATGTGAGGGAAGGGGGGGGGGGGGGGGGGGGGGCTCCTCCACTCACACAGCTGTGAAAAAGCTTCAATATAACTGACTTTGGTCGTTTCTTTTGTCCTGATAACGGATATAAGTTTTTATCCAGGTCTAAAAGTTGTATAATTTGGAGGTCGGTTTCGAAAATGTCAGTGTATCTTGGGAAACGAATTGTTTGGGAAAATAATCATTAAAATAATAATAATTTAGAACTTATGTGTATATCATCAAATGCGCTTTACAAGCAGATGAAATTGGATTTGGAAATGTTGGTTTTTGTGGAGAGGGGAAAACCGGAGAACCCGGAGAAAAACCTCTCGGAGCAGAGAAGATAACCAACAACAAACTCAACCCACATATGACGTCGAGTCCGGGAATCCGCCAACCCTGCTCCCCTAAAATTACATGTTTTGGCCAGAAGTGAAGGTTTCAAAAGCAGGTCAAATAGGACAGTAAAAAATATTAAGTTTTTAGATCCGAGGTAACTAGGGTGTGGATGCTCCTGGCGGATAACCCCAATTCCAGACTAGAGTGCACGAACCATTCACAATTTCAGACGAAAATGGTCAAAATCGATATCCTATTTCAGACCAAAATGCCCTTTAGCGCCGCACATACGTACCTCTATAGCTCATATAAGGTAGTACGAATACACACCCAGGGAGGGGGGAGGGTTGGCCGTTTTATGGTTGTGCAAAGAAATTGTAATAATAATTCGAGTCTGAGATCAGTGGAGTTAATGATGCCTTTCGCCCCCAGATTTGCAAGAGTTACTGACGTCAAACCAGTGGCAATTCCCAAATTATAATGATGACCTTGTAGGTGCTATGGCTGCCTTGTTTCGCCTTCAAGATACTTACAACATTTCAACTGCTGATATGGCAAACAACAATATGCAAGGTAAGAGAAGGTAGAACAACTTCATGACAAAATATAGGCACGCTGCACACACGTGTAACTGCTTATGTTGTCTGACCCAGTCCTTCACATCATGTGATCGAATATCATCCCAACACCTTTTCTCTACTCAAAACACAGGTAAAACAAGTCCTGCGTTATTATAGCGTTTAACAGTGCCAAGTTGTACTTTGTATTTCCTTGCAGCTTCCGAACAGACTACAAAATGGACAATGTAAATCAGAGCTTGAAAGCCGTCTTCGCCTATGCCAATCATTCACAAGTTCATCCAAATATAACTCCAGAAAAGATTTCAAAAGAAATAACTCACATTAGACGCAAAAAATATCATATCACTATTGCGCTTACCAATTGAAATCCCCAACCCCCCCCCCCCCCACCCCCACCCGGGACAGGGTGGGTATTTGACTTTCTGTCGACTCAAATGGTAATATATCCCCACCTTACTGGGGTACTTAAACTTGCAAAACCCCCACCTACAGTCCTGTAGGAGGAAAATTGAACATGGCAAATCTTGAGAAGTCCCTACCCCCAAGGGCAAAACATGCTATCAAATTTGATCAAACACCCTTCATTCCCCCACCTTGGTCCAGGGATGTCGCGGGTTGGGGCTTCCACTGATAAGTACAAGAGGATCAGTCTAAAACTTCCAAGCACTCAAACATTGCTTCTCTGCCAAATTGTACTTTGTATTTCCTTGCGGATTGCTAACTGATCACAAAATGGACATTGTAAACCAGAGCTTGAAAAGGCATTTACGCCTACGCTAATCATTCACAAGTTCATCTATTAGGGAGAATGGGATGTTATATTTAGTAAATATAACTCCAGAATAGATTTTAAAAGAAATAACTTGTATTAGAGGCTAAAAATTCAAACAAAAAAGACCCCCTCCCCCTGCCAACCAAAAATCTCCTTATCATATCACTAATACAAGAGGATCAGTCTAAAACTTCGGAGTGCTCAAACATTGCTTCTCAGCCAAATTGTACTTTGTATTTGAATGGTAAAAGTGTTGACAAGCCTGCACGACTCCTGCAGTTCGCAGATGAATAACCTACAACGCCTTCATAGCTTGGCTTTGACTAGGATGTCTTTTAGGGATTTTCCCTTACGATATGAGATAATGGGGGGCTCCTTAAAGATATTTCTCAGTTGTGGTTGATTGTCTATAAGGTGCCATCTCCCCATTAGTGTGTCCTTTAGGTTAGGCAACGCTGGATGGTATTGTATTGTGCATACTCGACCAATTCTCGTGGCAGCATCAATGCGGGACTTCACATTATCAATCATCTTCCCTTCTAGTGTTAGCCTACTTTGGGCCTTAGTGTTTCCAATCAAAAATTTTTCTGTTTGCTTTCGTGCATTACTTTTGATTGTCTTTGTCATCTCCTTATCTTTACACTTTCTGTACTCTTCTGCAAGAATGTTGAGAAAGTACATGTCCTCAGAGGTCTGTTCTTTGCCAGATGAACTTCCGAAGACTTGACTCCATTGCCTGCTACCTATAACATCAACCATAAGCTCCTGTAGGCTTTCCCCACTTTCATTGTGCACATACTTCATTGCGGTATTCCTCACAGTTTCTATAATTTGGCTTCTCATTGCACATTGTGTTTGCTCTTGGCATCCTTGTATGGCCGAAGTGGTAAGTCAGGAGCCTGTGTTCCTCTGGATACACTGTTCAAGTCATCAGTGCATGGAGAAGGGTCACTGTTGGCCACTGGGTTTCCCTATAAAAATAACAACAATGTATTACGTAAATGAATAGATTTCAACTTGCATGATTTACCACCCATACAATATTGGGAACAAAATTTACATACTACACATGTAAATAATTCTGTGATGCCTTTGTTTTACTTCACACCAATTTATATAAAGATGCATGGAAACTTATTTGGTGTAAATAGATACTAAAAGTAAATAAACAACACACAAAAACCGAGTTTCCACATAAAAACAACTTTTCCATACAAATTTTAAAAACTACATGATTTACAAAGAATTTCAGTATATAATATCCTAAATCCAGGTCACCAGCCTGTTTGATGGAGCCTGGGGCTCGTGAAAATCACTCAAAAATACAGTTGCATGCAACTTACACTTTGTTCTGGCAAGAAGTGAGATTTCTCATCAGTAAAGTTGTTTTCTTCCAATTCAAACTAAAAGCGAAGAGAACAGCAAAACCTTAGAAATGTTACAGACACTTTGAAGAGTATAAAAACAAAGAAATTACAAAGCTAACGACAATTAGATGTTGCATTATGACAAAAATTCAAATGTAAAATACAGACTATAGACTAAAAATATCAATACACAAATAAATGATGATCGACATTCTTGTAGGGGTAAAGAATCGGGAAAGTCAGGAAAAATAGCACAGGCTTATAAGACTTACGTATATGTACCATTTGGCTAAAATTATAGGTTTCCATCTCGCAATGGCAAAGGAAAGTCTAGTCTACTGTAATTCAACATTTTATAACGCGATGCAAACCAATGAGCTGTGTTTTCCAAAAATAATGAGCTGAATATTTCAGAAGTCAAATTTTGCTTGATGAGATACTAGTGAAAGCTTTCAAGGGTAGGATAAAAGAGACGGGAACTGATACGATGACTTACCACGTGCGCAGCAACAGAATTCTCATCCGCACTCTCCAGCTTACGATATTTTTCTTCCAATTCAATCCGGCCACGGCATGCTAAACAAATCTTCCTTTTTCTTCCTCCATGCTTGGAATCGACATTACAGTACTTTTCTTCGTAAAAGGTGGCCACACGAAGGTCAACGCTTGAATGGTGATGCCATTCTTGATGCTTGCTACAGCTGCACACAGCCACGAAGGGCATCTTTATATCGCCACAATGAACCACCAGATAAAACACGAGTCGACGATCGAAATCCACTACTAAGGCTTCACTCACTAATTATACTATATACAAACTGTAAAAGAAACTATATACAAACTATATACACACTCGCAAAATAAGGTTGTTGTTCAAAACAAAGCGAAGAAGTGGTGAATCCAATATGGCGGCGCTCTCGCGTATGTCCTTCGTGCCCTTGGAAAACCTTCCCCACATCGGAATCTTACGAAACTTTGAGAAACAATAGATCTTACGTCATCATCGACAAAAATACTGATGTTTCGGACTTATTCGCATTTTTTTCGTGCAAAAGTCGGGAAAAATGGATTTCAACCAATCAGAGAGCTCAAAATTAATTAAATAATTCAATTATAATATAGTTCTACTGCTCATGCGTTGCCGTGCAACGCTATCGTTCTTAGACGGACCATTACTTAACACTCTTTTCTAGGAAGGGATGATTACCTTGTGTCGCGTCTGAAGCTCAATGTCAACCAAGACAAAAACAATGAGCGATTCAAAACACTCCGCCTTTATTTGTTTGCGCCGTGTGGTGAAAACCGAGGCACACGTAAACGCTGCTAATTGAAAAATAAAGTAGAGATTGGCCAAAGAAAATAACACAAAAGACAGATAAAAGAAACAACACAAGAAAAGAATGCGAAAACCTACATGTATGATACTGCAAGCGAGCCAAAAGCGCCGCTTTACAACTTGTAAATGTTAACAGTAAATCTCAGTAAAAGCACGAGGTCCTGGCCGAGGGTAGCCTCCCACGCAGGGACTCGTATTTCACCTCGTGGGGAGGAGGTGAAATACGAGTCCCCCAAAAACAACTGCGTGGGAGGTTAGGCCGAGGGCCCCTGAAATGACTATGATGGGCCGGAATATGGTCTCACGGCTCGCTTACTAATCAAGACAAGATAAAACTAGTAGTAATCGTAGATGAGGAGTGCGTTCGAGTATTGGTAGGTTTGGTATGTTAACCTTAAATCCACCATATGAAGGGCCATGTGGTCCATGATGATCGTTGAACACTAAAAGCACATTTACAGCATCTTGGAAAGCCTCAAAAATATCAACTTTGACTAACACAATATTAAAACATAGTTTCTGAAAATTGTTGTAGCAGCAACGAACAAATTATTGTAGAAATCGGCAATTGTTTCAGCTTTATCCAGACAGTAATCCCCAGAAATTCCTTCAGCTCCCCAGGACTTGTTCCGACCAAACATGGTATGTTCCTTCGCATGGCATATTTGTTTGTTTCAGTGACGAAATCGAAATGACCGATCCGTGGTGTAAAAAGGTTTACAAAATATTTCTCAGACATTATCCTGATATAACAAATTTCAGTCGAGGTCGTTTCTTGAGAGGTAAGGTGGCAGATCATCCACTTCAATCGCCAATCCTCGCCACAAAGAAACTTCCCTGCTAGCAGAGGTCCTCTGGCAGAATCCCAATTTCATCGTGTTCAACAACTCGATCAAACAGGTCTTGTTTTCGAAAGATTTCGTCTATTCAATTCCGCTTTTACTTGATGAATTGTCCACTCATTGCAGTGGTATCGCCGCCATTTTTATTTTCGCCATTTCCGGGCTGTTGCAGCTCATTTGAGACATTTAGACATCACTCGTCTTCCTCGCCGACGGCCGCCATTTTGAAAGCTAAATTACGTTGGCTTGGCGATGATGTCATTCGTGTTCGCCCCCGCAGACTGCTTGCAGATTGCAGGGCAGCTCTTTTCAAGACCCACCGGTTGTCCCAAAATCTCGATTCAGTCTGGATTAGGACTGCGTTCTGCGAACGCAATAATTTGCTAAGAGCGTCAGGGAAGCAACGGCCCACTAACTAAAGGCAATTATTCTATCCGAAATTAGTGTAAATCTTCTAGCGTTCTATCACGATGTGCCGTTCTCTTATTGGCTACGCTAACTCGCTATCTGTTTTGTTGAAGATAGTGAGTAGCGGTAGTCGAAACAAAATAGTGGCCCCTTCTTCGCGTTTTCGAAGTGTCTACGAGGAGGATTTAGATAATTTTTTTGTTTAGTTTTGAACGACTTGTAAATTTATACTAAAAAAATTAGATTATTTGCTCTCGATTCCTATGTGTGACTCTGAGGAAGCCGATTCTAGCTCTGCCGCTCATCAGCTATCACGCGGTAGAAAGCTCGAGCTCATAATCTAATTGTTGAATAAACGTATGCTGAAACTGCTACACCTTGTGCTACGAAATAAACCGAAAAGTAGTTTGAGGATTAATTTCTGCAAACTTTTATAAGGTGGAGTGTTCATTACCGCGACTTAAAGTTTTAGCATAGTAATTCTTTTCCAGAATGTTAGGAGGTAATTCTTACTGTGAAAGTCAAAAAACCGTGAACACTTTGATTTCATTTTGACAGGTCCATTGTGTAGCTACCAATAAAACGCGAGATGAAATTCGAGGGACTTTAAGCCGCGGCTACACGAGCGATATTTATTGCTCGCACCGGTGATGCGATGTTTTTAAATTTTGTCTCGTCGCCAGCACGTGATGAAAATCACAACCGTAGTATGGCAAGCCAATTGTAGCAATATTCAATGCTAAAATTCAAATTCAATTCAATGAAATTCAAATTCAATTCAATGAAATTCAAATTCAATTCAATGGAATTCAAATTCAAATTCAATTCAAATTCAATTCCAAGAAAATTCAATTTCAATTCAATGAACATTCAAATTCAATTCAATGAAAATTCAAATTCAATTCAATGGCATTTCAAATTTCAATTCAATGAAATTCAAATTCAATTCAATGAAATTCAAATTCAATTCAATGGAATTCAAATTCAATTCAAATTCAATTCAAAGAAAATTCAATTTCAATTCAATGAACATTCAAATTCAACTAACTACGCGCATAGCATCTTGGATCAAATATCCGGGAGTCCCGTCCGAAAGGCTTCTCCCGCCGCCAAAATGGAGGAACGTCTTCGAAATCTTGCCGATTCGTTGGGTGAGTGCTCGAGACTCGTGTCGCAAGTGTTAGGTAGCAGTAGTTCAAGATCAAATTCGAACGTCCTGGATTCAGCGAGTCAAGTCGTATCGGAAAATAACTTAAGCTTAAGTTCAACGAGCAATGTTTCCAGTGCCGTCGAACGAGCTCGATCCATGTTGCAAAGAAGTCGAAGTACAGGATTGTGTTCTCGCTTGAGCCAACGGGAGCGACTTCGATCAGCATCACCGTGCGCTCCTGCCAGTCACAGAGGAAAGAAACAGAGAGCAACTCCAGAGCAATCTAAACCGTTTGAATTTGCTCTTCTGTACGTTGGGGACGACGACGAAGACTTGGCAATTCACCAAGAGAATATTTTGCTTCGAGGATTTGTTAATTTAGTCAACACAGATGGAGAAGCCGACATCCGATCCAAAATTGGCGATGCAATCAGACTAAAGTATCCCTTAGTTGGCAACAGAGATTTTGTGTTTCTTCGTGCAAACCGGCGCAAGTTAAGCACACCTGTTAGTTGTGAAGAATACACGTACAAGCAAGTGAAACTGCTCTGTGGGCAAGGAGCCATTTACATTAGAATGAAAAGTGAACTGAACTGTTTATTATGTGATGGCGATGGAAATAGCTCAACCGAAAGTGATGATTTGCCAGGTAAGTTTTGTTGTGTTTTTAAAATTATTATGCACCAAAAGCTACTATCGGCCAGGCTATTAAGGATAAGAAAACACTGGGTAGACAAAAGTTGATTTCCAGAACAACATTTCAGCTTGCATCCTACGAGATCCAAAATGTTTATGAGTAGAAAGGTGAGCCAGCGTTCTTCTGCGGCAAAGTAGTCACTAGGGAAGTTTTAAATAAGGCAAACGTTTTTACGTTAAAATTTGGTTGTTCCTACCATGAGCAATTTATTGTACTTTTTTGTCACTGGCCTTGTTGTGACCATTTGCCATAGATAGTATTAACCTATAGCTTTGACATCAAACCGTCCTTACAGCTTTCTCAACAGTCTCAACTTTTAATCATAGTACAAAGTCTCCCGTTTATTTATTATTATTATTATTTTTTTTTGGTTTAGTGCAAGGTGTTAGCAAACATTCACAAAAAAGTACCAAAAAATAATACTTTACGTTCTTATATATACATTTTTGTGCAGAAATGCTAAGTCAACCAGCTCCTGGACAACAGAAACAAACAGAAATGCAATCAGTATCCACATTTGAAGATAGAAGTACAGGAAGTGAGTCAAAAAGGGAGGAGGCACTACCAGATAACATCGAAGATCAGTCTGTTGATTTTTTGGCAGAGCATTGTGTAAATTACTGTAAATCAAATGGTATTGAAAATCCTGTTGAAATTTTACGCTATGCACAAAGTCTGATTGTGACTGGGAGACCACTGGATGTGCAAGACATAACTGTAAGTCTGGAAGGTGAAACCAACTTCATCTTAATCAATCGACAAGATATTTTAAAATCAGCAATAGAAGAAGTTCAATTTTTAAAAGACCCCAGACTAACACTTTCAGTTGGGTTTTATGGTGAGAGTGCTGAGGATTATGGTGGCCCTCGGAAAGAATTCTTCCGCCTGTGTTTGCGAGAGATCAAAGCCAAGTACTTTGACAATGGCCTTAAAGGCCATCTTGCTAATGACTATGCAGCCATTGGGTTAATAATGGCCCTTAGCACGTTGCAGAATGGTAGTATTCCCAGATTTTTGAAAGAAGATCATCTCCTGGCACTTTTTTCTTCTGAAGAGCCATCAAATCCTTGTATCTCAAAGCTTCGCATTGGCTGTAAAACCCTGGGGCTTTATCAAATAGGAAATGGTATACCTAACTTCCTTTACCTTTTCAGACCTTCAGTAAGTTCAGCCTTATCAAGGAGAAAGTTGATTGCCCTTCTACCACCAAATTTCTCTGAAGAGGGCAGTAATGTACGTCGTTTTGAAACAGAAATTTATGATTTGTTTTCTAAATACACCAGGCTGGCTGCCAGTGGACAAAGGGGGTCAATCACCTTGGAACATATACTTCAATTTGTCACAGGCACTGATGAAGAGCCCCCACTTGGGTTTGGTGTAGCACCTTGTATAGAATTTGTTGAGGCAACAAGCCATGGCACAAATCCCCACACAGAATGCCCATTTCTACCTACTGCTAACACCTGTGCAAATACATTGTATTTACCAAGACGTGCAAAGGATGTGTTGTTGCCAAGTGAGGAACAACTCTTCAATCTTTACGATTTATCATTTGCAAACGCATTTTTTGGAAATCTGTGAATTTAGATTCTGTTACTTTCTCAGTCGGTGCAATACTTTGTATCTCATCCTGTTGGTTAATGTTTATAAGTGAAACGAGTAAGGAACAAAACATCACTTTTAGATGTTGTGACCATGTGGCATATAGTTGAGTGGGTGGGCTAGAGGTGCTACATTTAAAGGGGTTAGGTTTAGCTTGCCTTGGGACTATAGCTCGGATCACCAGGTCACCAGCTTTCCATGTAAACAATGGATTTTGAAGACTGGGCCTTAATTGAAGGGCTGAGAGCATAACCAACCCAAATGACTTTTAGGGCCTTTTTCTTGAAAAAGAGTGGGAAATGGTCAAAAAAAAATTATGGGGCAATTTTGTTCTATTGAATCAAAGGCCACATGCAAACATTCAGCTGATTTGGACCAGAAAAAGAAAAAAAACCCTAAAAGTCATTTGGGTCGGTTATGCTCTCAGCCCTTCAATTGTTGTATTTCCAGTTGAAATTATTGTATATAATGTTTAAATTTTATTTGAAATGCATGTTAGAATATGTTGAGTTTCAAGAAATGCTTACTTTGGATCACTTGCATTACAGCAAGAACATGTTTGGTTGTGCCTTATAATTGTGTTGTGCAATTCAGCAGCTGATTTAAAATGGGGCTGTTGAAATGTGAGGGTCATATATGTGCTTAAGTACAAGAGTTTCTGTTTTATTGTACTGAAATAAAGTTGAAGTTAAAGGAAGTCATACTGAACGTTTTTGGCAACTTGTTAGCCATAGTCAAATCCTAAATGTTCATTCTGCATTTAATTCATATTACCACACAATTTTTAACTTTGATTACGGCACATTGATCCCACGTAGTGATTGAAGATGGCCACATGATTTGCCAAATAGGTATAGTGTTAACTGTTTTCAACGCTCTCTTTCACTATCTGATGGATGCTAGTGTAGATATCTATGCCCATTTGCATTGATGACATGAGTGGATCTATTCTCTCTAGAACTTTGGCCTGAACTGACTGATGTTCAACTGGCAATGTCACTGGAGGAACAACAACATTGTTGTTGCTATCCTCAAATGGAGATGGCCCATCTGGGTCAACACCATAGAACTCCAGGTCACTGGGATCCTCGTCTAACTGCCCACGTACCAAGGGGTTGTCCTCATTTAACATGCCATTGACCCACATCTGATATGGAGACCAATGGTTTGCTGTTCTTACCTTGTGGTGGTTGAAGGCCTCCATATATTCATGAAGTGCAAGGTTTATTCTTGGGAGGAATGTCAAATGTAGTGCAAATATATCCGTTGGGTTGTCAACGTTAAGCAGGCCTGTATCCTCCATTGCATAAAACACGTAATAGAAAAGGTGACACACACACCTGAAGACATCCCTCCAGAGCCTTTCAATTCTCTGATTTCTCGTGGAGGGACCAGCAATGAAACTTCCCCTACCTTCACCTCTTGTTTCCACCATAGCATCGCAAACTAGTACATTCTCCACACCATGGTCCACACGAATACGTGACGGCCACAGCCCATCTTTTTCAATTGCATTCAAAAAGAGTTCCAAAACAGTTTGTGAAAGATTATTATTGCTGCATCTGAGAAACACAATTCGTCTAGAGAAACCATCTATGCATCCGTGGATTATAAAACCCCAGCGAATGAGAGAATGATGTCCATCTAAATGCCACAGAGAATTTGGCCACGGCACGGAGTATTGCCTACGAGAAACAACAATTCCCCACCTCAAGGCAGTATTCGCTGGATCCACCCTTGCCAAACACTCACGAATTCTTCTTCTTTGAACCCTCAGTCCAACTGACTTAAGGTACCCGGCTAAGTACGTTTGCCCGGTTGTTAATCCATGACGACCCATATATTCCAAGACTAATTCATCCAGTTCCGCATCCGATAACAAACTAAAATGCGCCGTGCTTTGCAAGCCATATGATTGTACTCTACGATAAATTGTCCAACGAGACACACCAAACAACCAAGAAATTTTTTCCAATGAAAATCCAAGTCCTAGAAGATCTTCTAATGTTTCAGCGGATATATAGAATTGTGGTCTCCCAGGATTTCCCGTTCTGAGAATTTCACATTTACGTTGAGAAACTGACGAGGGTTTTACTGCAAGCGTTTTAAGATGATTTTCCGTAGCCCGCAGTACTTCTGAAAACGCTGAAGCTAGTGATTCCCACTCGATCCGATCTTGCTCAATGTCAGTTAAGGCAATAGAACTCAAAAGACTGACGGTTCGATCGAGAACTACAGATTGTGCTTGCAAGTCATTGATGTCCGTTGCATTGTTGCGTATACATTCCTCTGTCCTATCGAGCACTGACGACAAAAATTCAGGTAAGTCTTTTTCCACGTCAAATTCTGACTCAATGTCCGCCATATTGCTAGTTAACTTTCCCGCGCGAAAACATAATACCTCCAGTATCTTAAAGTGCCCGTATGGTTATCATTTCCGGTCAATCACCGGAAGCGATTTTGAATTGAAATTGAATGCCATTGAATTTCATTGAATTGAAATTGAATTTTCATTGAATTGAAATTGAATTTTCATTGAATTGAATTTGAATTTTCATTGAATTGAATTTGAATTGTCATTGAATTGCCATTGAATTTCATTGAATTGAATTTGAATATTCATTGAATTGAAATTGAATTTTCATTGAATTGCCATTGAATTTCATTGAATTGAATTTGAATATTCATTGAATTGAAATTGAATTTTCATTGAATTGCCATTGAATTTCATTGAATTGGAATTGAATTGTCATTGAATTGAATTTGAATTTCATTGAATTGAACTTGAATTTCAGCATTGAATATTGCTACAATTGGCTTGCCATACCGTAGCCACCCTGGCGCGCTGGCGACGCGACAAAATTTGAAAAGATCGCATCACCAGTGCGAGCAAAAAATCGCTCGTGTAGCCGCGGCTTAAAGTCGCTCGAATTTCCTCTTTGCTTGCATCAATACACAAGGTTAAACTAATAATGAAAAAACTACAGGGTAAAAGCCTTTTTTTTTTGGAAGGAAAAGCGATCAAAGCAATGTTCGTGACTGATCGAGACAACGTTAATTTATTTGCTTTCCTTGCGGTTTCATCTCGCATCTGATTGGTGGCTACGCAATGGACCTGTCAAAATCAAATCAAAGTGTTCACGGTTTTTTGACTTTCATAGTAACTCAAGCAGAAGCTGTTCTGATTTAGCATACTTCAACCTCTGGAAACACCTTTACGACTTCCTTCTGAGTTCAGATGACGTTTCCTTACTATGGAAATTTAGCCCTCTTACAGTGTTTGTATGCAATTCCGTTGTCAAAAAAATGAGTGAAGCGCTTGTTTCTTAAGCCTCCTTCGCAGACGTCTTTGGGCTCGTCACGCGTTCCTTGCCCACGAACGTCTGCTGAACTGAACTGCCACTTCCGTTCGTCGGCGGTTAGCCTTTGTTTTGAAGAAACCAATAACGACCTTCGTAAGAATGGAAATCGACACCCGATTCACGTGCATCGTCTGCGAAAATAATCCAGGGGTCGAAGTCTTACATTCCATAAATTGGAAAACGAACTATGATTGGCTAACCGCCGCGAACGGAAATGGTAGTTCAGTTCAGCAGACGTTCGTGGGCAAAGAACGCGTGACAAGCCCAAGACGTCTGCGAAGGAGGCTACTTGTTTCTCAGCAAAAAGTTATCTTGCTAGTTAATGGTACTAGGCAAAGGGTTCCACTAACAAACTTTAAGGGATTTAGCCGTGCCACAAAACTTTCTCTGGCTTTTTGAATTTTCCATACATTCGTCTGTTATTTTTCCCCGGGAATTTTTCAGCCCGCGGCAAAAATTTACAGACGAATGTATGGAAAAATTTTAAAAAGCCAGAGAATGTTTTCTCGCACGGCTCCCTCAAATTTTGTCAGTGGAACCCTTTGCCTGATACTATTAATTAGCAATACATATTTTTGCTGAGAAACAGGCGCTTCACGCATTTATTTGACAAAGGAATTGCATACAAACACTGTAATTTGTGTTCTTTTTGCCTACCCGCCAAGATGGCGCCTGAAACCGTGATAACACTTATTGAAAGATGTCTCGCGACGAGATACGAAATTTCCACTTTTGGCCCGTCGCAGTTAAAAGGACGGAGGCTTACATTACTTCCCTGCTTGCCCAAAGATAGGTTACTGAAATTAGCCGTATAAGAATTTTCCAGGGCAATTTATTTGATCAGTTGTGATCATCACATTTCAGGGTGTGGTCCAGCACCAAAGCTATTAGCAGAAGATTGTTTTGATCTGGGGTTGATTGCGTACCAGGCGGGGCGATATGGACAGGGACTGGAATGGCTAAGGATGGCAGACAAACTGACACGTCAGGGAGCGCATGCTGGAGTGGTTAATCATACTCAAATATTAGAATATCTGGCGTGGGCAGAGTACATCGTAAGAATCAATCCCTACTTTTTATATATCGCGTTTATATGTTTGTAGATTGTTTCTTGATATTGGGTTAGCCTTTCATTCCTACTTTCTGTTTGATTATTGTCAATCAGGAAATTGTTGATTTTTAGTTTGACCATTGCTGTGTAGTTTGGGATAACATTGGCGATCACCTCAGCTGCAACCACCTACACCGTACGACTAAATAAACACCTTGCGCCATAGTGAACTTGGCTTTTCCAGCCTCAGGGGCAAAGAAACCGGTTCGACTTTGAAAACGTAATCGATTTTCGAACAAAATGGAGAGATCAGAAGCTTCATAATTGAAATGAAAGTGCTGCCTTTGTAATGACATCTGCAAATGGTTAGACTTTCTAGTCTTCTCGGATAAAGACGATAAACCGTATGCCCCGTCTCACGACTCTTCATACTTGATTCTGTGGGACGTTAAAGAACCCACTCACTGTTCGAAAAGAGTAGGGGACGTAGTCCCCGGTGTGGTGGCCTGTCTCTACTTGAATGTGGTTATGGGGGAGGGATTTGCAGTTATGGGGCTAGAGTAATTGGCGCAAGCTGTTGTAGTGTCCCTGCCAGGTCTCTGGCGAAGCTAATAAAATAAAATAAAATAAAAGAAATAAACATTGAGAATTTTGTAACAGGAGGCTAGAATTTAACATCGGGATTTAACTTGATTACCACAGAACCATCTGTTCAAAGTCATAACTATTTTTCTTTACTTTTCAGAAAGGGAATCCCGAACGTTCTCTAAATCTTACTCTAGAAATAGTAAAAATAGGTAAGACATTATTTAAAACTGACTAAATTGCGTTTTATGTCAAATTGGTTAGTATCAACGCGGAGCTGATAGTGTAAATTGACCACCGTACGGGGATTCAAAAAGCTGACGTTTCGAGCGTTAGCCCTTCGTCTCTTTTCGCGGTGGTCAATTTACATTATCAACTCCGTTGATAAACTAAATTTTCGTGTTTCACTCCCCCACCGACGTAGCACCACAGTTTCTTTAGATACTAACCCCCTTTATCCATGTGCGTTTTACGGAATATGCATGTCTCCACTCATCCTCTGAACTATTAGATAACTTTTAGATAGCCTGACTGCAATTTCTGTGCTAATGAACTCAACACATTACTTACTGAGGAGTGAAGAAAAGAGGCAACCGCCCTCTCCATTCCACTTTCGACACTTTCCGTTCGCTCCATATACCAACTTGAAGCAAGCAAGAATATTACTGGCTACCAAATGAAGAACGCGAGTGATGAAAGTGTCTAATTGATCTCCTAATGGTGTATTGTTCATCTGCTGAGAGACTTCAACAGGCCATAGAATTCGTCCCGTAGAAATCCTTTGAGGGACAGAACTCATTCATTAAATTAAAAACTCTCGTATTTACTTACTGTAATTCATTTGCAAACAAAAGGCTGTCCGATGTTACCGATGTAGCAGCTCTCGTAAGGTCTCACGTGAATGGTTAGCGCCCCTTCAGGTGAACAAAACAACAAACAACAGAAACAATGGACCTTAGCCTTAAAATAACAGAGGTGCAACACTATCCCCGCCAATGAAATTGAGAGCTTATAGGAGCTGCAACACTACATTGTTCTGTCCGTCGTATCCGTGAGAGGTATAGTTAGTAAGCTATGATGTAGCTTTATATTTGCTTTCTTCGGAACGAAGCAATAAACTTGAGCGAAATGGCACTGGGACTATGTGTCTGATAGTTTCCTTGAAACAATATTGTGCTTTTAAATTTTCACTTCTTTTGCATATATTTGCATCATTGAATACTAGGAAATATTGTTAGTGATTGAATGAGCCAATCAAATTGCGTTATTTGTAATTCATACTCATGCTTAGCTCCACACAGCAAACAAGCCAAAGAAAATGTCATACATTACCAAAGAGTGGTTAAACAAGGTGCGAGTGAGACCTATGAACAAACCAAAGCAAAGGAGGAAGCAATCAATACGGCTGAATTCACACGCGGGCAGTACGCAACGCTGTGCAGGGGTGATACAAGCGAGGTACCAGTCTACTCCGGCTCTATTAGCTATGGTGTAACAATTAAGAGGCTAGGGTAGTCACAACAAGGGGGCCATCTGAACGTGACAGAGGTCTATCTATTTTGAAGATGCTAGATGCTAAAGGAAATCTTCGATCTAACGGCTCAACTTTAGGACTAGAGTGTCTGCTCTAAGTGGAGTCGTAGTGACCCACTACCCATACCCAGACACCCTGGCACCTTGTCAGCTGCGCTTTCACTATTTTGTTCTTACGACACGATTGCGTTGTTCTACTTCACCCAGAGTACTCCCCAAGGGAACCTCATTTGCTGGTACCAGGGACGAAAGAATCCACTGCTCATACTCAGACCCATTAAGGTAGAAATGGTTTGGCGAAAGCCCCGGATATTCATCTTCAGAGATCTCGTTAGTCCAGCTGAAGCTGAAAGAATCAAAGCTGCAGCTACACCAAGGGTATGTGATCATGAATTTTAACTGCGAGTGGAAAGGCCTGTAAATTCAGTTGTGTGAGTGTAAGTCTTCAGATATCTATAGAATAGAGCCGACTATGCCTCAAGACTGCTAGCAGTCCCTTTTCTGATAGTCGGAGCTCGACGGACCGCAATCTATCAAGAGCGCAATGAGTAATAGTGCGTAAGACTGGAACGAGTAGAAAATAGCGTAAAGAGACTGGAGAGAGACTCCCCTCAGCGAATTCTTTTCGGTTATCACTGGAAAGGACACTCCAAAATAAGGTGAGACGTTTCGTGATGCTTATACAATACAAAATCTCAAAATTATCGTGGAACATTTGGTGACGTTATGTGGCAATCACCACCGACGACCTCAGTGTTAACCCGAAACAACACTCTGTTTGAAGGCAGAGAAGAACTGCTGGGTTAGACACTGATCTCTAGTGATTAGGCCTAAGCGCTGACTCGAAAATGTTAGCTTTCATATACTGTTATGGTGACACCATATAAATTTGTTAAAATTTGCCTCCCTCTTCAGTTACCAATAGTTGGTGTAGTGGATATGGATATCGTTGTGACGTCTATAACCCGGGTTCGACCCTTTGTATGCTCTTTTCAAAGATTTTTTTAACTTCGTGAAAACTGAACTTTATATACACAAGAATAAGTGTGTGACCTGACTTTGGAGTATCCATTCTAGTTACGACCAATTCACTTCGGGTTAATTTCACCAGTCTCGCCGCGCTATTGGCGTGAGCTCCCCCGTACTATCCAGAAAGGGACAGCAAGCAGTCTACTGTAGCTTTCGTAAGTAACAATTTTTTTAACGGTAAAATGAAAGACGGGGTTTCATTGCGTCTAACTGATACGGGGTTGCACCCTCGCCTACTTTACCGCCATAAAAATCAAGAGAAAATTACGTAACTTAAACAAATAACCATCATCATCATATCATCATTATCATCATCATCATCATCATCATCACTTGTATAGCGCCATCTATCCAGTCCTGCTTAGACGCTTTACAAAATCGAGAAATGAAATAAAGAACTAAGTCAATATTTAAGCAAACATCTAAAAAAATTGTGATAGTTAAGGGAAATAGCTCGTGCAAAAATGAATGTCTTTTGTATGTCTAATGTCTCTCTCTTCCTAACCTGGCAGCTAAAAAGGGCAACTGTATTCAACAAGGAAACTGGTGAATTGCAAAACGCAGATTACAGAGTAAGCAAAAGGTACCACTTAGCTTCCCATGCTAATGACCTGGGTGATTTCTTGCCACTTGAGTCGGGAACTCAATATAGAAGGAACAAGTATTCACTGGGAACATGGCCTCGTTAGATGTTAAGGATACTTCACAAATTAATGTGATCAAGTAAGCTGAAGCCACTCAAAAGGCACTAAGGCCACAAGGTAGCGGGCATTACCCCTTAAATCTACCAAAGAAAAGACTGAGCCCAAGCATTAGCAGCCATGGACAGCTGTTTCGGCCTTGTTAGGCCTCATCAGCAAGGCATAGCTAATGCTCAGGCTCAAGTACCCAAATATCAATAAAACAAGCAATGAAAACGTAAAGCTTGTGGGATGTGGCTGGAGTGACAAGGATACTTCACAAACTAATGTGATTAAGTAAGCTGAAGCCACTCAAAAGGCACTAAGGCCACAAGGTAGCGGGCATTACCCCTTAAATCTACTAAAGCAAAGATTGAGGCCAAGCATTAGCAGCCATGGACAGCTGTTTCGGCCTTGTTAGGCCTTTACGTTTTCATTGCTTGTTTTATTGATATGTGGGTACTTGAGCATTAGCTATGCCATGCTGATGAGGCCTAACAAGGCCGAAACAGCTGTCCATGGCTGCTAATGCTTGGGCTCAATCTTTGCTTTGGTAGATTTTAGGAGTAATGCCCGCTACCATGTGGCCTTAGTGCCTTTTGAGTGGCTTCAGCTTACTTGATCACATTAATTTGTGAAGTATCCTTGTCACTCCAGCCACATCCCACAAGCTTTACGTTTTCATTGCTCGTTACATGTTACTCTACTGGCTTCATTGTTACTATGTTTCACTACTCATTGCGAACTATCGGGACCAACAAGGAAGTTATTTGGGTCATCCAAACCAAAGAACGGCTGAGTACGAACCATTGGGACAACTGTTGTAGGGCGCCAATAAATCATCTTATCATTCGATACTTTTTTCCCTTCTTTTTCATTGGCCCAGAGCCTACCACGTGACCTACAAATAACTGCCTACAAATAATGGTCTGCTCGTGCGTAGTACCGTCCAACTATGATTTTGCTACAAATAATCTGCTCATGCGTAGTTCTGTCCACGCGTCCAAGCTCTTCAAATTAAGAGAAAAATAGCAGATCGTTTCACGCTTCCCGAAAATAATTATGAAAAACAAGCTCGATGATCGAATGATTAAACTTTTATTGAACTTGGTTTTCGAAAAATATCGTGATTTGCCAGTGTCTCGCAGATCAATTATTTGCCTCAGCCTTCGGCGTCGGCAAATAATTGAATTGCTCACCACTGACAAATCACGATCTTTTGCTCAACCTCGTGCAATAATTTTTTATTATTTTCCAAACCGTTGTGATATAGTCTAAATATGGTCATAGCGCTCTCATTATTCATCATGCGTACTGAACAGATATCCTGCGATATACGTTATTTGGCGTGTTGCGGAGAAAATGGCGACTTTTCCGGCCTTTTTTTTTTTTTCAATTTACTCAGGATATTGTGCTTTCTTATAAATGTGTTGAATAATAAAACAGTTATCTTACTCAATATTGCAGATTATTATTCAACAAATGTGGTCATAGAGCGCTCAATATTCGTCATGCGCACTCAACAGATATCTTTGGCGATCTGCACCGTTTGCAAGACCTCACAGGATTGGTTAAAAAACAAAACAATAGAGCCTTGCCCTAAAACAATAGATTTGAAGCCCATAAAGATCCAATTAATGAAATTAATTATTTTGCGAAATCGAGCTAATGATCAGGCGATATTTCGCAAGCCGATATTCGGCTGGGCTGCACCTCCACCTCTTTAAAAAGAGGTGCAGCCCAGCCGAATATCGGCTTGCGAAATATCGCCTGATCCTTAGCTCGATTTCGCAAGATAATTGTTAAATATTGCCTGATTTTGCAGGATAACTGTTAATTAGCGCACGGGAAAACCAGGATTCTGGAACCACCCTTTATATGGGTCCTTTCCCAAGAAACGTTGCGTGTCAACCCACATAGCGGCTGAACTGTACTGTACCAGATGATAGTTACCGTAGTTTGAAAAGGTTCGGTTTTGTACAGGGTGGATGTTGCCGGAGGTACATGGGTTTGATAGCTTGAAGCGTTTAACTCACAAAGTTCTTCACCTGTATATATAGCGCCTGGCTTGAAAGCGAGGATGATGAGGTCATTGCGAGAGTGAACCATCGTATTGGAGCCGTGACAGGCCTGGACATGAGTACTGCAGAACCCTTACAGGTAACTTCACTTAAATTTTGTTTAGATTTCTCGGCATCAGCTAAACTAGCATACAGTTGGAAGTTTCTTTTTCTGACTCTCAGCTATCGCTTAATCAAGCATATTCTGTCAAATGACGCAAGCTATTAAATGCCAAAAGGTTAGCGCTTTGTTATCACAATAAGACCTTTTTCTTTATTTTTTTCTCAGATAGCAAATTATGGAATGGCAGGACAATATGAATATCACTTCGACTTTGGAGTAAGTTGAGTGATTTGTCCCTAGCTAGCAGGCCCAGGGTCTCTGCTTTTAGACCCAGATTAACCGAAGCAGTCTAAAGATGCTTTCTAAGTACAATTAAAATAACAAAATATAGCCTATTATTAAGGACCATTGTTTGGAATATATGAATGATAACTTCACTGGCATTAGCAATAACCTGGAAGTTCCAAAACCATCATGGATCCTGTGTCGTATTTCGTATTTATTTAACTTTTAAATCTTGTATTTGTACATAGTTTTCTATCTATATTATTATCAGTACGAATGTAATGCTTATATGCATATTGTAGTTTCAGTACATTGTTGTGGTCAGGGCTCCCACTGATAGCAGACTGAGTTTTCGCATCTGAAGGGCTACCCTGAGGGGTATAAATCAATACAGGTTGATCTATCTATCTATCTATCTATCTATCTATCTATCTATCTATCTATCTTCCGAAACTTGATACCACTGATTTTCATTATTTCATTTGGACAACACCATACCTCGTCACTGGAAATAACTGGGACAAATTTGCGACAAAAAAAGACTAATAAAGAACGTTTTAAAACATCATTTGTGCCGCCTAAAATCATGAAGGAGTGAAGTTCCGTTTATTTATCTTTGTGCTATCTTTCATTACTTGCAGGATCCAGGTTCACCTTTGGATAGATCGCCGAATGGAAACCGTATTGCCACCGTTCTTATTTATGTAATGAATATGTTTTATTTTTCGCTATCTCCACTGTACGTAAGAATATATGACGCATCTCATTGAAATATCTCTCCGTCACCAACCTTCTCGTCTTCAAATCATGTGTACAATATATTTGGTTAAGAAAGACGTGGGATAAGAAAGGGACTGATTTATTGACTGTTTGGGGTGGAATATGATGTGATGTGGCGAGATCAAACCACTTTTTTTTTCAAACCCGCGTCAACGGTATTTACGGCCAGGAGCCCATGAATTGGGCTCCTGCCACGGCCGATTCCCAGACTCGACGTCACACGCGGGTTGAGTTTGTTATTGGTTCTCTTCTCTGTTCCGAGAGGTTTTTCTCCGGATATTCCGGTTTTCCACTCTCCTCAAAAACCAACACTTCTAAATTCCAATTCGATCCGGAATGCTCGAACGTTTTAGACATGAGCCCGCTGCTCGGGAGACTGGAAAGCCACTCCTCACGCTATCAAGCTTAAATAAATTGATTTGATTTGAGACAAACTTCATATTCACCATCTTCTTTTCATCACCATTTTAGCACGTTCCTGTCTCTAAGATAGAGGTAGCCTTCTCCAGGCTCTCAGAAATTTGGGACGAGCTAAGAACGAGGGAAGAAAATCGTGCAGGGACCCGGCTTCCCCCCCACCCTCCCCTCCCACCCCCTAGCCCCGCTACATTTTTCTTCTCTCGCTATCGCGCGCGCGCTCGCTCCCAATATCTGATAGAGGGGAAAGTGAAATACAGAAAACTTCTCTCTCAACAGTTAAATGATGTCAATAGAGGAGGTTATACAGTTTTCACACGAGCGAAAACTTTCGTCAGTCCTACCATGGTAAGTACTGGCAAGTGTTGTCTCTAGTTGCCGATCATTTTGCAGACTCAATTGAAACAAAACCAGATATCGGTACCGTGATACGAATTTCCCACGGACACTTGCGTAATGTGAGCGGTTCTCATGGTCAAATCATGAATCATAAATGTTCTTTACTTTTTCCCTTCCCAAGGGTGAACTTAAACACAAATTTGACGCTATAGACAGCCTCACCGTCGAACCGTAGAATTTTAGTGCTATAATGGGGTTTATTTCAAATCATAATAGCCTGCAGACAACAGGGGAGACTCGATGAGACAACAGCAGGTTGTAAGGTAAAATAAGTTTGAAAACGGTAAACAGAAGCCCAAAGAACTCACGCCAAAGGGGACTACTGTTTGGCAATATGCTCCTGACCTCAAGATTACCTGCATCACCGAATGGGTACTGAATCAAGTGGTCTGTTCTGACTTGAAACCTATAACCTTTTACCCAAATTTCGGATACAGGGTGATGCAGTGTTCTGGTACAACTTAAAGCGATCTGGACAAGGGGACTACGACACAGAACATGCTGCTTGCCCAGTCCTCTGCGGTAATAAATGGGGTGAGTAACTCGGAGACTACCTATCATGAGATTCCACGTTGCCATGTGTTTTGTTCAGTAATGGATCACAGAATGCATGCAGTTAGATAGTAAGAACAAAAAAGGATGATGAGTTTGTCACTGGTTTATATCACAGTGTGTATTGCCCTGGACTATCACCTTACATTTTTGGCATTCTTCAATGATTTGAAACCATTGGGATACCCTTAAGTTAAAACATTTATTTACCACACAAATCTGCCAGGTGATTGCTTGATACCAGTGAATTCAACTAGTAACTAATCCATGATAGTCGATGTCAGCTCCAATGCGAACGTAAATATGAAAACAGCAGACAACATGCATGCCTCTACACTTAAAAACGCATCCTTAAACTGAGCTCTTTTACTCAGCAGCTACTAATCATGATAACTTTGTTTGTTTCTGTCAGTTGCTAATAAATGGTTACATATCCGTGGACAGGAATTCCGTCGTAAATGCAGCCTGAATCCTAATCTTTGATTAAAACAGTCCAAGAGTAAAGTCATTTTTTAAAGTTGTGTCGAGAACTGATCATTTTATGCTAACGACCTTGGATGTAATGTAGGAGCGCAAGTCGGCAAAACCTTGCTTCAAAAGTACCAACCCATCAGTTTCCAGGAAAGGAACCACATCTTCACATAACCTGCGAGTGACTTTCCCTAAGGACCTTTTAGTCACGTGAATGTTTTATAACTATCCGATTGACTTAGTGTATCTTATCTGGTTTGTAAACTGCTGGGCTGAAAGACGACAGTATACGTTTTGGTAGTATCAAGCCAAAGCTTAACGTTCTACCAATGTTGGTAAATAATATTAATAAAACACCATCTAACACGGGGTTCTAAACGTGCTGACAAGTTTGAACCATCAAATCGTAGTACAAAATGTTTGAAAGTTTTGACAGGAGGGAATTTGAATAGGATGACGCCTGATTATTGCACGCGAAACGAGTTGTAAAATAACCTTGAACAATAAAATTGCTTTAACAAATCTCAAAGTTGATCTTTGCCGTTGTTTGTGGAGGAATGCCTAGCTCTAAGATCTAACATCGTAAAGACCTCAAACCATCAAATGCGATTGGATCCGTCGAACAATGAGAACTTGAGACAATGAAATATAATCGGCATCCTGAACACTAACATTATACGGCAGAAAAACAAAGGTCAATTGTTGCACTTATTCTGTTACCGTGGCGCTAGAAAACGTTTGATTTTTATCCAAGTATAGGTCGGGTATTTCCTTTTCCTGCCTTACTGTCTCCACTCAGCTTTTCGTCGTCCTCGAACTGCGCATGCGGCAAGGACATCAAAGATCGAAGGGGCCCCTACTCGCGGGATAGGAAACCTTGGGCGCTTTATTAAGTACCATCGCCAGTCCGGACAGGATTGTTCTTCAACAAGTTACGATTTCAGACTCCTGGACTCAAACCATATACTAGTTTTGTTTATATAATAAGGTGAATAGTTTGCGCGTTGTGATTGGTTCTTAGCTATGATCTAATAGAGGACAGATGAACAGATTACGTCATCACGACCCACTTTTTTCCAGAAATGTGAAAATAAACAAGTTTTTCGCTTGCATTTTGTTTCTTTATTATATAAAAAAAATAGATTCCATGTTGCCGTTCGTCTGTTCAGTAATGGATCACAGAAGACGTCAAAATGTGGTAAAAACATACGTGACACACTCGCCTGCGGCTCGTGTGCCACTTCTTTGTTTTTACCACATTTTGACGTCATCTGTGATCTATTACTAGACAGACGCACGGCCACATGGAATCTATTTGTTAAATATTTAGAAAGTAAAAACTCAATCTATAACAAACTGCAAATATTTTCTATACAGTAGTTTCGGAGTTTTATTAGTATCACACTTGAGTCTCGCTTAGAATCTAATTACATCATTTTTCAGCCAGACCATGCATGTCCCGTACACGTTGTCTGAGATGCAGTGAAACTGTACTGAAGACTATAAACTAAAATAATTCTATACTAATACAATAAAAAAAGGATTGCACACTAAAATAATTGAAATCAAGCTGTTCAAAGTTGAAACTGTTTGTAACAATATTTCGACACGTTTCATATAACCAGGTAAAATCACTTGGAAACTCTTAATCGAAGTTTTCATGCACAAGTAGCATTAGACCTATGTTATAGTATTAGCTTGCGTTAGGATCAGCTTGGCGTTAGAGAATCCAGATATTCCAAGTTCTGTCATTAACTCAGTTGCCTGCGCTTGATTATAGCTATAACATGTGATTAAACTCACTTTTGACAAGCAATTCCTACACTATAAACAGCTCGATTTAAAAACGTGAGATGTTTCTTCAACCAGCACTCAGCATAATAAAATTACTTGCTCATCAGTAACAAACGAAGACCTTTTGGTGGATTGACGGGATGCTTCGGTCAGTCCTCGATGGCGACAAAGAAACGGGCGAGTAAAAAGGTAATGTCAATACACCTGCCAGCAATCAAAGAATGTGTGGATTTTCGAATAACAATAGCATCAACGATCGATGTATCAATGTATGATAGTTCCCAGATTGCATAATTAGCCCAAATCTAAACAATTCCTTTTCGATGCTAAAACGTTCGAGAGTAGAGCCACTCAAACTCGTATTCCAAACCTGCGTTCAGGGAAATGTTATCACCAGTATTGTTATAATATAAGGGGAGCGTTTCTAGTTTGTCTGATAGCTTATGATGGGATCATACCTAATTGGGGTGCCGGCTGTTGCCCAAGACACGCTCGATCTCAGCCTATCATATCATGTTTCGCTCAGTGATGTCGAGTCAATTGAAGTGGGGTGGCGATTGTAAAGAGATCCTCAGCTAGCATTATTAGATACATGACCAGTATATACAGCTGTAGATAGGATCTCCTCACAGTCCCCATTTAATTGCATTAACCGTGGAACACATGAATTAAACTTATTCTACAAAGCTGATAACCGACTTAACTTCTTATACGTGGTCAAGACAAGTATGTCATCCTTATTATCATGACGAGAGGAACTAATATGAAGGTTTTAAATATGACCTCATGAAGGAAAATGAATCATCGATGGAGCTAATATGATGTTACAGCCAAATTCGTTGTATCGCGCTGCGCTGTATCGTTGTATTGTAATTGTTTTTTCTGTTCCGCCAATCATCCGAGTGGGGGCGATGTCAATACAAAAATCACAACGCAACGCATTCTGATTGGGCTATTGTCCTAACCCCGCCCCCAATCAGATGGCTGAACCCAAAGTCCCTTCGAAGTTTGCAAAACACACAGCGCGATACAACGAATTTGGCTGTAATATGAACTCATGTCGGTGGAAGAATTCATGATGATAACATTTCCTCGAGTGACAGGTAGATCAGTACGGGTTTGAATGGAACCCTACAAAAAACATATGTAAAGCCATTTTTATAAGCTGATCCGTCTCTCCATGATTTTCAGGCTAATTATGTAACCATATAACAGAAATTTTAACTTACAATTTTTTGTTCCATAATCAGTGATTTCATACCCCGGAGATAATTAGTTTCGAGAAGCAAATTTACTGCTACTGTAAAAGTCTAGCTCTCATAAATGGTCGGACTGACTGAAGCGTTCCCAGAGCAAACATTTATAACGAATTCAAATAATTAACCATTTGACTCGAGAAGTCAAAACTTCGAAATCTTAACTTCAATCATGGACAAAAGTGGTTGAGACATTTCTCGAAAAAACCTTTGCCGATAAACGCGCGAGTTTTCCAATCTCCCATTCTCACATTTCGACCCGACCACCCCCCCCCCCCCCCCACCTTTTCAATGTTGAAACCAGGTGACAGTGTCCACGGAGCGTATTTCAACATTGTAAAGGAGGAGAGGAGGGTTTGTCTATCAACACAAAAAAGGATGTTCTTTCAATTACGTGATGACGCTGATAGAAAGCGTTTGTTTTGCTAAAATGTGTCAACACTTTTGTCCATGATTGTTGGCTCTATTACATTTTTTGCCTCGTTTAATAAAATCCCATGCAAAGTGAAATTATTCGAATGAAAGTACCTAAACGGTATTTTCCTGTAGTACTGTTACTACTGCTTTATCAGGTGTTTGTAGAATTCAGGATTTTTCATGTATGAAATCCCGAAAACATAAAAACTTAACGCTCAATATTTTGCTAAATGATTTGTGACTTTGTTCTTTTTTTTGCTCTTGTTTCTTGAAAGTCAAAATTTTTATCATCTATACTATTTCTATGAGTTCTTGTCTAATGACTGATATATGTCGGTAATCCTTGGATCCTTTAGTCTTTCTTTCTTGGAACGTTCTTGCTGTAATAGATTTAGCTACAGAATCCTGATTAGGACACATCAAAAGTTCCTTTTCTCTCTGTGACGATACAAAGTGTCTGTAATCTCTTATGCTTGAACTCTACTGCTTATGGACCAGTGGATACCTCGTTAACTCTCTTTGCCGTGATCCGGAACAATTTGATCCTGTACGAGTAAAACAAATGATAAGCATATGATCCTGTTATTTTTCAGTATCGACTAGATTAAAGTCAAGTTTGAAAACATCCCAGTCTTTCTGATCATTAAGTGAGTCAGGTGTTTCCCACCTGCCTTTGGAGAAACTCCTTTGGAATGTGAAGTGAGCTTTAGATTGTGAAGCTGTGGATAGCGATAACGCCATGTTCCTGAACGAAGCTCCGGTCCACTTGTTGTAAAATGATCCCGGCCGGATGGTGACAGAGCACCTCTCGCTCAGCCACGGAACTAGATCCCCCGAAAAGCCCCAGTTACAAGTGAAGTTTGTTGCATCGGCACCATTGCCTCATTGCTTCGTATCCCTGTCCTGATGAGGTCTTTACGATTTTTGTCTCTTTACTTATTTAATTGTTCATTGCAGAAATTTTTATCGAATCATTTAAAGTCAACTCTGACAGTGTGGATGACACCCCGTTGGTGCGCAGAGCAGTTCTAGCAACAGGAATTTGTACACAAGCCAAATTATGACCACATACGGTGGAACCTCGATTGTCTGGACTTGCCCGGACTGGAGTAAATAGTCCGCATAATCGTGATAGAGTCCGGGTAATCGAAAATATTATATTAAGAAATCGGAATTTAATGCAATGGCGTACTGTATCGTATAAATGAACTTCATGGAAAAACTTTGGTAAAAAGAAAAAAACGTTCACTCTTTGGTACTCTTTGGATACCCTGGGTGCCAGGTTTTACTTTTCTTGAATTTTCCTCTTTCAAATGGAAGAAAAATAACCTCTGGCACCCAGGGTACTCTTTGGAGGGAGTTTTAATTTAAATAAAACAAACCTGTTCCAAACGCACTCTTCAATGCCTACATTAAAAATAGTCATAACGATAGTTTTATGGGATCTTCATCATGCGTTGTTAAGATTCATGAAAAAATATATGGTATCAGAGGAAATAGTTCGGATAATCGAGGTCCGGCCGATAATCGAGGTTTGCCTGTATACCCGTTGTCAAGTTGAAGTTGATATGATATAGAAGTAACGCAACAAACTGTCTTAATCCTTACCTATCAGCGTAAACAAAGATTTGAATAGACAGGCCATCCGTCCTCCAGCTACAGCTTATCTTCAATACTCCTCCGAGGTAAAGTCGCAGCCATGGTTTGTCATCTTTAGTCGAATCAAGGGCGCGTTTGGTTTCTCGTGTTCTGGTATAGAAGTGAAAAACAAAGTCAATAAAAAATCATGACCGGTTTATCGAGTTACCAGATAGTACAAACGCGAAAGCTGGCAGATAAGTCTTCTCCAGTTTACTTGCTGAATGCAAGACCTCAGTTTGCTTTAGCTTTGTCCGTCATTTGCAAGTCAACAAACAATGATATTTTTATACTCCAGTATTTAAAGATTTGAAAACTCCAGTTTAGCAAACAGACTCCTCCTTACTTCGTAAAGGTCACAGGCAGATCTTCAATAACTAGTAAATGAAGTTATACGACATTCCTTAAAGGGGCAGTGTCACGCTATTGTACCATCACTTCAAAAGGCTTAAAACTGCCAATGCATCAGTGAAAACCTTAAAATAATTGTCTAGTTTTGTTGCCAACGACATTAGTACTGCATTGACACTATAAACGCCTGTATTCCATCTAAGATGACGAGGATGGAAATGGATTGAAATTGAAAAAACTTGCCAGTTTTTTCAAAATTTCAAGCGATGCATTGAAAAATCACCAAAAAATTATTATGGTTAGCTCTCCCTGCTAAAATTTCATTGGAATTCATATTGCTGATTCTGTGGGAGCATTTTATGCACGATAACAGGAAAAGGGCAGTAATTTTGGCAGAATTGAACCAAAAAACAGCAAAAATACCGGTGACAGTGCTCCTTTAAGTTTTAGGTGAAACAAATTTTGGCCAGGGTCGTGATTCTCGTGAGAGGGAGATTAGGTTCAAGAGGTCGATGATGATATTAACTGACATGGGTTACGTACAACAAGGTATGAAATTTCTAACCTCTTTTGGTCCTGTTGCGTCATTGCGGTATGTTCTGCGGATCCTGTAGTATGCCGTCAATCATGACTGCTCACTGGAATCCGTTCCCATGAGGCGAGCGCATGTGCAGGTGGAACTTTAACGTCATAGTTACTCTCTCTGTCATCCTAGATTCTGGCGTCTGACGAGTCTTTCACTTCATGGTCGTCGACTGACATAACATCGAAAATTGTGTGCAAAAATAAACATTCAACTATACCAACCATGCTGTTAACAGGTCATGCCGTTTTCAGTCACAAGTGCGGAAACTTTCCTTTGTAACCACTAACCTTTAGCAATATCATCATCATCATCATCGTCATCACCGTCACCTTCTCGTCATCGTGATCACATGTGTAATCCTCATTGTCATCTTCACCCTTTAGATCCCATTTTTCTTGATTTACTGTATACCTTTCAAAAAGAAAGACTCAGAGAAACAATTTTAGCAAGTTTCGGATCAAGACAGATGTACAAGCACAATTAGACACTTTATGGTGAGTGAGGATAGAAGTAAGGTTTGTTTGTTTATTTATTTTATTTGGTTTAAAATCGTTTCTTATAGGTTCTTTTATAATTTAGTGATATTTATACGTTTATTTTTTATTGGAGTTTTAAGATTTTAGTTTTTTTAGCTTTTACATTGATTTTTAATACTTTTTATATTTTAATTTCAATAACGTTAGTCAATTTTATAGCTAATGTTCAAGGCTATCATCTTCCTTGGTTTTATGAATGTAGGAGATGGAGTGTATGGACGATATAGTTGGTGTTATAAGAGCTAAACCCTAAAAGCATTTTGGCTCTTAAATTCATCACAACCAACATTTAATATACCAGTTTCCCCAATGATAGTACGTGGAGGTTCTTCAATCCAATTCAGCACTTGTCTCCTCTTCTTCGTCCCTCGTGTGCAGAGCTGTAAGGAGTTGCCATCTCATTCTGGTTAAGTCACACTGTGATGTGGTTGGAACATGTTTTCATATATGGCGTGGCTAAAGATAAAGATTCTAGGAAGAAAGTTAGAGTACCTAAACTAGTACTTTTATCACTAGTAAATTTAAGGTAAACTGTTAATTGTTGATCAGCAATTATATTAAAAATTTTGAATCCATGTCAGTGAGTAAAGGCTGTAAACTACGTTTTTTTCATTCCTTACAAGGCAGATGTTTCTGCCGAAACGAGTCTGGATTCAAAATTGTCGTCTTATATTTAACACTTATCGCGACCTTCCTGCTATCTAGACCTCCTTGCAAGTTATGTTGTAGTATTTACAACATTATGGCAAAGGTAGTGGTTTTTAATCTAATCCAAGAGGTTCGTTTTGTTTTTACCGAGACACTTACCTGCAAGGCAGTTAATATTGAAGCCTCTTGAAAGTCTCTCTAGGATGTCGGTGCGCACGAGAGGTCAGTCAGTGATGACTTCTAGAAAAACAAACTTCCTTACAAAAGATATTAGTGCTGGTCAATTTCTTTGAGCCCAATTAATGGATGATAGTTCTTGAATTTATTCACAAAAATTTTTTTGAGGGTATCATCCCGCATTTATTTTCGTTCAGTCCGTTCTTTTCCGTTTCCCGGTGTTGCTAGTTATAACAATCTTAGCCTTTTTACAAACATTGTGAGTTGGAATCCATTTACAAAGTACTTTTGCCACGGCACGCATACATAGTGGATTTCGTTTCAGTAATGTTACATGTTTTTCTTTGCAACCTTTGTAAAAACGGATGGAACACTTTTACCCTCGGTTGGAGTTTACCTTTGTAACTGTCCTAGTCTTTCTTATGCATCCCATGGTAGAGAACGTCAAATTTTCAAAGAAAAAGTTTCTCGAGTTTAAAACATCCCTCAAATACTGACCTTGTTAATCCCAGCTTCTGGCAATTACCTCTCTGTTCCCGCAAAATGATCTCCATCTGGTGACATCTTGTGGAACTTCAGTCTACTAATCAAAGCTCAATGTTTCTCAAGTAGAATGTAGTCAGCATATATTTAAACCATAAAACCGACTAAAGTTATGACATAACTGAGAATCCATAGAGAATTTCTATTAGATATTGTCTCAGGCAAAGGAGTTTGGATCCCAAGAAGCCTGGTAAAATTCGTTTCGCCATGTACATCGTTTGCCACTCTTTAAAGAGTGAATAACGATGACATCCTTTCTTTCTTTATGTTCGGGGAAAAGGTAGTACTTTGACGTTTTAGAACTGACTTCATTGGCTTAAATTCTTCCACAGGGTTGAAGTTTCTTCCTTTTCGTTTATGATATTAGCTCATCAAACCTCGGACGAAGCCACATGTATATTACTGTACTTACAGTCAGGTTTTCTTTTGTTGTGTCCTTTTGCTGGATAACCTCTCTGGTGAGAGGTTGATCTGAGGTTGATCTGGTGACTCTGGTTGATCTGGGAATTCTGAAGCACACTAGGTTATCAAATAACAATTGCACAATTTGCATCACTGATGACATGACTTACCTTCTATTCTTCCAAACTCTCACCAGTCACGCAAGGTCAGTCGGGACGTTCTGCATACGCGTATCTTGAGGAGAAAAATTGGTCCTTGAAAAATTGGTGTGCAAAACGTACGTCTCTTGAGGTAACACTCCAAAAAAACTGTGGTAAAAACACTTACGTTTCTTGAGAGAACGCGGTCAAAAGTGCGGCAGCGTTCCACGGAAACGTAAAAAGTAGGCAATTGAAGCGACTTCTCCGAATTGAACTAATCAAAGTTAGCCTTTTAGATAATCATAAAGAAACCACACGGACAACCTTGTTAATGTAGAATTTATTGTTGGTCAAAGTGCATCTTGTTACAAAAATTTGCGCCTACGTATATATTGCAAGACGATGTCCCTAAAATTAAGAAAATGCCTGAAACAAAAACACCGGTTAGTCTACACCTTTGAAGGTGTGCACAGTGTTAAAAAAGAAAAATACACAGACAACGCGATGTTTTTGTGTCAAGTTTTATTATACAAGCCGTACAACGTTTTTACAAGTGTGTCCCTGAAATAAAATCACCACCAGTTAGTAATAGTTTTAAAAGCTATCGCTTTGCTTTTGAATAAAGACACTGACAACATGAGTTTTCATCCTTTTATTGATTTTTTTTGTAGGTTACACAAATAAGTCCCTGAAATAAAACTACCATCAGTTAGTATTGTTGTTAGTAGATGTCGCGTAGCTTTAAAATGAAGACACAGACAACATTACAGTTTTAAGCTTTTATTTATTTTGTTTGCCAGTTACACAGTTTACTTAATAATAAGGGAATGGGCGCGCACCTTAGAAATTTAGCTTCCAAAGACACCAAGGAGTGTTCATACGTCCTGAAAACTTGACGCCTCGAATGAAACACTCCAGGGCACTCCAGAAGAATATGCAGAAATCGATATCAACGACTTGCTATCGAGACGTATCGATACCAAAGCCTTTAAACGAAAGATGATTACAAACCGGACGCCGAATCGAAGGCCGAACTAAAGAAGAGCGAAGGTCGAACATTAAAGAAAGAACTCTACATACCTGGTGTCCACATTGTGTCCTCGGGCTGATTCGCGTGGGACAACTTCTGATCATATCTGTTGCATACGATGCACTATCACGAAATTTTCTCGGTACATTTAATTTCGAGCTTTCTATCGGCCCTTTCTTTCAAGAGACTGAAGGAATTCTCGTTCAACGAGTTATGCGCTACTGTAAATCAGAAATTGCACCGCGTAAATCAGCCCCACCTTAGTTGGGTTGCTGAACCGCTTTCCCTTTCCTCCATGGCCACCGCAGGCTCAGGGATACTGGCTTTTCCAACTGTCAGTAGCAGATAAATAGGTGGTAGTCGGTTCAGTTGAGAAGGCGGTCAGTTGGAGTTATGATGACGCGCGAAGTCCAGCCAGCCAATTATATTAGCAAATATTAGCCGTTCCACCTAACGTTGACACTAAAGCGCCAACGCCAGATTAAACAGCTATTTAAGATTTAATGCTGCCTGTCACTGCTCTGTCTTCTCTTCTACCTGATCCAGCAACAGGCGATTGGCATCAAGACGCTGTCATTGTTCGTCGTCTTCTTTCGACGCCGCACAGGCAGCTACCTCGTCTACTTACACTAACTACACAACTTCGATTATATTTGAGGATCTTTGTTCTTTCTTCGGCCGGCATCTTCCGTTGCACTACCACTTACGGAAAAATCCGCTTTCACGTTGTTGGTTAGAATCATTCACACAGGCATCTTGGCGCCAACGGTATGAAATGGTGATAATCTCTGTAGGACAAGGCTACAGTTCTGCGGCAGCTCTCTTCGTCGTGAGGACTACCTACGCCTACCATCGGTAAACGATCTGCGCCTGCGTGGTGCGATGCAGGGCTTCCTGACAAGAGGCTCCTCCCACAAGACAACATTAACAAGAAGACGTTTCCGTTCGTCTAATTGTCAACGCTGTCATAGCGAAAACATCCTCTTATTTATCTGTAACTTTCTAATGCTAACTCAGACTGACTCTTCATAGGTGCTGGGGACGATTCTGCGTCGTAGAGTGGTCTCGAAGGCTGCGTACGCTTACTTTTAGTAAACGATCTGACCTATGGTGTGTGCATTGTCCCTTGAAACCCAATGAGTAACCTGCTATAAGGTGTCCTCAGAGCATTCTTATCGCAGATTACTCTACATGTAAGAGGCTAAAGTTCTATTCTCTAATCTACTCTCGCAAACTTTATAGTGAAACGGCATCAGAGGTGTGTGTCTAGTAAATTCTCAAGGAGCGTTTTAAATTTTCCTCTATTTCCAAATGATGTCGCTTTCAGTTTCGTTAAGCCACTTGTGTCATCTGACCCAAAGTTGCGAGGCTAAACTAACTATCTACCTGTAACTAGAGAGGCCACTCAACTTGTAAGGAATAGCCAAATCAGGTGTCCCGCAACAGTTGAATGGCCTGTGGTCTCTAGTTTCCTAAGTTCTTAGTATTCATTAAATGTCTGGTTGAACCTTACCGAATAAAGCTTCACCTGTACAGCGCTATTTGAACTGTCGAGTGAAACGTAAGAGATCAACTGAATTTCGCGCAACTAAGCGGGAGATTATAGAGACGACGACTACGATCCGATCAGCGGTGATGACAAGAAGAAGAAGCGTATCCGAGGAAGAGCCGAAAAAAGTCGAGTCCAAACTTGATACGAAAGGAAGCCGATAAAAGCCGAAGTAAAAGCCGAACAAATTCAAAGAAAAGCCGACTTATTTAACCTGCAAAGGAACCCATTAAGGAACCTAAGGGGAGGAGCCACCCAACCCATGGGACCCGCTAGCTAAGCTAACTACATTTACACTTAGCCGAATAAGAAGTCCGTGGACTTCGAGCCGAAGGTGTGTGGATGGTGTGCTTTGTAAGGTTCATCCAGAGCTCTATATACCCCCCATTCCCAACCCACAAGGAATTTTACCAACCAGAATTTCCGTCAGAGAGATGCTGAGAAGGACGCATGGTTAAAGAAAGTGATCTCCTGTGAGCACCAGTGAAGCTCGAAAGGATGAACAATGGGTGTCCTGTGACTGGGACGCTGGATAGTAGTAGAAGCCAAGGAGACTGAGCAAGCAATCCAAGGCTGTAAATTAAGGAACAATGGTCGTCAACAAATAATTTATTTTAGACAGTTCGGCTTCATTGTAGGAGATAAGAATTTCGAAAAATATGTGACGGTTTTTTCCTGATGTGTAGCGTTTTATCACGAAATAGCCAGACAGACAGCCTTTATTTTAGCTCAATAAAAACTGACAGCTTAACAGCTTGTGGGGTCGTGCAAATGAAATAAAATAAAAAAAATTCTAAAAATTAAAATGAAAGTTATATAAATTATATACATAATAAAATCGTTCATTTAAAAATTAATTGTTAGTTAATTGTTAAGATTGACTAAGAATGATTTACATCAAACAGTGAATATCTATGTTTTAAAAGCCGATATGCATGCACTCGACATCCAACAGAGTAGAAGGAGAGTAAAGCAAACAATTATATTTTCAAACATGCCCACACTTTTAAAATGTACTCGTTGAATTCTTATATTCAAAATGTTTTTATTCACAACGCAATCACACCACAAATTTGTGCGAAAACATTTGATAACACCAGAAATTTATTCCCGTAGACCGTCAACAAAATAAATACTATCTGTATCACAAGAGTACTATAAATAAGCACACTGTTAGTTGAAACGTTGCTGGGCAAAAAGGTGGATTTTGGAATTGAATTTGCGGGTTGTGATAAAAAAAACTTCTGTCGATGAAAGGTAAGATTTCCCCACACTTCACGCATAAGTCATGCATTCAGTTTTCGGCTCAACTCCTCCACAGCTTGCCCTTTGTTTGTGAGAGGCATGAATTGTATGATCATGTATTGTAATTCCGAAGTTGTTAAATTATAAAAAAAATTGCGGTGTAGAACATGGTGTTTTATGGAGTTTAACATTTAGTTCAAACCGCAACGAGATTTATTGCTATAGTCAAATAAAACCAACGTTTGTCCAAACAACAGATATGAAATTGAAAACGACTCATTCAAGTTGCAACAGTTTGTCTGAGTATCTTACGGGGATTTAACAAGCTAAGGCAAACGCTTAGAACGATAAATCTTTTTAGATAGGAGACTATACCAAAAGTCTGGATAACAGAAAAAAGCTTACCTTGATTCCCATGGCATGAACAACCACTGTTCTCAGTGTTGTAACCTTCCGCTTGTCTGAATGGAGTGTTTTAATGCCACGCGAACTCTACATCCTTTTTCAGAGAATTGTGGTTTAACTTGAATTGTTTCGTTTTCACGATTGTTTTCTGCTATAAAAAGAAGGAACTGAAGTTAGTCAGTGGTTTATAAATTGTACAACTTATATGCACTTATCGAAAACGGGAAATTTCCATAAACATGCTTGTTGCAACGAGTAAAGTAATCAAAAAATGGACCTTATTTTCCTGTGTTTGAAGTCTTCTTGTGCTTAAGACGTCTGCTCGAAGCTCGTCAGCACTACTTTTGTTCCTTTTTGTTAACTTCACGAAGAAGGCCAAACGATACAAATTTGACTCGCCATCTCCCTTTCGTCTTTTGAGCAGTGAACAGCTCAAACGTGCCGCAACTTTCTCTGCCATCTGAGTGAATGAATTTTAAAAATGGCGCCAAACAAATGCAAGTGCGCCTGCGTGCAGTTCGTATCAAAATACTATTTTCTGATTGGCTCATTGAATTTCAAAGGCACCCACTGACCACTTGACCCTTGTACTTCCCCGGGGGTACCTTTCACTCAGCCTTAGTATTTATTTATTTTTTTCACAACGCTCAGTGACCGTTCGCTCAGTGTTTCTTTCTTTCTTTTTTTAAGAATATATAATGTAATTTTATTTGTTCTCTCCAACAATCCTTATTTTAACAGATTTTGATTAGTTACCAGCCTCCTCGCTGCTAAAATTGTGTGATATGCGCCTGTTTTGTGTGTACAGCGGTAGCGCTTTGCTAGGCAACGTTGCCTTCTGGGATTGCTTTAGTCTTCGTTGTTGTTTAGCATACCAACGGAAAATACGTGTACTATGTGATATGAAAAACTACGGCAAATCTCGAAGAAGTTGGTCCTGATCATCAATTGAAAGATCTCCAAAGCGACAGGCAAGTATGCCTCTTCGAGCAAGAATATTACGCGAACCCTCCCTGTTTCATAAACGTTGAAGGTGAACTCAAGTTCAGATTGCGCTGGATTGCGCCAAGATGCTGTCAACTTGGACAATACCTACTGACCCAGGATTCGATACGAGAAGGCCGACTAGCGCCGATAGATACAGTCCCGGGTACGCAGAAAGCTTTCCAAAAGCTAGAGTGAAGCCTGAAGCGCTTTCAAATGCAATCAAGGCCCAAGGGACGCTAGCTCAGTTGTTTAATCCTCAAGCCAGACCTTACTCCATAGGATCAAGACCTTGTAAGTACCCCCACCACGAAACAACCTCAACGATAAAATAATCTCACGTTTGATTACTCAAAATATTATTCCCTACTGTAAAATATTTTTCAGTTTGTTCTTTTAATAAAATTTCAGAATTTTTTTTACACAGTCATTTCTCAAATTTTACCCTGTATGCATAATATTTACTGTTAGTACATGTTAGTTAGCTTTATTGCAGAAGCAATGAGTTAAAAATAAACATGGACTGCAAGTCTGAATATATTTCTGAAACTGAATAATGTTCATGTGTTATTGCTTGTAAAATTTTACAATTCAGATCAAGCTATGGAAAAAAAATTGATTATGAGTTGCATCTTTTCATTTTGAAATTCATCTTAATGTAGTTGATCTGGTATGTAATTCTGTTTTGTGTACCACTTGGTGACATCTGTCTGTATACAAATTAGCTGAAGCCATTGAAATTCTAGTGGCAGACTCTCTTAAAACATTGTACAATGTAGCTGTTACAGGTTACAAATATAATAATATTATTGCTTGCAGATATGATAATGGCTGATGTCATAATGCAATGTACATAATGTCCTTGTACTTGAGTCTGAACATTTTCAGACATGTTTGATTGTTACTGAATATTTTGGGCCAAATCACAGCCGGTAGCAAAAAAACCCATGTCCATTTGCCTGGGCAAGTAAATGTTGCTCTTGGGCGTGTGAAAATATAACTTGAGTTTGGTGGCCAGGTGGGCAAATGAATTGTGCCTCAGTAGTCTTGTGAATCTGTCTCAAAGTGTCAGCATGATAAAATAACAATAAATGGCTATTTCAAAAGTTAAGACTGCAAGATGATAATTACAGTATGAGCAAAACAATGAGTTGAAAACATGAATTGAATTAAAATCCAAGCGTACTTTCAAACAAGCGGCAAGAGTACAAAATAAAAGAGGAAGAGACAATTTGTGTACTAGGTACCTCTAATCAGTGACACACTATAACAAAATGAGCTTCCCGCCCGACTTACATGTAACTAGGTGAAAGATATGTCAACTACTGTAGTTGATAAAGCATGTTGCATTCCCATAGAGCAAGCAATATTTAAGTGGGGTAAGTGAAAACTGAAATTTACTGGTCCACTATGCAAGTGGTTTTCAAAATTTTTTCCTGTCTTGTAATCAGCTAATATAGTGTTATCTGGATCAAGTAAAATTGGCAGAAAACTGGTTGTAAATTTCAAACCAAAAATTTATTTACATCACAATGTGCATGCCTTTTGCATTACTCTGAACCACTAGCTCATTGTCACAAATTACTTTTAAATCAGTTATTTGTCTTTGCTTTCTTACAGCATCTGCACAACCAAAGAATTTTGCAAAAGAAAATGTGCATCGCATTAAAGAAATCCAGAAAGCAAATCGAGAAAAGCAAAAGGAGTTAAGCACAAATGAACCAGTGAAAGCAGTTTATAAACCTGGGAAGTTTGATCATGTGGATTCTAAAGTAGCTCTAGAAGTGAAGGTATAATCTGATTACAAGTAATGATAAGAGGAATTTGTAGTGAGTTCATTTTACCCCATAATGTAGAATAAAGGAATAATTATAATTATTATTCTGAAGGTTGGTTTTCACAATTGACGGGGTTGGAGTTGGAGTTATAATCAGAAGCATGGAGCATTATGATCTAGTGAAAATCAAAGCAGAGTCTGAAGCGTTTAATATTGATTCCCTTGTGATCTTGTTGCTTATAATCTAGTGAAAACTAGATTGCCAGAGTCACAAGCACTATTTTGGTATCAAACTGTAACCAGAGAGCGGAAGAAAAGGAATTGTGATTGGTTGGTTCTTCCACTTCAGCTTCCAACTCCAACAATCTAATTTTTACTGGATCAATAAGTGACAGAGTCATAAGCAGAAATGGAAGAAAATAGAAACATTCTGATTCTTCCAACTCAGATTCCGTCAGGCTTATTTGGGTATCAATTTTGACCATTTTGGTCTGAAATAGGCTATGGTTTGTGCACTCTAGTCTTGCGTATGTTGTTTAGAAGAAGCTACTTCATCATTAGGCGATAACATCATCAACAAAAGCCTTTCTTTTTTGTCTTTTAATTACATGTATGTTTATGCCAACCGTGTACATGAAACAAGTCTGAAATAATGTTTCAAATTTTTGGTCAGGTCTGAAATAGGGTGGGGAAAATCGCAGATTTTGGTCTGAAATAGGGTAAGGGTTTCAGGAAGCAGGCCGCACACCCCTACCCAAATTTTCTCAGAGTAGCCTCCCCCCAGGATTACAGCCAAGTAAGTGATTTGTCCAAGTAAGAACCTAAACCATGGCGATTGTGTTTTCTACCTTGCTAGGCTCCACCACCGCCACCACAAAGATCAAATTCTGCAACATTTCTACGAGCTGGCTCAAGAAATGGGCCTCCTGTCAAGGATCGACCCACATCATGTGAGCCTGTAATACCACGTGAATTGAAGCTGACTGTCCCTAAAGCAACTATCGCTAAAGAGGTTAGCATTAAAAGAGGTTAATGCATGGACATTTACATTGGATAGGGGTGCAGATTCTCTTATGGTGGAAATCTCACTTACATGTAATTTCTTGAATTTCAAAGAGTTGAATATTCATTTTTTAGGTACAGTGTGCATTATCAAATTTTCACAAATTTAGAGAAAGGTCAAGAAAACAACATTTCAGACAGTATCAGTCAGCAGACACACCAATAGCCCATTTTACAATTGTATGCTCAGTGGCCTGGCCTATGAGTGGAAACGAGGCTGGCAGTGACCTTGTTTTGATACAGACCTCACTGCTTTTCTCATATACCAGTAGATCATGTTGTTCTTATGCAAAGTAGTCCACATTTAAATGAAAAAGACAGGTTTGTATCAAAACAAGGTCACCTCAGCCTTGCTTCCACGGGCCAGGTCACTGAAAACACAAAAGTAAAATGGGTCATTGGCACGCTTATGTTATACTATAGCTGTTCAAAACATCTCTCACACATGTACATGTATAAATCTCACTCTCTAGTATAGATGTGACAATTCACTTCTACAAGCTCAGTTACGTGTAGCTCAATTGGTAGAGTGCTGTACCAGTATCACAGAGGTCATGGGGTCAAATGCCACACAAGCAATGTTTTTATTTCAGGCTTTTTTTTTCTTTCACTAAAAATACTGCTTAAGCAGTGTTCATACATGTAAGTGCAATGATCATTCATATCTTCATTCTTTACTCTGCAGTTCAAATAATTATATGATTTTCATAAATTCATTCTCACATGTATCTGTGTTGGACCAGTCCTTTATGATAAAATGTATTTTGTGTTTGCAGCACCAACCAAAAGTAAGTAACGTCAATCATGTCCGTGCCAATGCCCGCCAAGCACCCTCCCCCTTCAGGCCCCGCCCACCCTCAGTAATTGCAGCTGAGCAGTTGGCAGCCAAGAAAGAAGAATCACAAAAGCGTTATCGGAGAGGAAAAGTACCAAACTAGTGAGTACTCTCTAACCAGTGCAGTAACTTGGAACAACCCAGACAGCTGTATGCCATGGGTTATAGACCCTTGTTGCTATAATAGCCTCCTACGCAGACATCTTTGGGCTCATCACACATTCCTTCCCCATAAACGTCTGCTGACCTGAACTGTCACTTCCGTTTTCAGGCGGTTAGCCTTTGTCTTGAAGAAACCAATAACGAGCTACATGTAAGAATGGAAATCGACACCCGTGGAGTAATTTCCCGGAAACCGATTCACGTGCATCATCTGGGAAAATAAATCCCGAGTCGAAGTCCTACTTTCCACAAATTGGAGGATGAACTACAATGATTGGCTAACCGCTGCAAACAGAAATGGCAGTTCAGTTCAGCAGACGTTCATGGGGAAGGAACGCATGACGAGCCCAAAGACGTCTGCGCAGGAGGCTATTGTTGACATTACTGATGATGGTCACTGTTGTGGGTGCTCGTGACTACGTAGTTACTTGTGCCATAAGGTCATGAGTCAGAGAATGGGCTCAATGATGTTTAGAATTTTGGCCAAGTCCGAAATAGAGTAGAAATTTTTAGCATCTGGTCTTGAAAATGGTTACAATATGCAGCTCAGCATGGTGTCATTACAGTTATAAAGTTTTACAGTACAGTCAAACCTCGATTATCCGGATTTTTCGATTATTCGGACTTGCTTAGCTGGTCCCAGTTTTTCATGAATATTAATTAGCCATATTTAAGTTCCGCAGCAAGACTTTTTCCCTTCAAATTAAGTAATGAAACTCCGATTCAAACTGAATTTGTTTTGTTTCAAAACACAAATCTGTATGTGTTTTGAGCTCACACGCACTGTTCTACTGCAGTGCATTTCACTGAGATCTGATTTGCTCAGATGTTCTTTGTTTCTAAGTGATGTATTCATGCTCCACTTGTTCAGTCATTCAGTTTTAGTTTTGTTTCATTAATATTCATATTTTCGATTATCTGGACTCTCGATTATCCAGACTTAATTCAGCTCAGTCCCCACCAGTCTGGATAATCAAGGTTCGGCTGTATCAACAAATCTACTAGTACTGTGGTACATGTACTCTACTAGTCTAGAGTCTAATCCAGTCTGGTCTATTCTAGCTTAGATGTCTAGTCTAGTCTACTCAAACTTGCAAACATAGAGAGCACAGCTACCAAAATCTTACAAGTTGTTTTAAGACGTGGGTATGTAGAATAAATTATCACAGCATATCACAACATGCCAGAACATTACTTCAACCTTACTGTATGCCCAGATAGGGAAGAGCCTTATTTGGTCCAAACATCATGATTTCCACTGCATCTTATTACACTCTCAAGATACTCAGTGGCATTTAGTGTGATCCTTCTGTAAATGCGATTAACTTCCAGCCTTAGAGCTCGTCAAGAACAGTGGAAACAGGAAGAAGCAATAAGAATAGCCAGCATCCCAGACCCCAGCATCCCCCCTGGACACACCCTTATGCCAAGAGAAGAACGACTACAGACATTGGCGAGTCTAGAAAAAAGTGAGTGAATTAGCCTTCAAAGCCAGTGCAGGGTAGCAGTGGGGGGGAGGATATTCTCACATAATCATAACTTACTATAACTTACTTACTGTTTGCTGTTTCCGTAACACATTTGTTTTTTACGAGATGAGGTTGTTGGCCTCAAGTCCAATCCCCATGCCTGAAGGACTGGGAGACTGACTTTAGTATTGGCCCTACTCTTTGACCTTTCCGGCTTGGAAGGGCGTCCCAGGGGTATAGACCCCCACTTGGCATAGCTCTTAGAGTCATTGGGACACACAAGCTACTTAGCCATGTCAAAGCATCAGTCTCAGTGAGTGGTATTCCCACATACCCTATGAAATCTATGGAAATGAGAATTTGCCTTTTTTGTGGGAGGGGGGTGGGTGGGGGTTATTTTGAAATTAAAGGGGAGGAGTGGGAAAGGCGAAGACAGGCACTTCCGCCCTCAAATCATGAACCGACCAGGTCTTTACGCTCTTCCTCCAAAAGACTCCTCGTTGTCCCGCGGTACATGTACAACCTTAAGACATGGAAGAAGAGCTTTTTCTGTGAATGGTCCTATGTTATGGAACAGCCTTCTTAACAATATTAGAGAAACTGAATCTTTAAGCACCTTTAAGAAGCAGATCAAAACATTTCTTTTTAAACGTTCTTTTTAAGAAGAATTTAACTCTTTTTATTATTGTTGAATTATTTTTCTTGTAAATATTTATCTTGATTAGTTATTCATATTATAGACTTTTGTATATTTTAGGTATTACTATTATCTATTATTTTCATGTATTATTATCATATATTTCATACGTATTATCATTGTAAAGCGTTATTGGTTTCTTAGTAGAAATAACGCTATATAAATAAAGATTATTATTATTATTATTATTATTATTATTATTATTATTATTATGTTGGTAACTCTGCTTTTTCCATTCATATGAAGTTTCATATTAACGTGTTAAATACCTGGTATCTTTTACAGATCAGGAAGAACTTATCGCCCAGTTGAACGCACTCCCAGTAAGGGCGGATACACTCCGAGTTAAGACAAGAAAAGCTGAACTTGAGCGGAAACTCGTGGAAATAGAGGATGCCATAAAAATATTCTCCAGACCGAAAGTGTTCGTTAAAGTGGATGACTGATGTTATTAAAGCCTGAGAGGGGTGGCCTGGGGATTGGAGGCATTTTCACCCCCTCCCCACGCCCATGTTGTGTTTAGAAAAGCAGAAAGTTTATTTGAACTGATAATTATCCGTTCATGACTGCGAGTGTTACAGTGTCGCGAGTTGACGGCATCACTAGAGTTTATCTAATTGACTCTTCGGCAAAGAAAAAAGTATATTTAAGGGAGGTTTGGACAGTAATATACATGTGGGATCAAAACTGCGAAAGCTCGATTGATATTGCTTGGAAAAGCAAAGAGGTTTTAACGAGTGACATGACACAAGCCCGACCATGAGCCGGCAAAAAAGTTACGCAGATTTCGCATAGCGTAATTCAATTTTCGTTCTTTTTATGAAGTGACCGAGTCGCTTCCATACCATATCAGAAATACCAGATGTCATTTACGGCCATTCAGGCGCTAATGTCAACTTATAACTTAATCATTACTTTTAGTTTGATTTATTGCGGAGTTAAAATTATGATTTTATTTACAAATTATTCTTCTTAAGTCTGCCTCGCACACATGCGCTCCTAGCTCGTTTAGGCCTGGGTGCCACCTAAGCGGGTTGACGTTACTAAGTAACACAAGCCGTGCGCGCAAGTTGAACAACTGTAAATAAACTAACATTTGTCAAAGAGTTGCTTACTGACTGCATGTTTGTTTGGGTAACTGTCATTAACAGTGTGTATCTATCCAAGTAAACAAACGATCAAGGAGTTTTTGGAAAGTGGATAGCGTATATCTAATAAAGAGGCCCTGCCAGGGTAAATACCGACCAGCGGCATGGCCCAAAAAGTAGCGACAGTCCCCGTCCCCCTCCTGGCAGGGCCTCAATAAACAAGTCGTGAAGAGAACAGTTCAAACATATATTTACAGATTGATCTGTAACCAGGTGGTTGCATGATAAATATAAAAATGTTACACGGGTTGAAAGCTGTCAAAAATCTTAAATCCCAACGTTTCGGCTACCAGCGGCCTTCGATCTAAAGAGTTTAAACAAGTGACTTCCGCGCTGTTGGCTAATGGCTACCCGAAACGGTTTAAAATCGATTCAAGTAAACCTAAACGGCCACTTCAGCAGTCTGTAACAGCCGCGCCGGAAGACGTTAAGAGCTTTTGCGTCCTGCTGTACGTCAAGGGAACAACGGAGCCGATCAAGCGGGTTTCAAATAATTATAACATCAAAGTTGCCCTAAAGCCACACCAGATCATAGGCAGCTTATTTCCCAAACCTAAAGATCCCGTTCTAAAAGATTAAGCACGCGGTATAATCTATTTCATTCCGTAACAAGGGTTGCGACAAACTCTACATCGGGGAGCTACACCAAACGGAAATTCAATACTCCGTTTAGAGCACACCAGAAAGCGGTCGAACAAAAACATCTCAAGAAATCTGCACTCGCCAAACATTGTTTACAATCTGGGCACACTATCTCGTGGGAATCGACTACAATACTACGTACCAGCACAAGTTGGCGAAACCGACGCCTCTTAGAGGCTTGGGGAATTAACACGTGCAAAAGTCCACTCGACCACGATGACGGCATGCATTTTGTTTGTTTGTTTCTTTGTTTGTGTTCTTGCTTTTTAGCCTAAATATGCTTACAAATTAAATAAGACACGCCTAAATTATCATTTTATCGTTGTATTTTTCTAAAGGTGCCTGTAGCCCGAATAAGCCCTAATGGTTTCTATATGGGCATCCTCGCCTAATGTTTTTCTTTTATCGATTATTTAATATCTCTTGTAGTTTAATATATATTTATCTTGTAATTTAAAATAACAATAAGAGGCAAAAATAAACTGAAACTGAAACTGATGTACCTGCCCAAGAGTACAGAGCCTATTGGATAAGAACTAGATTTCTAATATATTCGGTTTTTTATCGGCACCTATGCGATCTTAAATAAACTTGTCACTTCGTTATATTTTTATTACCCCTGAAGAATGCTGATGTTAATAGCCGAAACGTTGGGATTTTAAGAGTTTTGACAGCTTTCAACCAGTGTAACATTTTTATATTTATCATATATTTACAGCTTTTAACTTCCAAAACAAAACGACAGTTTTAGGGTGTATTTTTTTGTGACCATTCTGCTCAGTATTTCTATTCCGGTTTAGGAATGAGAGAATAAGTGGAAAGAGGTTTCCAAAACAAACCCCGTATGTTCAGAAACCGGAATACTCTTGGTGGAAATGACCTAAGAACACCGCGCAGAATAGTCGGCAGAATAGTCTGGACCGAGCGCCTGACCCTGACTTCCGGTGCCAAGTTACGGGCTTGGCAGGCCGCGCACGTTTTCCCGCCAAAAGTTTTCTCAAATAAATGCACATGCGTATTCCGACCGTATTCGCACCGTATTCTGTTGATTGCGTTCATATAATGCATTCTGCTATCAGGGGCAGAACTAACGTATATTTTGTTAATATTCCGTCCATTCCGTATAAAACAAAACAAACACAATTACCGCCTATTCTCACTGAAAAATTAAATTGATGTGGTCCTCAGGGATTCATTTTTGATGCATTGCGGGCTCTCCTCGTAAACGCGCTAGACCACGTGTTCTTGATTTCACTGTGTCACGGCGCCGAACAAGCAAAAAATAAAACTACAGAAAAAATTGCTAAATTCCCTTGGCTCGGAAAGTCAGAATTTAAAAATTAAAACTCCAAGATGTAGAAAGGTTTGAGTTTGCTCTAACTTTTTTACCCTCAGTGCTATTTTTAAGTATTCATAACTGCGCTTGCTATATACCTACACTTTCACTCAACAAAAGGAGTACTGCGATTGGTTGATTCTTGGTCACGTGCCCCTGACCAAATTCAAATGTTTTCCGACCGGGATACAATTCCGCAATTGTTGCCCGTGCGCCCGGATACAGCAGCACGTGATTAGTGCATGACTAAAAAGTGGCATGATCTTCAGCACGTGCTCACGTCAGCTTGATTGACGAGGTGGACCTGAGAACACTGCCAGTTTTCAGTTTTATAAACCAACGATAATACAAACGTTATGGAACCCGAGACTAAAAGAAAACGTTTTTCTCAAGTATCAGCCGAAGAAATTCAGCATCTAATAGGAGGAAAAGATTCGGAAAATACAAGAAAGGCATGTTCTACTTTTTCAGGTACTTTTAAACGTTTGTAAATTATTCATTCGGCAGGCTTGTGAATAAAGACGTGTTTTTGTAATGCCGTCTTTGTTTGTTTGTCAGTTTATTTTGCTGTGAAAAGTGTAGGTATATAACAAAGCACTTAATGTATGATCCCTCGGGAAACTAGTTAGTTTTGTTTTCCCTCGAGTCCCGATCAGGACTCTCGGGAAAACAAAACTAACTGTTTCCCTCGGGTCCATACATTAAGTGTATATTATTTAACTACAAATCATTGGATAATGTAAAATAGAGGGCTTGATTGACGCTGAGTGGCCCTGGGATATTGGGCATTCAGCACTTCCGACTGATACCGTATAATGAAATCATCTTCTCCTGTTTCTTGGAAAAGAAAATAACCTGCAAGATCTTGGCAACATTTCTCCGTTGTTGTTGTTGTTGTTGCCTTTTAAAATGAAATAATTATTGACCCGTGCTAACTGCTTGTTGGGTATGAAATAACTACAGCCATCTCGTCGCTAAACACGGCGTCTTGTGGACTGTTTATTATGTCATATCTAGCGTCTGCTCTTGGAATAATTGTTCCTAATTCGCGACAGGGTTATATGGGATTTTGCTGATAAGGTTAATACACTTGATAAGAGACAAAAAGAGACACTATAATGGGCTCTGGCAGCATCAGATATAATTAGCGGTTGATAAAGGTATTCAGTTTAAGATCCCTTCCGTGTAGATTCATGTGTTCAGTTTCGCATTCTGTTCGATCGCGTAATGACATGTGTTTTAACTTCATATACCAGGTCAGTCTTACCACGTATCAAGTTCATACCATGTAATGACCCGTAATGAAAACAATTCGTTTGTTTACTTTCTGTTCTAGATGTCAGGGCTCATATAGCATCTACTTATAAAACTTGTTAGTGTAGTTTTGCATTCCTGCCGGTTGATGACATTATTTAGTCATTTTCGTGTACTCTATCATCAAATGATATTCCGGCGCTGAGAAATTTTCTTTGACAAACGGATAAGTACGATAAACCGTACGTCCCGTCTTTCAATCTTGTTCATAAACTCTGTGTGATGCTAAAGAAAACACACAACAAAAGCCCTGCACACACTGATGTGAGGATTGAGGACACAAATTTTGTGCTCGCAACAAATGTTGCGCGAGCGGGCAAACAGGGAAGCATTTGTGTCCGCAACAATAGGGCCATTTATACGGGAGAAAATAAGACGCGTCTTATGTAAGACGCGACTTAAATAAAACGCGAACTGATCGTATAAATGGTACAAAATAAGCGTTCGCGTCTTATTTAAGGTTACCGTGTACGTTCAGGGTATAAAATTTTCCATTTTTATTTTTCTCCATAAAAATGACCTTTTTACTGTGATCTTTCACGCAAAAATAACATAATTCAAAACGAGTGAATAGTCGTCGAGAGATTGGGAAAAACCTATATGCACCGGATGTAAACATGGACAATATGTTAATGCGAATGCAGCCAACCGGAGCGATTTGCGCGGGAAATATTGCACACGAAAAAGTTGCTTTGCTTTATGAAGGTTGTGCGCTTTTAGTTTTTCGGCTATGACGATGGGTCAAGTAAACTTAGTCAAAGCCGGAGAATATGTAACAAAATGATAAACCAGTGAACTGTTTGTAGCATGAGAGTTTGCGTGCAGATAAAATTACGCGGAAAATCACCACAGTAGGTGACCGGAAGAAAAGTTAGCGTAAATTGATTGGCCGATCGTCGATAGAGGTGTTTGCGGAGGGTGTTTGTTTGTGTAGTGAAGATTTTTTTTAAGCGCTGTTTTCGCAAAGTTTATTTTTGTCTTGAAGAGGACACTTTCAAGAGTTACAACTCAAGGGCGATTTGTTCGATTTCGATCAAATTTGGACAGCCGCTAGATTAACTTATCTTCAACAAAAAACGTGTTGGGGAATTAGATAATTCAAAACCGTTTTTCGCTGAGAGCCATTTCCGTGCGCCCTCTCCGTCTCTTTTTCTAGCGAATTTGAAAATGCTCTGTAACTTTTGAACGCAGTCGAATAAAGGAAAACCCCAACACGTTTTTTTAGCGTCTGGTTTCCAGACTTCGAGAAAAATATCAATTTCCCTAAATACAAAAATCACATTTAGTTGTAGCTTTCAAAAGTTAATTTACACCTTCGAGTTTAAACTCAACGGAGCGTTCAGTAATTCACTTTCTCACAAAATTAATGAAATATTCAAATAGCTAGTTCAATTAGTTTTAATTTGATATACGGTTTATGGTATCTGGGATGTAATCGGGAGCCGTGACAACACTTAGATTAGAGACACCCCTGAAGGTACACGGTAACCTTAAGTCGCGTCTTACATAAGACGCGTCTTATCTTAGAACAGGGTTTTCAGCTGTTCTTATTTTGTCCGCGTCTTAATTAAGACGTGAACTTCCTCGTATAAATGGTTTCGCGTCCTAAATAAGACGTGAACTGCAAGTGCGCTTGCATAAAAACAACAGAAACATGAGCTTGTCTTATGATTAGATAGCGTAACTGGATGCAAAGCTTTGCAAAAGATGGCCGGGAGAGCCAAAAGTGAATTCAGCACCTTCCTTCTTTAACCAGCCATCAGTCGCACCAATCCGTATATCGCTTTCTTCCGACTCTTCTCGGATTTCTGTTGATTTCTTTGTATGCTACGGCGTGGTCTTCATAAGAAAAAAAATCTCTGAGAAATAACAGGACAGCACGCTTTTGTTTCTTGCTACAGCGTTCCATCTTGGCGGGTAAGCGAGGCTGTATCAAAAATAAGACGCGAACCATTTATACGAGATCTTCGCGTCTTATGTAGGACGCGAAGGTATAAACGGTACAGTTCGCGTCCTATTTAAGTCGCGTCTTAGATAAGACGCGTCTTATTTCCTCCCGTATAAATGGCCCTAATGTGTCCTCGTTTGGCAGGGCCTTAAAGAGAAGAGAACTTAGTTCCCGTTGCTGTCGACTGCCACATACCACATCAATACCACATACCACATATTCGGAGATAATAGCATTTACTTGCTACTCAGGCTAAAATGATCCGAATTCAAATAAAGCGCATGAATATGAACACTCTCGTGGGTACGATTGGCTGGGAAACATACCAAAAAGGAAACAATTGACAACAAGAAGAAGAAGTAGAAAGATCTGTGTTTGCTCTAACCTTTTTTTACCCTTAGTACAGTTATTTTAACATGTTAAGTGAGCTTATTAAACTCCAAATCATTAGATACTGAAAAATCAAGGTTTTGCTGGCTCTGAGCGGCCCTCGAATATTGGCAATTCAGCTGATTTCGGACTAATACCGTATAATTTAATTATACGGTTAAAAATCATATATTGGTCCATATTTCTTCGTTGTTGTCGTTGTTTTTAGATTAGATAAATATTGCCTATGCTTGCTGGTTATGAAATAGCTACGGCCATCTCGTCACTCAATGGCGTCTCTTGGAGTGTTTATCATGTCATATCTAACGTGTGCTCTTGGAATAATTGTTTCTGATTCTCGACAGGGTTGAGTGAAATAATTATTGATTGTGGAACTCCAATGGAAGAGCCTTAGAACTGGAAACATAGGTTATACTTTATAACGAGGGTCGGTTAAAACTGACTAAAACGATTTTTTTTTTAGAAAAAAGGACCGTCCAACTTGTTTGTTACATCGGGGTTTGGCTGATAACTAATTTGATAATGTTTGAGAGGCTGATACACTTGACAAAAGACAAGTATTAAGAATTAAGTATTGTACACGACACTATAATGGGCTCTGGTAGCATATAATGAGCGGTTGATAAGGGCATGCATTTTTTTACCATGAAGTATAATAGGACGCTAAATAAGCTCCCTTTCACGTAGGCTGATTAGTTGCGCATTCTGATTGATCGCGTGATAGTGAAATGTGTTTAACTTTATAACAGGGCAAACACCAAGTTTATTTTGTCTTGTTTCTTTCCATACATTTCTGTAACGTTCTGTAATTTATACTGGGGATTTGAAAATATTGTATGAATAATTCCTGTATTGTTTTAAATATTGATAACTTAATAAAACAAGAGGTAGGAAGTTAAACATTGGAACAAAATTCAAAAGAAAGCAATTTTTCCTTCACGCGACTTTTTTAGGCGTTGAATATGAGCCGATAATATACTTGTGAGCAACCAATCAGAGATGGTCGTTTTATCAACTTAAGATTTTGATGCCTCTACGTTTGTTATAAAATTTACAAACAAAACTTCTCTCTTTCTTTTCTTTTTTCTCTTTCTCTTTTTGTTCATTGTACAAGTCATTAGGACTGAAGAAAAAGGAATGGTTTTGAAGGGTTCCTTTGGCGTTGTATTCAAATCTGTGATAACATTTTTCGTCTTCTAGGTTAACCCTCAAAATGACCGGAAAGGGAAAATGCCGAAATGTAAGAAAAACAATGGCATTCTCCGACAACTTACCCTTAAGCGTTCCTTAAATCATCGTTTAGATATTTTTTTTTAAGAAATTATAAATCTAAGTAGATGATTAGAGGTTTGATATAATCAAAAAAAGATTTATCAAGAATGAAAAGACGAGAAATTGTCATTAAAAACAGAGGATGATCCATATTCCAAAATACGCCCACGTCTAAAATCGGAACAGAGTGGCTGCTGAGACTATTGAAGTCAAGCTAGCTACAAATGCTTTACTTGATCGATATCTTCAATTTCAGTTTGTCTTCCTTGGTGTTAAAGACAAAGTCTTTGGCCTTACGAGGAAATTCGAAGATTCTCCAGACTTAGTGGGAATTTACCTTTTGTTTTAAATTTCTAACGTTGTCACGTATGCAAATGAGTTTCAACAAACCTTTTAATAAAAAGAAGACTTCATTAATTTTTTGTCACGTGATAAATGGCTTGTTAAGGCGCGAATAAAGCAAACAGTCTAGAACCAGGCCCCAACGGTCTCTACGGTCATGGTACGTTTTCAAGCGAAAGAAAGTTATGCCAGCACAAAATTTCTCCGTATTAAAAATAATAAACAAATTATATATTTTTTCTTTTCAATAAAGGCGTTTTTCTGCTAGAAAATTTGATAAATGGATGGCAAAATATTCAACAATTTTAGCTCTTAACCACAAAGTTTCAATTATTTATTCGAAAATCTGAACATTTGAAACCAAACATATTTCGCTTTTCTTTCACCGTTGTTCTGATGAAGAAACCCTAGGTCGGGAAAAGAGACAAGCAAATCAGAGCCAGTGATTGTTTTACCTGGATCTCTTGGCCTAGCTAGCTAAGAAATCTAATTTGTTTCACTATAACAAGATCTATTTAAACAAACTATAAAAATGAAACAATGACAATTTTTGATTGCTTCACAACACGCTGCCATTGCATTTTCACCGGAGGAGTCAATTGTCACATCAAGTCAAGTTGAACTTTCGCCAATTTGTTTTGTGTTCCCTGCACAAAAAAGCTTTGAAAACCGGATCAACCATTCTTTGTTCTTCTTTTTCTGATTTTTAAGTGTTTATCCTGGAGGTCTGGCATGTATGATTGACGATCCCAATTAAAAATATAAACTCTAAGGGAGTGTGTTGATAAATTGGATTCTTAAGATAACGGAGTGGCGAAAAGCACAATGAAATGTGTTTATTTGGTTTGTGGATCTCATTACCCATGCAGATGTATGCTGCTTTTTTCAAGAACACGACTCGTTTTTCAAAAAGCAAGTACTTTTTTTCATCAAAAAAGAACCGAGCTAAAATGTAATGGTCAGCTTAGTTTCGCGTCGTCAAGTGTGTCGAGCGCACACCAACCTTGAGAGCTACGTCTGCATGATTTTCTTCAAAAAATCCCGAATATCACAGCTCGCCTCACCTGGAAAGGTGTTACATTCAGCCTTCTACTTTCAGCCTTATCTTTCGACTACATGTGGCCCATTGTTTCAATGTAGTTTTCTACATAATCGCCAGATGGCAGCAAAGAAAATTAGCTACTCGCAAACCACAACAATCCTGAGATTTTGCCCACGCTAACGCCAACCTCCTCGAAGATCTCCTCTCTCCTGATCCAGGGAGGGTATCTAGGGCCTGTTCCAGAGTTCCCACAAAGTGTTATCATGTATTTGCTCTGTTCCTCGGTTGTAAAGCGTTAATTTTTGAGCCTTTAATGCACACAATGCTCCATCAGCCTAGAATCATTAATATGATAAAGGACACATGAACTTGTCAAGTCCATGGCTTATGTGTTCAGAAGGACATCAGGTCTCAATGAAAAACTGACAACAAGCACAACTCTCACAATGAGTTCAACGTGTAAAAAGCGGAGAATCATTAGTGGTTCGCCAAGAGCCGCTAATTAGAGTCTAAAGCCTAAAACCATTCACGGGGGCTAGTTGTTCCGTCAGAGTATTGTGTGATATTTCTATGATCAATTACACCAGGTGGAGGAAGCACAAACGTTACTGAGGCAGCCTCCTGGGCCACAAGACACCTTTGTCAACCTCTAAAAGCCCCGTTTTAACGAGCATTGTCTGCTAGCTGCTGGAAAGTGTCACGAAAAAGTCGTTTTTCACCTGATTTCAAAACCGCAAAGCCCTGCCTTCTGCTGAGGATCGATTGGAAGCGAAAGGGCTTGCGCATGCGCATAAATTACGAGAAACGAGGTCCAAAGTTACTACGTTTTCGCCCTAGATCAGAGAGGATTTACTGGGTCTTCCAAAACACATACAAAAAGGACCACTGATGGCCCAAAGGCGTTTTCCCTAGATGGGCAGAACGCTCAGAATGCAGCGATTATCGTTCTTAGAAACATGCAAATTTTTTTAAATAGGGCTTATTTTACGAAAATAGACGATACAAGAGGTCTTTTCTGATGCACTTTATTAGCGAGTAGCGCTGCAAATGCGATCACTTCCGACAGAGGACATGTCAAAAAAACAGGTTTTAAACGTGACACTGTGTAACTTTCTCTTGGTGACGCGCAACGGAGGGTTAAAATTGGTTAATTTTCGGCTTTGTAGCTTTGCTTGTTAGCCGGCAGAGCTGGGTTTTCAAAAGACCCAACTACACCTTTGTTATCGTGCGTGCAAAAGTTAATCAGTTAAACTGCACGTGGTTTTTTCACAAGAATTTGCATTGTGTATGTCATTATCATCAGCGATTTACTTGTCTCCAAAGTCCAAGACTGAAGGACGTGAATTTATTACGCGTTTTTTCCGAGGCGTGCCTGATCGGTACCTTTTGTTTACAGTCATACCCTTTAAGCCACGTGTGCCAGGCTCATCTATCAAAACTGACCCAGCGTCTTGCAGTAGGCATCAAAACACACTTCGATTCCTCCAAAGTGCAGAGCCCGTCTGAGAAACTCGGTTCGTTGTGCGAAATCGTAACAGGTAGGCGGGTTTAATTGTTAAACGCCTTATATATTTATCAAATAATATTAACAGCTTAAAGAGGGGCAAATTTAATTACAGCAGGTACTTTCCGATCGTTTCACACTTAATATGATCTGTCTTTTGCATGTTTTTCCAATATGATGCGCTTTTCGACTTCGAAATGATGAAATTATTGTGGTCTTTTAGCTGAGATTCTCTCCGCAACTTTTCACCTGTTCACCGTTGTTTATTTTTTACAAGTACGTGTCATGTTTATTTCTTGCAGATTTTTGAGAGATTTAATCCCGATATGAACACCCAGGAAACGATAAGGAGTCATCTACAATCCCAAAACCCGGCAAAAAAGTTAAGCTCCGTTTCCAAGAGCTTCGTCAAGCAAACGGGATCCAAAAAAGCGAGCTCCAGATCGTTTAACGTAGCAATGGAACAGTCTAAGCCCAAATTATTGACCCATGGTGCGCAAGGCGTTTCAATGGACGAGAAATGGGGAAAAAACGCGAGCGAGTGGAAATCCTCGACAAGATCTCGCCCGGCTGGCGTTAGAACAACGCGGCAAATCAGGCGAAACGAGAGAGAACGCGGAAGAAAGGCCCGTCTTAACGCCGCGTTTCAAGTTTTACGCTCCGTGGTGCCAAATACCTTGAACAATTCCGGCACCGTCAGCGAACGAAAAATGACCCAAGTTGAAATTCTTCGCTTGGCGAAAAACTATATTTCCAACTTGACTGAACTCCTCAAAGAAGACAATACGTACGCTCTTCGATCCTTCGATGTTTGATAAAATATTTTAATATAATCAGTGTCAGACCGGAGGGCTCTATTATGATAAAATGTCAGTTGTATGCTGTGAGCACGAAAGTGCAGTGACTTTGGATTTGAAAATACACAACAAGTCGCCATCACTGTGTCGTTGAACGCTGAGAGTTTAAAGAACGCGAAGCGAGTAAGGTTTATCGCTTCGTATCTAATTAGCATGCCGTTTACACCTTTGTTGTATCCAGTTTGTAAAAAGTGACAATGAAATAATATTGTTAGGAGTGATTTGTTAAAAGGTGAGCGCGTGATATTTAAAGACGATAGGTGATATTTGAAGGCGAATTTATATTTTTTTGCTTTTGCCGAGTGGACTTAGAACGATTTTTTCTTCTCGCAAAGAAATCTTTGGTTGAATTGGTAATTTAGATAAAGAACCATCAACACAGTAAAAATCGTTCACAATAGGTTTTTAGAATTCGTTCAACTATTCACTGTTTTCGTACTTTGTCTAGGCTAAATTAAACTTTCGAAACAGGAAAACAAGAGATCACAGAGCGGTTCGTTTTTGTTAAGATTGTCTCTCTGGCGAATTTTGTTTCGAGGCCGAGGTTTGTTTAAAAAAATGACTTGTAAATAAAATGATAAACAGACCACGGAAAACACGAAACTTCTGTAAATATACAATAGCTTTCCTTGAGTATTTAAATTACCGCTTTTATTTTAGCTTAGCTAAACAAGTTGTTTGCTTCTTTAAAAAATTCGTTCTTGCAACATCACTCACAAAATTTTAAATCTGGCAACATATCCCTCGAAAACTTTGAATTCTAGCATCAAATCCCGTGTTCTTTATTGTTCTTAGAACTTTCGGGTGTGGATGAAAGGAGCTACGTCACGGTCTGCTTTGAATTTTGAAAAGGTTAGCCTCATTTTTTCAAAAAGGTAATTTGTAATCCGTTTCAATCTTCTCCATCCTTAACTATCCTCGCCATATTTGCATTTATTCTTGTCTCTTTGGTGCTTAACACATTTTCCCTGACAAATTGTCATTTCACTGTTTCCCAAAATATCGTGCGTTTTAAACATTTTACAGTAATCTCAGGGGCGGTTTTTCTAAAGCTGTGAAAAGTGGTCCTAACATATCACCCCATAAATAAAATCCAAAATTGTGCCCATTGAAATAAAGTTTTTGAGAAGTATTCTCTCATGGTGTTCTTTCTAATGCTTTACAAGGTGATTGTGAGTCTTCCGATGAAATCCAAAAGGGTGCCTATTCATATTTGTAATGTAATGTAATGTAATGTGTATTTATATACCGCTCATATCATAATCTCATGGCGGTTTACAACACTGGCCGGGGGACTTTACCAGACTGCTTATAACGCAGTTTACAATTAATGAAGTTGAGTTATGAGTGCCCCGTAATATCAATATCAAATTAAGACAGACACTAGAGGTGGTCACTGCCAGAGTTTTGTTGCGTCCCTAGTGGATCTTTTACGTCCCACAGAATCAGAGAATTATGAAGAGTTGTGAGACGGGGCCTACAGTTTATCGTCCTTATCCGAGAAGACTAGAAAGTCTAACCGTTTGTAGATGTCATTACAAAGGCAGCACTTTCTCCTCAATTATTTAAAGACCCTGAGTGTTGGTCCGGCCGGGGTTTGAACCCGCGACCTCCCGCACGGTAGTCCGGTGCTCTACCACTGAGCTAACCGGTCTACGGTTACGTCATCGGCATCACGCTGACAATTATTCTATGAGAAGAATAAGACAAATGAATAAAACTGGTCAAATATTTGAAATCTTTTCGACAGCCTCTTATCTTTAATGCAAAGTTTTATTCACTTATTTCAAAAATATTTTAGGACTAAATCGATCAGCGTCCATTTTCGAACCTCCGCCAGCTATTTGGGTTTTACCATTAACATTGTCCCTGGTTCGTGTCAGGCATTAGTGAAATTATTTCTGTGGACAAATGCAAATTCGGACCTGACGTAAAATTCTCTCGTGACGACATAAGTCTTCTAGAGCACAAAGAGAGACTTCTTCAAACATTTGACCAGTTTTATTCATTTGTCTTATTCTTCTCATAGAATAATTGTCAGCGTGATGCCGATGACGTAAAAATAAGGCATGGCTCAGTGGGACAAGTGTAATCAATACGTCTTACTAAACGGAAACAAATGTTTGAAACCAAATGCTGTCTTTTGAGTCAAGGTATAATACTTTAGTTTCCTAAAATAACAGCAAAAGTCTTTAAAACAAAATTCTCATTATGGTTCTCACCTTACGTGCGTAGGCAGTTAGATAACACGTACGCATTTGCGAATGAGCTTTTAATTTGCCAACAATCACATAAGAATTAACGCTCAATGGAATTTAGGACACACCTTGCTTGGCTGTTTATCGCATTTTCCGATCATTGATTACACTCGATTTGAATTTTGAAAACCGCACTCTTTCCGTAACATCACATAAAATGAAATCTTTTCACGGGACCACTTCCGCCCCCCTCCGTTTCTTTTCATCTTTAAACTATTTCGCTCCGGTAAATCTGTCGGCCGTCTCGCCACAGGTGGACGATCGCAGTGCAGATGATTATTTCAAGAGAGAAACAACTGTAAATTTATGGAGAGAAATTGAAAAAAAATAAATAGATAAAAAGAAAGAAAGTACGAGTGTTCTCAGCTATATTGATTTACAGTAGAAGAGAATGAGCTAAGTAGCCGCCATTGTGAACAATTTTGCGGCTTTTAAACGGATCTTGAAATTATAACAATCGAGTCCATTACTGAAGTGTAATGCATTATTTTCATAAGTGTTTTCTCAATGAACATTTTTGGTTGACAAAAAGAAAGAGTGAAAGACAACAAAATGACTTTGGTCACGTTGAACGACATTTCAGAGGAGTGTTCGCACTATCTTTTATCCTAATGCATTTGTGCACTTAAGGATATCACTATTCAACTGAGTGTTGTCCAATATCTATATTCAATATCGCTTCAGCCGAAAATGTTTTAAGAGATTTCACAGAACGACCTGTTCGTTCTCTTTAGTTAGTATTCGGCGGGCAGTTTTAGGATCATTTCAGTGAAATTGAAATGCAAATTGAACGAAAGCATTTGTAAACTGTTTGAAAACAGTTTCAAAGAGTACGCGGCAAAATAATCGCAACTGCATTGCATTTCAGAATAGTATGCCGATGATGGCACTTCGCTCTCCTTTTCTCTTGATATGTCATTTCCCTTCTAAAGTACTCTCTGAGTTTGGTACATTGTTTTCTGTTTCTGTCTTTTCGGGCTGTTAAATGCGGTAGTGTCGTCGGGTTCCTGCAAAGAAAAGGGGCGGGGGGGGGGGGGGGGGGATCATGTAGACGGACTAAGAGTGTTTACAAATTCAGTCATTCATCGATGGTCTCAAGTTATGTGCCACTTTGCTTTGTATTCGTTCTAAAAGTAGGAATAATATTAATCTCAGACTCAATTTTAAGCCGGCTTTCTGAATCCATTCTTCTGAAGTTCCTATCTTTAGTGTGCGACGAGTAAATTCTGTTTGATTAATTTGCCTCAGTGTTTTCCAAATAGGCAAGTTCTTGACTGAAACAACGCTGTTTCATCGTTCACGCACGCGGTATGGGTGGATGCCCTGAAGCTTCATCGCATCTCAAAGGATCGACTTAAGTGCGACATCGTCACATGCAGTGATCCTTTTTGAGTCCCATAGTCGCTTGAACTGGAGGTCAACCGCATCAAAACCTGAAATCAACGCAAGCCAAAGATTCATGTAAAGACAGGTTGGATTAATTTCTTAAAGGTTTCTTTTCCGTGAGCTCTAAAGTAAGAGTCATGCCCCGGGAGCAGGGAGGGGGGGGGGGGCACTTCCTAGTAATAGGTTAATGGGGATGTGCCGCTGGATGGGGTCGCATTTAGTTCACCAATGGATTAACTATAATGGGGTTGCATTTTCAATAGAGTTACTAGAATGGGGTCGCACATGCATTTTCGGGATTTTGTGGGTAAATGTACCAGAATGTTTGTACTGTAGGTGGAAAGTAAAGTGTTCTACATTCAAAAATCCCTGTACGGTGGTCAATTTACATTATCAACTCCGTTGATAAACCAAATTTTCGTGTTTCACTCCCCACCGATGCAGTACCACATTTTAGAAACTAATCCCCCTTACCCTTTGTTCTACATTCAGTTTAACAAATGTGTCAATTCATTTTAGGATGACCTAGTACTTGAAAGGCTTTACAAGGTAGATGCATAAACAGAAAGTGACTAAGTTGGGATCACGAAAATTACATTTTCCCAAAAGTGACTAAGATGGGGTCTATATTTGGCCACAGAATAGACTATAATGGGGTAGGGGTTCTGACAGGCCAGCGGCACATACCCGGCAAAAATTTACCCAAGTACCCTTCCCCCCGGGAGTCATGTTGATTTACCCAATGCTGTAATCAGTTGTTGTAGAAATATTCGAGATGCTGTACCTTATTTGGGCTTTAATGTTGTCTCCACGATCTCGCGCTTTCCATCCCCCCTCCCCCCTCCCCCCTCTTATCAAAAGTTGCTATAGCAGGGAAGGGGAAGCCGAGCCTTTAATAATGGGCATTGACGTAGATACTTCAAAAAATTAATTTTATCCTATTCTCTCTAATAAAGTTAAGCTCTTTTTCGTCTTTGCATAGTTGTAAACGTAATCAGTTTATATTGAGACAAAAAGTGACAAGAGCTTGCTTTCTTGGTCTCAAAACACACAGCCCATGCCTTTTCAGATACTTCAGGTTGGCCATTTTACCAACGTACTCTTTGGTCCACTTTCGGCAAGTCTTCAAAGATTTTCGCTACCAGGCCAATATCTAAAGGTCTAAAATCGTGGCAGGCTCTTTCTCACGGGTTGTGATCCGTGCACAAGCGGTGCGACAGTCCGGTACATTGTCGAGAAAAAATTCAACCACTGTTTTTGTTCCGATTTCGGCTGATGCATTGCACGTGCGATTTTTACCTCGAGATATCGTTCTAGCAGTACATGGGATATTTCGGTAAAAAATGAATTCCATGTTATGTACTATGTTTTGCGCAGTAACGAAAATATAGTTTGGAAATTTTTGAAACAGGGGAGGCGGAATAATTTTGCGATTTCAGAAAATACGACTTGCAAACTTGACTGTTTTTCCTGATTTTTAGTACCTTTTTGAAGCAGAGTCCATAGATTTTCGCTTTAACACTAACATCAAGAGTTTAAAAAAGCCGGCCGCGTTAAGGGTCTACCTCGTGTCTAAAATCGTGATTTATGCGAACAAAAAGTCGCTTGCGTTGCTGCAGATTTGAAAATGCCTGAGGCATGAAACATCTGATCGTGACTGAAAACTGCCAAATTAATAATTAACCACGGCAGGTGCATAGCTGCTCTTTCATGATTTTTGTATACAGATTCCATCCCACGGTGATTGCGTCATATGCGCTATTGTTTGGAACCGAACGTGGATCTTTGAAGCGGGCTTAAACAGGCAACTTTTGCGATCGCGTCATTTGACTACAACTACCAGAATTCAGTTTTTTTTTCCCTTTCTTATTTAAATTCTGCGGGGGAAAAATAACAAATGGGACAATTTCATGATGACGCAATTTAATTACAAAAATTGAACATTTAATTTCGACGCTTCACTTCTTGGTAAACAATGACTACCTTATAGTAGTTTTCCTTGAGAGGCCTTTGAAAACATCGCTAACGGAACTTTGATTACATTTGAGAGGAAATGTCTTTGACAACAGGAGGTTTACTTGTACCACGGCAGGTGCATAGCTGCTCTTTCATGATTTTTGTATACAGATTCCATCCCACGGTGATTGCGTCATATGCGCTATTGTTTGGCACCGAACGTGGATCTTTGAAGCGGGCTGCCTGAGGCATGAAACATCTGATCGTGACTGAAAACTGCCAACTGTGTACTCACAGTCGCTTTGATCTCTGATTTCTGGAAATTTCGCCCTTTCTTTCCTGCAAATGCCCTGTATTTTAAAAATATATTTGACTTCATTAATTATTTTCAATTCTTTAGTTATCACATCAGAGTGTTAATTAGGTTTTAAATACCTCTTAAGTACTAACGAGTTCGAGGTTCGTACTGTAAGTTACGGACCGAGTTTTTTCCTGTTGATTTATAGCCCAAGCGCGAAACGTGCAGGCCATAAATTAATGGGAAAAAAACGAGGATCCGTAACTTACAGTGCGGAAGATATTTATTATATCTATGAGATTAATCCCGTGTGCGGGAAAGGCAACTAGTTGAAGTCAAGCGGGCCGTACTGTAGAATCCGGCCGCAAAATTGACCAATCACAGCCCGCGTACTAAGTGAGAGATATATAGGTTCTTGGACAAACGCGAGGTCAAGATGGCGGGATATTGGTCAAGTTCTTTTTCGGTGTGTTTCCGACGAAGCCGAGGTCCATGAACACGCAAAAAAAGAACGAGGCAGCAGTGGGGGAAACACAGTGAGAGACTCAGGTCAGCAAGGAAAGAGAGGCAGAAGGCTGCTAGCGCGAGAAAAGAGAGACAAAAGGTTGGCAGTGCATCTACATCATCTTTGGAGTTCGGGTGCCCCGCTTTCAAGTATAACATTAAACTAAGAATCTAAGAAAATACACAATGGAAAATTTATATATTTAGAAATTATGAAAAATATGAAACATGGGAATGTAAATAAATATGTTCTGTTCTGTCTACGAACGCGCCTTTTGATAATCGGACATCACAATAATCAAGAACTCGTAACTCATTGAATACTACCAAGTAATCTTACTCGATATAGAGGGATTGCCAACGACTAGTGCTCAGAGAATGCCCGCTGAGTTAGAGAAACCACGGAGACGAAGCCTTAAGTTCACACAATTTACTAAAGAGACAGCAACACCTTGACAATCACCGCGAACATAGGCCTTACAATCTACACCAGATTTCAAATCATTCAGTCTCTTCCGCAGCCTTTGTATTGGCCACTCTGTCCAGGATGATTCCCACAGGGATGTATTATATCGAGGGATGAAACTCCAAGCCAGTCATTAAACGTCTATAGGAATGGACAGTGGATTAGCCTGTTCTTGTCTCTCAGATATTTAGGGCGACCGCAAGAGAACGATTTTCTTCGCTCGTTGTTTCGTGTTTAGGTCTTCAGTGGCCCCAAATATCTGAGAGACTGGAACAGGCTAACAGTGGACCGTTCAACCGTCGCAGCATATTCCAGTGGTCGAGCGTCAAAAATGATATGATTTGTTTCTACTCTACTTAGCTGGTTTGCAGGCGCATGCACTCACTTACAGTATATCGATATCACAACACCCTTGTAGAGCGGTACTGTGGTATGCTACTCTTACATAGACTACTCGAACCCTTTTCTTTCAAACCATTTGGTTATAGAGCTTTGCTGTGGGGAGTCTCCTAGAAAATCCCAAGAAAGTCTCGGAGACTTTCTCCTCAGTGATGCTAATGCACAGCAAGCAACCCAGAAACTGTAAAACGTACACATGATATTCAGCAAAGAAATAAATGAAAATTGTAATAATTCAAATTTTTCAGTCACAACTATCGCCGACCGGTTAGCTCAGTTGGTAGAGCACCGGGCTACCGTGCGGGAGGTTACGGGTTCAAACCCCGGCCGGACCAACATTCAGAGTATTTAAATAATTGAGGAGAAAGTGCTGTCTTTTAAAGGACATCTAAAAACGGTTAGACTTTCTAGTTTTCTCGAATAAGGACGAAAAACCGTAGGCCCCGTCTCACAACTCTTCATAGTTGATTCTGTGGGACGTAAAAGAACCACTAGGGGCGTAATAAAACTCTAGCAGTGACCACCCCTAGTGTCTGTCTTAATTTGATATTTACATTGTGGGGGCACTCACAACTCAACTGTTACTTCATTAAGGTGCTATGGTACCCTAGACTACTTTTTTCACCAAAATCAAACTCATGCAGAAGAAACCCCCATCATGCAACTCGTTGTCATAAATGATGACAAGCACAATGATGTTTGAGTCTCTTGTTGCCATGGTAACAGAACAAGCTTTTGTCAGATGTCTTTAATAGCGCTTTAAATGAGCAAAAATGCTTAGTCAGTGAGGCAAGAAACATTTTTTTACTAATTATCTTTGTATTGATCTATGATATGAACCTAAACTTGTGGACTGACTCTTGTTATTTGCAGAGAGAAACATCTTCAAAGTTTCACCTTGCCAAAAATGGGTGTTTCTGCCAATACCTACCATCAATCTTTCAAATGTTATGAAAGAACAATTCAACAGATTGGCTTTATTTTGGTTTATTGCATAGAAGGTTTGTGTACCTCTAATTTGATCCCTAAAAAGCTGGTAAAAGTAAAATCATGAAAAGCAAATAATTGTTGCCATCTACGAATTCCATGCCAGTTTCAAATTTCAAACCTGCATAGAGTCACGAAAAAAATTGATGTGCTCAGGTATTGCCCTCTTTTCCAGCAGTATCACAGCAAAAGTGTTTGTTACACATAGAGCAAAGGGAAAAAATCAAACAGGCATGACAGTGCACTGCTCCAGCAAAGTAGGTTAAATCCTCGCTTCAAAAACAGTGAGATTACTTAGTGTAAACACTTCGGGCAGTGACCGATCTAAAACCGGCTTTGGCGGAATGCAGATCAAAGAGAAAATTCGGTTCAAAAATGAATTAAGAAAACCACTAAGAGGGGGTAAAAAAGATGGAAATGGAAAAACGTCGAGACACTGCTTGTTCCAGTCTGGTAACCAGTGAAAATGGATGTTTAAGCTTCATATTAGCGCGAGTAAAATTTTGACCCCAAGAGAACACTACACTGAATTAAGACTCATTTTCATACTCATAGTTAGTAGAATATTAATTAAAATCAGAATATCAAGATTCATCTTTCTGCAAAAAGAAGACACGCATTTTTGCCCGCAGTTGGTCATGCGTATTGTGCGCAAATAAGAGAAGGAAAATCGAAAATGATCTTAGCTTAAATTGTTCAGATTTTTCAGCCGTCAGTTAACACACTCAAACATGATTTGCTAGCTTAGGATTGTGACTTATGTTGGGATGAACACAAAGGCCCGTTTACACATGCGTAATGTTATAGTGCACCTTTAAACGTGAGTTTTTATCATAACATTACAGGGTTTTTCTAGTTATTATGAAAATTCTCTCTTTACAAATATCAAGATAGGCGAAGAACATTTCTAGGAGCGCTTTCGCTTATAGATTAATGATGGTAAATCAAATTTAAGCTGAAATCGCGCTAAAATGGCTTCTGCTTTACACTCGCGATTTTAAAGTGCGACGCGACTAAGCGTGACGAAAATTGTATTATAACTGTGCGACAAAAATCGTCTGCAAAAACAGGCTTTCGTCTTCCTCTTCCTTTCAAAGCTATCTACATAACTTGAAATTTTAGGCCCTTCAAGTTAAAACTGTGGTGGAAGTAAATTCCTCCTCTCTTGTGCGAAATTTTCGTTTGGCACCAAGTGCTTTCTTAAAAGGGAAGCAACCATAATCGGTATTTAGCGATTCTTTAGACCCTCTAAGGGAGAGAAGATAATACATGGCTTCAGAGGCTTGTTTTACAATTTCAGAACTCAGGTAGAGATTGGAAGAATTAAAGAATCGGTAAATCGGAACGAAACTTGGGAATTGGAAGAATGAATATAATAAATCGCAAGAGTGGTAGAATCGGAGAAGCGGAGGAATCATGGAAGATTCCGAAAATCGTTAAAACCATCCAAAATTGTCGGATAAACGGGAAAATCAACGTTCTTGTTTTACTTTTGGCTGCTGGCTATTTAGCATTAATCGCGCGCTTGTGGTTTTAAACAGGAGTGAGCAATATCTGACACGTTGTACAAATCATTTACGGGGGTGACCTTGATTAAATTTTGTCGAGAGGCAGCAAATTAAGAGACCGCGATTTAAAATATAACTTAAAGGGAAAGCACGACACGCTTGTAATTATGAAACGATTTTACAAAGGATGAAATGCAAATGATTTTACATGAGGTTGATAATTTATCATTTGCCATGTGGCATGAAAGAAAAAGCTGTCGCGAGACAATCGTCGCTTCAGTTCGTTCAAAACAGAAGAGAGCAACCATATCAGTAAGTGGCCTTTTCACAAGTGAAAAACCATTCGTCTTAACAACTTCTTGCTTTCATAGAAGCTCTACCGTTCATGATACGGCTCTTGGTAACAAAAGGCGTCCACAACAATATCGTATTGTGGTGTGTTTGTGTTTTCGGTGTAAAGCACGCAATGTTTGCAAGCGTGGCCTTGGAATGAGAATTAATGAAGGGCATTGTATCGCGATCGAGTATTTTTAAAAGAAAAAAAGATACTAGTAACCACCCGAAATGAGCCCAATTTTTAAAGAAAACTTGGTGATGGCGATTTGAGTTATCTTATATGGATTGAACATAGCTTTTTTTCTTTGTCGCAAAAAATATGATTCAGTGATCAAGTCATCGTAAGTGAGATCTGAAGTCGCGGCCAATGTATTTATATTGTGCGTCCCTTAACAGGAATAATTACTGACATTTCATGTCCATCTTTTGTTTCCTTTGTTCTGTGTGTTTAATGATTACGCACTTCGCTGTTATTAGTTCGCAGGGATGGCTTTTTTTTTTTTTGGAAAATATAACGGCCACGCTTCGACTCACGGACTGAATGCACGAAAGAAATCTCTTTAGCACTTAATAGTTCTGAACAAGATCATAAACTGATCTTATGTAGTTTTAAAAGCCATGTCTTCTAATTCTTATCACGAGAATATCTATTTCAAAATGAGATAAATATTTAAGCATCATTCAAAGATCTTTAGAATCTTAGAAAGCAAACAAAACAACAGTTGAATTGCAAACAGGATTATTCACAGAGCTGCACTTGACCACTTTCTCAGCATTCCAAACGAAGTTCTGGCGATTAGGGAGTTATTGAACGAAATATATATCATTTCTTTAATCTTTCAACAAAATTTTCGACGTTGTGTCCGAATTTTAAGGCTGGATTAGGCATATTTTAAGACCTTTTGTTACGCAAATATATAACAGGATTAGTTTATTTTTTCTTAATTAATTTACGCTTGATTAAGATGACGCGGACAGCGAAACGATGTCGAAAAAAACCGTGAAAGCGTGCTGTTTTCGCGAACAACGTGAATACTAATTAGCTATAAGGTTAAAAAAATTAATGTTTTTTGAATGGTTGACTCCAAGAGTTTACAAGCACGTTTATTCCTTTTGGTCATATGTGGAGTTGTAATCTTGTCAGATCAGGGTGACAAGACGGAATGTTTCAATTCAGAATATTTGTCGATGTTATGGCGCGCTGTTTACTTCACTTAAATGTTCGTTCTCTTATTATGCAAAATGTTTGTAGCAAAACGTTTCTCTGAAATCTTTACTTCATATGATATTTTGACTCTCGCCTTTACAATAAAAAAACGAAAACGTGTGTTTTCGTGTTTCATCAGGCTATAATGTTGCATAAGCTGCCAGTCTTGAGCAGTGAAATATCGTTCTTCGTCTGGGTTTAACTGAATACGACTACAAAATATATATAATGGGAGCCAGTCGTTTTTCGTGGATACACAATTTAATGCTGTGAAAAACAAGAGGCGTGAAGTTTTGCACGGGTTCGCAAATGATCCCAGAACCGCAAATGATCCCGGACCGCAATGATCCCCAAAATGGACCGCAAATGATCCCGGACCGCAAATGATCCCCATATTGGACTGCAAATGATCCCGATCAAAAAATAAAGAATGGCATGGATTGATATAAAAATTACACACAAAAAAACACGTTTTCTCATTTTTTCCGTTTTTAGTGGAAAATCTGTGATATTGCGTGACGTTTTGCCTGTTTGTTGATTTCAGGACACCGGTTGCATTGTACAGTAGTTGTTGATGTAAAGATCGTGGACTGCGAGTTTCGCTTCATGTCTTCTGTTTATTGTGTTGAACATCCTAGCACGTTCGAAAACATTCTTAATCGGATTTCATTTCGGTCGGGTATATAATCAACGCTTCGGTGTACGTGCCGGATTTCGGTGAAAATCGAGCATCTAAATCAATTGTACAACAAAGAGCCATACGGAGAGTTAAAATACACACATGCCCGTAAAAAGAACTGAAAATTCCGCAGTTGATTTCATTACGGCGTTTGAAATAAAAGTCTTTTGTTCAATGAGCACTCTCATTTTTAAAAAATTGTACCAAGAATATTAGAAATGTTTCTTCCTCACATTCATGGGTGATCAGCCGACTGGCCTAAGACAGGCGAGAAACGCGGTGATGTAGTTGAAATTGGAGCAGGGGTCAAAGATCGTCTGAAACTTGTCACTTGTGAGCATCAGCTGTTCCTCCCACGCGCTCGAAAAATGGCCAAACTGCCTTGTTGTAGCTTCATTGGTATCATTATTGAGCGTTCTTGGAGTTACTGAAGATAAGAACAAACATGAAGATATCTAAAGACGGAAGGAAAAACGAGATAGGTTTGGATCCTGGTGAGATAACATCGATTGACTGCTTCACATCAGTTGAACAAATTGGCGGTTTTTATTCTAGAGACGTTAAAGTCGTCCAGAAACACTTAACGTCTGAGACGTTAAAGTCGTCTGTTTTACAGCGCTTACCAGTCACACGCGCCCTCCAACGATTTTTTCTCATTTTCGAAAACTAAGTTTTGGTGGACGTCAATCAAATGTTTCCATGACAATATAGTCCTCGTTTCGTGTCAGTTTCACGGCCATGTTCAATCGTCGTTGTGATCATGCAGGTATAAATCGCTCAATTATTACTGACAAAGTCGTTTCCAGTTTAATTCATTGAGATGGAGGATTATTATGTCGAAACAACAGGTCAGCCTTGAATCACACAGCATGCAGAAACACTTTTTGGGAGCAAAACGTTTGTGAAGAAGGCGATTCGATTGTACGTAAACACTAGAGCCGTAAGCGATCCGCCAAAGAGAAGATCAAAGAAACGAAAAATATATCAGGTAGCTGAAAACGTCGGCCTCAGAAAATGAGTCGAGTTGTGTGGAAATTGACTTTTTATCTACTTTTTACGGATGTAGATTATTTTAGCCGCAGAAATTCTTGTCATTCGTTATGCTATAAGATAATCCAGAGCTCTAATCTTGACGAGTTGCAAACATGGTTGGAGTAGGAGAGAGGTGAGGCGTATGCAGTGCAAATCCTCAGCAGAACTAGACAACAAATGAGATTGATAGTAAAAAAGGTACTGAAAGCCGCAAGAGATTAGCAGTCAAATTTTTGTGGTTCATCCTGTAATAAAGGTTATTATTTAGTTCTCAATTTGTTGTGGTTTCCGTACACTGTTCGTAAATTTGTAGCCTCAAATCATTGCCCGTGAGCGAGAGGAACGAAAAGGCAAATGGTTCAGAAGATTTGCTTCTCAGTTTCAACCAGAACAGTTTCTGTTTATCGACGAGTCAAGTAAAGATGAAAGAGAAACTTATGTACTCTGAGAGTAGTTCGTTTAAAAGCAACCCCGTTATTGTCATGGATACATTTGATTGACGTCCACCAAAACTTAGTTTTCGATAAAGGAAAAAGCCGTTGGAGGGCGCGTGTGACTGGTAACCGCTGTAAAAACGTGACGCATAAAAGTAGAGGCCCTAACAGAAAAAAAAAAGACTAGGTTCTATTCTCGGAGGACAATAGGTACGGCCCTAACAGAAAAAAAAAGACTAGGTTCTATTCTCGGAGGACAATAGGTACGAGTGAACCTCGGCGCCAAACGCGTGAATGTACCAACAAATAAACGTGGCGGAATTGCCGCTTCAGAAGTCTAATTCTCGGCGTCGTCAAGAAAGACAAGAAATGGACATGCAAAGATTTTTGACAAAGAAAAACAGTCGAGGAAGCGGCATTTTCAGGCGACTGTGGACGAGGAAATAGATATGGCCGAAGCACTTGGTTTGTGTGCCTTGGCGACCAAGAAGAGCAAGGAAGGAACGAAGTGCTGATTAACAAGACAAGACAAGACAAGACAAGACATTTATTCCATAACATTGACTGTACAATTTCTTGGCATGCAGTTAGCCAAAAACGCTAGTCGTGGCGTGCCAAATTAATTCTATTACAAATCAGATATTACAGATAATAAAAAAAAGAAAAGAAAAAGGGGAGAAAAAATATGTGTAAGTCAAAGGAGTTCAGGGCAAAATGCGTCCCAGTTAGTAGTAGGTAGTTAGGTAGTTTCGGGGCGGAAAGCCCCACTCATTCTGCGCCTACCAATATCGCACTAATTTCACTGGCGAAAGTGATAAGGTGGCCCTGTTGACGAGGTCAATAGAAGACAGATTTCAATGTTTATGAAATGTTTATCGTATCATGTTAAGCTATATACCTTTTCCTTTTTCCCAGACTCCTTCATTCTGAAGAGGCTTTCGTTTCCAGGCTCCGTGCTTTTGCCATGCCTTTTTCCAAGCTTTTCGAATCGAGCCAATTAAGGGACGGTATGCTGTCATCACCATCATCATTTTTTAAAGGCTCAATTAAAAGAATAGAAATCTACCAATGCAAAGCTCGCTATTTATTTGAAAATTAACGACTCTTCATATTCTCAGAACACGATACAATATTACACGACCTTCAGACTGGTGATACCTAATGAATTTTATTCGCATGCCCAGTTAACCCGTGCTGACAAGCCGCGTCGAAAAAAACAGAATTATTAAACCAACTTTTCTTCTTTCCTCTAGAAGCGTAATTTGTGAAGAGGATAGCCCTATATAGACATTGACAGATTGTGCTAGCACAATTTTTGGCAGAATTCGTCATCACGAGCAGAATTTTCATGATTAAGCATAATTTTAATTTTTGGCTTGTTTTGGTCTTTTGGAGCGCGAAATAGACCCTTAATTGATTATGCAATCATTTGTGGACGTCAGATTAGTTAGTTGATAAGCACGTTTTTCGTAAGCAACAAAATCAGTTGGCATGAGTATCACAGGAATTTGAGTCAAGTGACTGTACACAGGATACCCAGGATTCGAAGCAATCGTCATTATTGCACGTTTTATTGACGGCCAGTGGAGCAATGGCTGATTAACATTGAAATTTGTGAAACGTGTGTTAATGCAGAAGGCTTAAATTAGCTCAGGTTCTCAACAAACTTCCGAAATGTTGTCTTTTTATACAATTTAAAGAAACAATTAGCCTTAGCCTGTAAACAGGATACCCAGGATTCGAAGCAATCGTCATTATTGTGCGTTTTATTGACGACCATTGGAGCAATGGCTGATTAAAATTGAAATTTGTGAAAAGTCTGTTAATGCAGAAGGTTTAACGTAGCTCAGACTCTCAAAGAACGCCCGAAAGGTTGTCTTTTTTATACAATTTAGAGAAACAACTAGCTGGCATAGTTTCTGCACTTTGTGTTAATATTAGCATATTTCCAAACAAACTAGCATAATTGTTGGCATAATTTAAGAACAATACGTGCCTTGCCAGTGCATGACATCATGCCACTTTTAGAAGCACAATCTGTCAGATCTTACCGACACCAATCGGGATTTCGACGTTGGCTGGGCTTACAACATTGACCAGGGTAATGTAAACGCAGTCGTTTTTTTTGGGGGGGGGGTGGAGGGGAGGGGGGATTTAAAGAAAGCCTTTGACACCGTCGATCACGATATTCTTTTGTCTAAACGTATGAAATATGATGTCCACGGCACTTCATACGATTGGTTTAGATCGTACTTGGATCGTCGCAAACAACGATGTTTTATAAATGGTTCTCTCTCTGGGGACCATTTCCTTACTTGTGGTATACCTCAAGGTACAATTCTGGGTCCACTTCTTTTTATAATATATATCAACGACCTACCTAGCTGTCTATCAAATTCTGAACCTCGAATGTAAGCTGATGATACACACATAACCTTTGCTAGTAATAAGATCCAAAATATTAACACTGTTTTAAATGAGGATCTTGCTAGAGTTGAAAAATGGCTAACTGCTAAAATCGCGTCTGGTATTGGAGCGTTGAAGAGATTGAAGTCTTTCGTTCCACACGAGACTCTCCGATCAATCTTCATGTCTTTAGTACAGCCCCACTTTGATTTCTGCAATTCTGTCTGGGGATTTTGCGGCAAAATCCTAGCCAGTAAACTTCAAAAACTTCAAAATCGCGCTGCGCGTATACTCACTTACTCGAACTATGATGCCAACGCTGATAACCTTATCCAAAAACTTGGATGGATAAAACTTGATTCTCAAGGAACAATCCATAAGGCTGTGATGGTTTATAAGTCGCTTAATGGTCTTTC
>JAEMWC010000390.1:572500-638486 GCA_016490735.1 Pachyseris speciosa
GCTAGCTAAAATTGCGATACCTTTCCTATTAAGGTGGAGCTTTCGATTGTTTAGACATGACTCGTCAATGTTCGGGTGTTGGACAAAACCCCATCAGTTCTGATTGCAGAAGGTCTTTAAAATTGTATTGCAGTCAGTTACCTTCTTTGTAAGTGAGTCTTCGCCTAATCTTGGTGTTATTGCTGAAATGGTTACTCGAGTGTCAGGGGAAGTAGAAGCGATCATATTCCCAGGTCCACAATCTTTTCTGCTACATTCCGCGGGGACGTTGAGCTGCTTAAATCATTTGCACCGACATGAAGTAGTATCATTTTCGGTTTTGCTTCCAGGCAAGGCAGTAGATAATGTTTCATGTCGGCAGTTGTGGCACCAGGGAAACTTCTCACAGCTACGCGACGCTTTGCTGCTCTACTCAATAAGTCCCTGCGAAGTCCTTGATTATCGAGTCTCCAACAATGACTGTTTCCTCATTTGATCTCTTTTTTTCTTCATGGTTTTCCCTTGCGCCGTTGGCCTCATTCGGTGGTTGTTCAATTTGGGAAGCCTTCTTTTTCTTCTTCCTTGATTTGATTTGGACTTTGTTGAATCACGATGGGTTGTAGACTCGACACATTGCCAGCCATCAGGAGGAAGTTGACGGAAGTTTACGGTTTGATCCGTGGAAAGAGTTCTTATAGCTCCCATCAGACTTGCCCTTTCTTGTTGAAGATTTTGAATTTTCTCTTCGTATTCGGCACATTTTAATTTATAGCATCAAATGGGATAGAGAGTGGTGCAAATATCTTGCTCCCTGTGATCTTATTGAACTGCAATACTTGCTGCTCCATCTCTGCTGAAGTGACTATATGTCATTTAATCGGTGTTATTTTACTGTATTAAACTGTGGTTACTCAAGTCTTTTGACCCAAGGTCAGCCTTTATGTATCATGGGCCACAAAATGAAGAAAGATTGGTAAGTACTAAGTAAGCTCCCCTAATTTAAGCGTTTTCAGCATAATTTTATTGAAATAAACTTTATCTTGCTGTAAATAATCAAAACATGCCAGTTAAAGATTATGAACCATGGAAACGTCAGACAAAGCATATACAAATATTTGGTGTTGAGGGCAGGGAAACGTATGGGAACGATTCTATCCACCAGTGGGTTTGATAGGTGTTTGATTACATGTGGTGATTAGTAGAGAAAATTTGTGGTTGAGTAGATTGGGTTGCCTGAATATTAGCTACAGAGATCCCATTCTCACAGAGCTTAACCCGGTTTCGGGAGCATTAAACAGCTATAGGGCTAATGTTGGTCCAGCCTGTATGGGGTGCTAGTCCAACAGAGTATATCCAGCACGAAGTGACTAGGGATATTGCTACGCCCTCCTGGATGGAATGCCTGTCTATCGTTTATTACTGCATACCCAGCATGAAGTGACAAGCGCCATTACTTCTTCGATTGATGGCATCTTAATCTACACATGTATATCTTAATCTACTCATGTATATACACGTGTATATAATCTAAATATTGTCACTCCCTCACTGAGCTGTGAGATTCTGTTGAATCACAGGATACCAAGCATAGATCAACTAGGAGTACTTCTCTTTCCTCTTGGATGGAATGCTGTCCCATTGGAGTGTTACTCTTCGATTCTCATTCCCCTCCTCTTTCTATCTCTACCCCAGTTGCCCAAAGAGTGATAATTTTATCCAGCTGTTGAGTCGCTATCCAGTGGATAGACTTATATTAGTTGCAGTACATTTTATTCGCTGGATACTAATTGGGATGGACAAAGAAACAGTCTGCTCTTTGAACGATTGGGTCTGAAATCCGACGCGCTGATCTCCAAAGCAAAACCGAAACTAATGCGGGAATTATTTTTCTTGATACCGTTTATGAAATATTCCGGATGTCGCTGTCGGTGATGAGTCAACATGTCTAACGTCTGGAATTTTTTTTTTTTTCAAAATTGTGCGAAAACGTTCTCGTGAAGTACTTCGTTAACTAACTGACTGACTGACTGCTGACTGATTTGACCTGATTGACTTACTGTCTGATTGACTGGCAGGCAGGATGAAGGATTGACTGCCTGACTGACTTATGATTGTTTTGTGGACTGTCTAACGGATAGAGTGGTTAAGGTATTGGTGACCGGCGATTGAATAATTAGTACTGAAAGACTGACAGGCAAGAAAAGCTAATGACTGACTATAAACTCATCATTATTATTTCATTTATTTATTTCTCTTCGTGGGTGTGTGTCGTTGTATTAATGTTTGTAATGTTCTTAAGTCTTGAGGAAACATTATTAAAATACAAAAATATGATGGCGGGTTCAGTGTCTGTCTGGCTGTCTGACCAAACATCTACGGTACGGGATTAGAACTCCTTAGGTGGAATGGTATCCTAGAAAATGTATGGAAATCATAGGTTTTTTGCTAAAAGTGAGTTGGGAGGCATTAAAACCTTTATTTCTCCAAAGATTTTGGTGGTGGACTGGGTATTGTTATGCATGTATCTTGTCACATCACAGCTGGTCACGTGGCTAAACTTGGCTCATTTGAACTCACTCTCTGGTCGGCCGAATCATTTGCAGAATTTACGTTACAATGTGTCACAATTGCCCTACTGAATTACTGTGTTTTGGGTCATTTGCTGATGCCGGAGCTCATCATCAAGGGCTGAGAAGGCTTAAACCTTGCCAATTTCAAAGAGCTGCTTTTTGGCACTGCGAATGCAACAAACTTTATTCGAACGATCGCTTGAATCTGCTGACAGTTTGTTGTTCTTGGACGAGGGACCGAAAACCAGATGAGCCTTGTCTCATCAGGCTCCAATCTTCACTGGATGAGGTTTCATTGAAAGTTGAAGGTGCCTGGACAGCCCTTGGTGCAAGATTGAAGCCTGGTCAGAGACTTAGAAGAAAAAAGTAAATTATTTTGGAGGAGCCTGTGGAATTTCCCAGGATGCAACGGGGTCAGATTCTTGCTGTTTGGCTGCTTGGTTGAGGTTGCTGATAAAAATTAAGGGAGCTGAGAGACTCTTGTTTGCCTTTTTTTCCGCAAAACTCATCTTTAATTTGGAAGCAGAAGAGCTGTTTTGTAATGTTTACTCTCTGAATGAAGGATTCAGTTGAAAAACGATTTGTCCGGACTGCTGGTTTGCGAGGCAAGATTTTCATTTATTTCTGGCACTAGTTTTGAGCTGATAAATTGTTCACATCCCATCTCTATGCTATTACTTTGCTGGAGAAGTGCCTTGTCATGCCTGTTTGATTTTTTCCCCTTTTCTTCATGGGTAACAAACACTTTTGCACTGATATTGCTGGCGAAAAGAAGGCAAAACCTGACCACAGCAATTTTTTCGTGACCCTATGCAAGTTTGAAATTTGAAACTGGCACGGAATTTGTAGATGGCAGCAATTATTTACTTTCCATGATTTTACTTTTACCAGCTTTTTAAAGATCAAATTTGAGGTACACAAACCTTCTATGCAATAAACCAGAATAAAGCCAATCTGTTGAATTGTTCTTTCTTGTGCGTCCGGTTCTAGAATATGCTACCCCGGTCTGGGATTTGGTGAAAGATGTGCTAGCGTTAGAAAGAGTTCAGCGAAGAGCCTCTCGGCTTGCTCTCGGACAAAAACGTGGTGAGGTGGAATACGAATATCGTTTAAGGAAGTTGAAGTGGCCTACACTCGAAACGCAGACTGTTTCTTTCTTTAGCTGAATGCTACAAGATCGTATTTGACAAATGAACAAACTAAACTTTGACGTTCTCTTAAAGGATTTATATTTTACATAGTTTATATCTGTTTTTATCTTTTATTTAGGGAAACATCAAAGGGTCAACCTCTAGTTTTCCTTTTCAAGATGTTTTACAACTTTTAGTTTCCCCATCTTGAATAAATACGTTATGTTATAACATTTGAAAGATTGATGGTAGGTATAGGTAGAAAACACCCATCTTTGTCAAAGTGAAACTTTGAAGATTTTTCTCTCTGCAAATAACAAGAGTCAGTCCACAAGTTTAGGTTCATATCATAGATCAATACAAAGATAATTTGTAAAAATTATTTCTTGCCTCACTGACTAAGTATATGTTTATGAATGAACGCTACTTCTCTGTTTCAGTTGATGCAGAAGCGTATGGATGATACGCTTCTGGTTGATAGTAAAAATGGCCTTTGATGCATCAAAGTTTAATCAAAATTACCCTTGGCCATTATTTTGGTATTTCGATGTTGCAAAATATCTAAAATAGTAAGAGTCCGTGCTAGTAGTGACACCAGAAAGTTTGTTGACCGCTGACCGCTTAGCTCAGTGGTAGAGCACCGGACTAGCGTGCGGGAGGTCGGTGGTTCAAACCCCGGTCGGACCAACACTCAGGGTCTTTAAATAATTGAGGAGATAGTGCTGCCTTTGTAATTACATCTGCATATGGTTAGACTTTCTAGTCTTCTCGGATAAGGACGATAAACCGTAGGCCCCGTCTCACAACTCTTCATAATTGATTCTGTGGGACGTAAAAGAACCCACACACTGTTCGAAAAGAGTAGGGGACGTAGTTCCCGGTGTGATAGTCTATCTGTCATCTGATAATGTTCTTTGAAGGCCGTAAGTTAGATAACTCATTGGGTTAATTACGTCACCTTCGTTAAATAAAGAATATTGTATTGTATTGTATTGTTGCAAAACTAAGTAAATAATAAGGATTTACTGAGGGGGGTGGTTGGTAAAGGCAATGGCGAGTTTAATGTAGTTTCAAACGTGCAAAATGAAAGTAAGGGGGTGGTAAGTTTTTAAAATTATTATGTTAGTGCAAAATATTTTGGGTTCAACAAGGACAACACCCCATGGCCAGTTGCCCGAGGGTGTTGCAGTGTGGTTAGAATGTATGTCACGTGACTTGTGGAGGTTCAAAAATCATCCCCAACCCAAACCGAACCCTAAGCCAAGGAACTGACCCAGAGGGTGAAGCAACTGATGTTATATATGCAACACAAACCCAGCCATATATTTCAGTCAAGGGTTGCTATTTCTGCTCCCTGAAGATGTCAAATACTTGGTCACGTGACATCCCTTGTTTCCCTTAACTCTTTTTCTACGGGCGATTTGGTCGCCTCTTTGCAATTTCCGAAAGGTTGGAGGTCAAATCGACCTTTCTACTCCATATAAGGGGTTACCATGGAGATTTTGCTGGTGCACAACACCGAAGGCTCTATCTTTGTTGTCACGCTCGTCACGCTAGCTGTCGTTTATTTCCAAACGATTACTGCAGTTACAATTCGTTGGGTATTTGATTTATAAGTGTGTTTTTCGAGCCATTTTCCACCTCAGAAGCCCCCTGCCTGGCATCATAAAGCTGGGTTGATGGGTAGAGGCAATCCTTTGAAAGAAAACAGAGGTGAGAAGCAATTTCACATGAAGTAGGCCGCCGAAAGTATGCGAGCGAGTGATGGCCATTCACGGAGTGAAGTTGTGTCTTTAGCCGTTTCGTGAGTGAATTCCGGGACCTGGCATGACAATTTTGGCGAGTTTTGACTTGTAAATGATGCAATCAGTACAACATCAGCAGGAGCAGGTGGCTCGACACTTATCTAAAATGGAAATTGGCGGACTTCCACGTCTTCATTTCACAAGAAATACCCAGGATTCCACTGGGTCACAGACGCGAACATTACAGACAGTGAGAACAACTGAAATCAAATAGCATTATCCGCGACGTGCTCAAGATATGAGCAGGAAAATGTGGACCAGATTGCAAGAATTGGAGTCGAAGTTTGCTGCAAATGTAGACATTTAGCTTCAAATGGAATTTTTGTATTAAAAACTTGAATACAAAGTTGCGTATTTTTTGTGCGGTTTAAGGGCGTTTTGGGGTTTTGCAACACAATAAATGCTCATATTCAATGAAAATTGGGACTTTTGGTCAGTTTACTGGGTGCTCAAGTCTAAAAAAATGATCCCCTGGTAATGAAAATGGTTGATTTTAACCATAATCCGAGATTTGGGAAAGTTGTAGTTTTTCAAAGCATGCGACGTTTACGTCGTATATTTTACTGTCCCGTAAAAAATCAGTTAAGTCCGATTTGAGCCACCTGAAAGCTTTCAATTTAACTATGACACCAACTAGGTAGAGTCGTACATTCTATGAGTTAGCTATAAGCGTTTGGACTATGAAGAGATGAACGTCAGAAATTAATGCGCCTTCCTTTAGCCAAAACCAGTAAATATCGTGGCAGCTTCCGTATAAATGGAGCTACAGGGACCACGTACGGGGAGAGGTCGGGGGCCGGGCCGGGGGCCAACCCCCCCCCCCTTTTTTTTTGTGGAAAAAATAATAAATTAAGTAAATACATATCCGAAAAAAGTACCTTCACGGGATAATAGTGCTTGGCTAAAGAAGGCGGACCTCGCGGGAAAACATCCAAATTTATGATTATTTCCTCTCGATCCTGTCTGATGTAATAAATTTTAAAACCACTATCTTTACAATTCACACAATTAGTTGTAGTCTTCTGTTGGTGATTAAAATGGGGTCGACTACTACAACTCTGTACTTCAAGGAGAGTCGCAGAACCAGAAAAACTGCCTCCAGAAGGTCTTAAACGCAGCAGCGCGAGTGACTTCCCTTGTTCCCCGGTATGCGCACATTACACCAGTATTGATGAACCTCCATTGGCTCCCTATACCATCCAGAATCAAATTCAAGATAGCACTACTGGTATATAAAGCCCTGATGGGTATGGCTTCGTCATACATATGCGGGTTATTGGACATGAAGGAACCACGCAGATGTGCCCTCCGCAGTGACGCCCGGCACCTTCTTAAGGTTCCCCATACCTGAAGCGCAGGACTTTCGGCGACCGGGCGTTTTCTGTCGCGGGGTCGCGAATCTGGAACTCATTACCTGACGAGATAAAAGCTTGTGACAGCATTGAAACCTTTAAAACTAAGCTGAAGACGCATCTTTTCCAGCAGGTGTTTTCACAAATATTTTATTTATTTATTTATTTATTTATTGCCAAGAGCAGCCGAGCGAAGACGCGAGGCTGTGAGGCGGCAGCATAATAGAGCCATGCTCGAAAGTTCCAAGGCAGAATAAATCTCGAAGCGATGTAACATAATGTAATGCAAGGTAACTTTTATGACGTAATGCGGAACAGAGAATGCATTGTTTTCTAGCGAACACGTAATACAAAACAGAGAATGCACGAGACCTATGAGTGTGTGTGAGGCCCGTGCTTTATCCCGTCTTCAAGTATTCCTTGTGCCTGAGATCGTAAGGGTGTTTTGTCGGTTCCAGTAGAAAACGGCTACAAAATCTCTTCCTGGTTCCCTGGACTTTATGCTTCCCAAACTGAGGACGTCACAAGCGGTACAATCTTGTACCCCAGAAACCTGTAAAGATCGATGAAGGTGGCTCTCGCCTCCTTCCAGCATTTTTAATCTGCATTCGTTATTACCTTTATAGGTGTGATCACGAGGCTGAGGAATCTCACACCAGCTGAGGCTAAATTACATCTCTACAAGGCAGCTATTCTCCCTCGTTTAACATATATTGCCACTTAGTGTGTCATTGCTGTAGAGCTTCGGATACCCGTAGGTTAGAGAGAGTACAGGACGTACACTTAGACAAGCAATCTAGTTACCAACAGCTGTAAGAGAAAGCAAAGCTACCGTCGTTGTATAATAGGAGACTACAAGACATGTATTTTAATGTATAAGGTTAAACATAATTTGTGTCCGCGGAATATTTGTGATATGTTTCTGACTAACAGCCACACTTATAATTTACGGCAGAAAGATTTTTATCAACCTACATTGTAGTTTTAACACAGTTACGCATGGAAAACACTCAATTCGATATCTAGATCCAAGAATCTGGGGCAAGATACCAAGCAAACACAGATCGGCTGCCAGTCTTAAGTAATTATTATTATCGTTCATGAAGGTGTTGGGAAATGTTTTTCGACGTAATAAGTTACCATAGCTACACTTTAAGATGTTAAAACACGACTAATTCTAGCTTTAAGAGGCAATAACTGAAAAATAAGCTCGGTGACCCGACTTTTTATTGTTGGGAAATAGTTAGCCTAATAAAATAGAACTTTTTGATTCAGGACATCTTAAATTTTTGAAAAATTAAGGTGGCTCTAAATGCGCTCCTAAAAGTTTTATGAAGTTTGCAAAATGTTGGATCTTGACACGCTCATTACTTTTAAACAATAAAAAATGAGGGTCACCAAGCTCGTTTTCGGGTTAGTTTCGCTTAAATCTAAAACTAGGGGTGTTTCTAACAGGTATAGTGTTGCTATGGTTATCTATTAAGTGAAAAAAGATTGGTATTAATGACCCATCGAAGTACAAGAGCTGGCCAAGTGCTAGAAGCCGGTGTTAGCCATCTTAAGGGATAAAAGGGGTACTTTCACGGTAATTCTTGCTATCAGTTGGTGGTTCGTAATTCTTCTAATTTGCTGGTTGTTGCAAGGAAGTACTTTTATGTGTGACAATATACCGACAAGCGGTCGGAAATTTTAAAACCTCGCGCGTCGGCTGCACGGAGATGAATAGTACTTTGCTAATCACCTCCGAGTTAACCAATCAGAGCGCGCGAAAAGCACTTTTCACTAGTGTGGTATAGAGCGCTTTTCAATTGAGTGTCGTAAAACCAAAACCAAAGCAATTACTCCAGCCAATCACAACAGAAGTAAGCAATGAAATGAGCCAATCAGAATACGAAGCAATTACATGAAGCCGGCGTAAAACGCGCGAAAATACGCGCGTGCAAATCACAATTGGTTTTGGTTTTGCTTCTCATTGGTTGAGAAAGTGGCGCGAGTTTTCCTGGCCAATCACAGGGCGAAGCAATGCAAAACCAAAGCAAAACAATAATTACTTTCGACACTCAATTGAAAACCGCTCTATACTAATATATTTTATGGCAATTTTTCTAACACAACGACAAAACTTGAAAATTTAACCTAACTTTTTCAAGTTGCAATCCACTCCCTCCTCGTTATCCATGACAGACGATAACCGCAAATAGTTTCAATGCACAGAACAAGTATACTACGTAACAAAAGTGCAAAATGTTTTAAAGGTGCTGTTGCTGCAAATATAAAATCTTTTGATGTATACAAATAACTTGGCAGTAATCATTTAAGGTGGGAGTTGAATTGGAGTGAAATTTTAAGGAGTTTAAAGAAGGGATTGAAATGTAAAAAAATGTTTTGAAATGCCATCAGACAGTCAAAAAGAACACGCCAGGTTGCTGGGGAACTGTTTGGTGTTCATCTACTAAATCTTCAATATTTCCTATTTCCCTAAATTTAACTAATCCTTCGAGAAAAGTTATCTCTTCCCAGAAATATTCAAAAATCACCTAAACATTCACCAAAATTACCCACAACATAGCTTCGAGAGATGAGCATCGGGATTTTTAATTGCTTGAAACGCGAACGAGATATTAATATTAACTCCATGTTAAGAAACTAAAACACGATGTTCTGGTAAAATCCCGCCTTAAGCTTATGAACACGCCAAATAGAGGGGAGGGAGGGCAACCTCGTTCCCAGAGCTTTTCTCCGCCTGGGAGCGAGGTTGGAGGGAGGGACGTGAGACAAAAGTTAATGCGTGAGGATTGATAGTCAAACAAACTTTCAGGCTTTCTTTTTCCTCTAGACAAACCAGTCGCAGACTTTGTTCAGCGGAATGCGTCGGAATCAAAATAAGGTGCTGGAAAAATGACAAGAGACTTAATCAAAGATTTGACAATTAAGGTCATGATCTAGTGATCAATGGCATCAGAGAAAGTCATCGGGTTCTGTCTTCCGTGCGCTTTTCACCTCTCTGGTTTCTTTTATATTTCGATTCTCAAAGCACTAGCAGCTGCGGTAATCCATAAGTTACGCACTCTCAAACCGGATTGAACAATGTAACGTTTCCATTTTCAAAAGTCTCCATGTGCACATTCCGATTATATTAGTTCGTTTTGTTGATTTTAAGACGTGGAAGTAAACTACGGGCGGGTTTTCAAGTTATCAGGTTTCAACCAAGAAAACTGTGGTGGGGGTGGGGGGGGGGGGGGGATTGCAGGAACAAGCAAAGAGAACGTATGAAAATGAACTCTTACCGCCCACCGGTTAGCTCAGTTGGAAGAGCACCGGACTACCGTGCGGGAGGTCGCGGGTTCAAACCCCAGATGGACCAATATTTACGGTGTTTAAATAATTGAGGAGAAAGTGCTGCGTTTGTAATGACATCTACAAACGGTTAGACTTTCTAGTCTTCTCGGATAAGGGCGATAAACCGTAGGTCCCGTCTCACAGTACTTTCACTTAATCTGACCCTGTGGGACGTAAAAGAACCACTAGGGACGTAACAAAACTCTGACTGTGACCACCTCTAGTGTCTGTCCTAATTCGATATTCACATTATGGGGGGCACTCTTTAGTTACTTTATTAATTATAAACTGCACAAGTACTCTGGTTAAGTCCCCCAGCAGTATTGTAAACCGCCACGAGACTATGTGGTATGAGCGGTATATAAATACATTACCATTTTCTTTTAGTGGTAAAGTAAAGTGAAGTGAAGTGAAGTGAAGTGAAGTGAAGCGAAGCGAAGTGAAGTGAAGTGAAGTGAAGTGAAGTGAAGTGAAGTGAAGTGAAGTAAAGCAAAGCAAAGCAAAGCAAAGTAAAGTAAAGTAAAGTAAAGTGAAGTGAAGTGAAGTAAAGTGAAGTAAAGTGAAGTAAAGTGAAGTAAAGTGAAGTGAAGTGAAATGAAGTGAAGTGAAGTAAAGTAAAGTAAAGTAAAGTAAAGTAAAGCAAAGCAAAGTAAAGTAAAGTAAAGTAAAGTAAAGTAAAGCAAAGCAAAGTAAAGTAAAGTAAATTAAAGTAAAGTAAAGCAAAGCAAAGCAAAGCAAAGTAAAGTAAAGCAAAGTAAAGTAAAGTAAAGTAAAGTGAAGTGAAGTGAAGTGAAGTGAAGTGAAGTGAAGTAAAGTAAAGCAAAGCAAAGCAAAGCAAAGTAAAAGAAAGTAAAGTAAAGTAAAGTGAAGTAAAGTGAAGTAAAGTGAAGTGAAGTGAAGTGAAGTGAAGTGAAGTGAAGTAAAGTAAAGTAAAGTAAAGTAAAGCAAAGCAAAGCAAAGCAAAGTAAAGTAAAGTAAAGCAAAGCAAAGTAAAGTAAAGTAAAGTAAAGTAAAGTAAAGTGAAGTAAAGTGAAGTAAAGTAAAGTAAAGTAAATTCATTTATTTAAAACACGATTATCGTTTAAGCACTACATGCTTGAAGGGTCGTGTATCTAATTAATTATCTAATTATCTAATTACCTACTGATAAAATGAGTAAAATATAAGAAATTAACTTACTTTCATCTACACTCATCTATTTTTTACCTCAGCAGGTTATTTCTAAGACTCTATTGATCATCTGCAGACAAAACAAGGCTTTGCCAACTTTTTTTTTTCTTAACTTCTCAATACCATTCCATGCTGGGAAGCCTCAGCAAACTGCTGATCGTTTGCAAAGGAGATAAGGTTTACAATAGCCAAACCTCCTGTAAGCGGATGACCTTGGGACCCGAGGTAGATGGCTGCTTACGAGTGGTGTTCGCCTGCTAGAGGTTATTAACTTAGAGTTTCAGCGAAGAAATCTCCGAGACTATAGTTTGTTAGTGTCTGCAAATGGAGGTGTCCGCAAGCGAAGGTCCCAATGTTACTTATTTTATTTTTATAACTTCTTTGCCACCTGCGGCAATGGAGATAGTGGCCTTCAAGTCCTGTGCTTGGCAGTTGTTGCACATTGTCCTGCGCTTGGTGCCGTTTACATGTCTTCCCGCTGATGGTATCGGCTACACGTGTTCCCTCACTGGGAAGCTAGCTAGTTTAACACCCCCTCAATTAGTAGTACATGCCTACCCGCGTCTGTTGCCTAATGCAAGTTTCTCTGCGCTTGATAACTAATTACATTTTCACTCACATAGTCATGATTAGAAGTGAAATATCTCCTTCTTTGATACTACAGGCAGCACTATTTTCCGCTCTAGAATCAAATGAATCTTCCAATTTGTGAATCGTGATGAGGGAGACAAGGCCAACGGCTTCACTTGACTGCCCAATGAAATGATAGTTTAAACTGAGGCAGATATTGAGCACACAGGGAACATGCTTTAATGCGTTTGCGGCCTGCTTACTTGTTTTCTCGCACTTAGTACTATTGCGATGTTTTCCCCTATCAGCAAGTGGTTGAATATTACCACGCTGTTGATGTCTCGCAATTGCACGTGCTGACTGCGCTTACTTTTGTTTTCAGTTTTTCGCGCGCTTCCGAATGATATCCGCGTTTAGTACTGAATATACGTTTCGAGCTGCCTGGAACTGCCAGGTTACATGTTTCCCATTCATATTACTGCTCACAGATATTCCCGCCTTATACTATTGACAGTTTCCTAGACTCTGGTTAACAATTATTCACCGAAGTGGAGGTGAATAGTACTTTGCTAATCAACTCCTAGTTAACCAATCAGAGCGCCCGAAAAGCACAATTCACTTGTGTGATATATACTAATAAAGGTTACACGTTTTTCAGTGCATGACAGTGGTTGGATATTTTCACGCGCTTGGTAAAGTCTGGTTACTGGAAACCTTTGTTTTCGATTTTCCCGCGCTTGGCATTAGTTACTGGTAACCTTTTTTTTTTTTCGATTTTCCCGCGCTTGGCATTGGTTACTGAAAACCTATTTGTTCATGAACGAGCCTGAACAGTTTTGGCCGCTAAGCCTAATGATGGGGTTTCTATCATGGTCTTTCGAAAACCTGCATGGTTTCTTCCTGGGCCCATGTCAAGAGTCGCGTGCAGTCTTGATGAATAAAAAAGAGGAGTCGCCATCATCATGGAATTAATTTTAGCTATGATACTTGTGAAAATAATAGCTTTTAGACACAATTTTACTTTAAACGCATCATCGTCATCATCATCATTAGCATCATCATCATCCTCATTATCATTATTATGATGACCCTCTTTCCGTTAACGATGGACTTGAGTTTTGCATGACACACATTACGTGGCAAAGAGTAATTGGACGAAGCAGTTAACTGCTCAAACATTGCCACTGCACGATGGCAAAGAGGAATTTAAGAAGAAGTACGGTTCATGGGTCTTCGTTTAAACTCCAAGCTAACGTTTTCCTCTGAAAACTTGAAAAGATCACGGCGTAACTATACTTTTGTGGTTATTATTATTATTATTATTATTATTATTATTATTATTTTAATTGACAATGCAAACAATACACTAATTATATCCGATTGCTAGAGCAAACATACAACACAACGTTGATACACAATTACATAATACCAACTCTGCGGTAACATTATTTTATTATTATTACCTAATTAGCTTCGTTTTGGTAGAGGGGTTACAGTTTTATCAGCAAAGGGGGGGGGGGGGGGGGGAGGGGCGTACTTAAATTTTATTATTTGACAGCTTCGTCTGTCAATAGATTGCGAACAGTCGTACGTTTTTCCTAATGTCAGTTGCGGGAACGGACGGTAAAATTATTCAAATTGAGAACAGAAGGAGGGGGATTGGGGAGAGCCACCACGTTTCTCGCGGGCTCCACGCGGGCGGCTTTGCCTCTCGCTGCGTTAGATCCCATGCACGCTATAGAGCTACGATACGAAGAAGGTGAGTTTCTTGAGTTTCAGATTACCTTTCATTTTGGCGAATACGGGGGAGCAGGGTTGGCGTAGTGGTGAGAGCGCCTCGCCTTCCACATTTTTTTGACAATGTGTCCCGGGTTCGATTCCCGGACTCGGCGTCATAAGTGAGCTGAGTTTGTTGGTTCTCTACTCTGCTCCGAGAGTTTTTTCTCCGGGTACTCCGGTTTTCCCTTCTCACCAAAAACCAACATTTGATTTTATTTATTTAGTTGGCAGTCCAGCTTGTTCTTGGAAAAGGGATGAGACTTTTCCGAATAAAATTGGAGCGTAATCTGATAAGCAAACAACCTTTTTGTCTGTTTGAAAATGCACGCGAGGTTAGCTGCGTAACAACAAAGAAAGGTCCAAAGCTGGTTTGTTCTTGATCGCAATGAGAGGCAAATAGGAATGATTTTTTTTGGGCGTTCAGTCAAATTCCCTGATGAAAAGTTTCAAATGTTTTTCGAACTCAATATTTTCCGTGATTAACCACAGAGAATTAACTGCTCTGTCTCTTTCTATGGGGTATTCAATTTGCCCATAGACCATCTGCCAGGCTCCACGAAACACAGAAAAGTACATATAAGCCCACTTTGCTGAAAAGAAAAAGACTATATATGCTGGCTGACCGCAAGACAGGAAGATGACACCATATTAACTGCGGCAGTCTCTATATTTTGGACATACTGGAGATTTTTCAGATTCAGACAAATTTAACAAACAAAAGGTTTGGGGGCTTTTATTTGCCTACTAGTATTCGTGCACCTTGATTTGATATTGGACTTACTGCAAACGTTCATTTGCTAGCTTAGAATTTCGTTAAAAGGTGGTGGTATCACAACTCTTTCCCGCAATTTTTAACGCAGCATAACAAGCGCTCAAATTTTAATGCAACATCTTGCTGCGGCCAACGCGTTCAAAAGTTAGAAGAAAGATCCAAACCTTGCAACGCGTTACGCCAAAGATTGTAATTGTTTCGTTAAAAGTTGCCCACGAGCTGTTACACGATCAAAACTTTTAACGCCTTAAAGTTGCGTTGAAAATTGTTCCGAGTAATGTCTCCGAAACCCTCTCATGTAGTTAAGCCTAAGTGGCGACCAACATGAAGTTTCTCCTTACGTTACCGACACTTGATCAAACATACAATTCATGAGAATAAATGAAATGATCATTTATGATGAAACATCTCGATTTTTGGACAAATTCTGCTCTTTTGTTCCATAAGAACTGTATGAAGAACAATATTAAAGGAAACAATAGATGTCGATATTGAGGCTTACAGGGCTGCACTCTCGTTGCCCTTGACAACCCAGCCAATTTTGATCCGATCCGTGATAACTCGGAGTTTGACTGTGATAAAAATTGAAGGAAGAAGCACTTATTTGGCGCAGCCCGAATCAGCAATCACAGTACGCGCAGAATTCGAGAGCGAATAATCTAATTGTTTTAGTATAAATCTACTAGTCGTTTAAAACTGAACAAGTAAATTATCTCGCAGTCTACCTGTTTGAATATTAGGTCTTTTAAACCAAAGTGCAATTCATACGTGTTTGTTAATTTGCGCAGCAATTAGGTATAGAGTTATTGAGTTTTAATTCTTCACATTTTAAATTGACCGGCTTAGTTTATGTGAGAATGAATACATAAAGAAGTGAGTGATCATCGCAGTTATGAACACAACCTAAGCAGTAGTGAAACTGAATAAAGCCTAAAAAATCCAGGCATGTACGGGATTTCATATATTCACATATTCATCACTCACACGTATACAGTATCACGAACCAACAGAGTGACCAGCTCCCACTGGCATCAGTGTTAAGTTAGCTCAGTTGGTAGAGCACTGCACCGTTATCACAGAGGTCGTGGGTTCGAATCAGACACAAGCCTGAATTTTTTCAGCCTTTATTTTCACTACTTTTTCCCTTTAATTTCACTCAAGCGATGATCACTTGCATTTTAAATTAACTGAGTTTAGTATTGTTCTTCCATAAACTAAATAGCAGGTTAAACAAATTGATTTGCATGCTGTAAGTGTGAATTCTTTTGTCCTTGTTAATTGAGGATTTATTAGCTGCGTTTCAAAGAATTTGTATTTCTGAAAAAAGTCTGATTTACTCATTCCCAGAAAATAGTAATGTTTAAGAAAATACACTAGAATGCTTTGCTCATTGCAATCTCTTTTTAAGTATTTGATCAATCAACTTACACAGTTTCCGTTTTAAAACAAAGTGAACGTTCTAACTTTCGAGTCTAGGGATTGAATCCTAAAGCAAGACTACTCTGCGTACTGTGCTCTGGTTTTCTTCCTTTTCCAAACTCAGTTTTACTTACCAAGCTACTAACTACCATTTTTCCGACAGTTTTGAAGATCCGTAGACACTGAAACTTTCCTGTAATTTAATTACAGAGCTTCTTGTCAAGTCTACGTCTCTTTCAATATGTCTGAAACCGATGACGATCGAACCTTACTTGTCTTTAGATAAGATTTGCATTATTCCCGGACAAAATCTCCAGCCTCTGAGCCACAGAAAACCCGTTCACAACGGGATCACTAACAATCCCTCGGGAGCGTGACTTTTTTCCTCGAGTTGGACCATCACTGCTTCGGGAATCCTCGCTAAGAGTGTCAGAGAGCGAGCGTATATAGTTACAAGCTATTCGAAGAATCTCTAACTTGGTGACGCGTCTTTTGCTCTGTGGTACTGGCAAACATTTTTTGAGGCTTTCCAGCGCTCGGTTCAGAGATCGCATTCTACGGCGTTCACGATCGTTAGCGCGGAGGCGCCTCATCTTTTTTAGCGGCTGTCCGCGAACGTGCCCGGTGCGTGCTTCGGCGTGTGCAACGTTCGAGTTCCATGTGTCGTTAGCGGTGTTTCCTGCCAAACAGATCCCTTTTTCCAGAGGACCTGTGGTTTTGTTGTTTTGCAGCACGTGGGTAGGATTACGGTTTTTGGATGCCTCAGCGCAAGAATAAGACGGCAATTCGTGCGATGGCCCCGAGCTTGCTGTTGAGGGGAAATTTCCATCCCTGAATTTGACAAGCGAGTTCATTGGAAGCTCCGCCAGAGCACTTAAGCCGGAGCGGCTTTCCAGGCGGAAACTCTCCTCTACAAATTCTTCACTGAAAAGCGCGCCTGTGTAAAATCCATCTTGAAATATATCTTCCATTCTAACAAGCCAAAGAAGTGAAAACGATTACAAAGCCACTTAAATAGAATATAAAACTCAAAAGCAAATGACAAACAGAAGTAACTTAGAAATAAATATTTAGAAAACATAAAGTGGAAAATCCGGCTTTTGACGAAAAAAAAAATTACCTTAAACAGTAAGACGAAAGTTATTCAAGCATGAGTTTCTGTCTTGATTCTGTCGATAAAATCTTTTGCTTTGACTATTCAAATAGATGACTTTGAATATCTCGTGCTTGCGGTTCGTTTTCTTTCCGAAATTTTTGTGTAGAAGTCTGAAGAGATTTGTAAAAGTTTTGATAAAGTATCTTCAGGTGTTTAAGACGAGAAATTGTTTCATAGTTAGAAATCTAAATCTTAACACTTACTCGCTTTTGCAAAGTATGACTTCGTCGCCGGCGTGGTTCAGCTAAATGAGCAAGATTTGTTGTTCACGTGCTACTTTTAACATTGCCAGTGTATGCTTTACAAAGGAACGCCAGAATAAGTACAAAACCAATTAGGCAAACTTTTGCATATGTGTGTGGCAGCCGACGAGGGATTTAACAAGAGTAGTGAGGTATTCTCACAAGCTGTCAAAACAACGTAATTAGGTTGACACGATTTTTTAACCCAAACACTAACTTATTTTTATTAGTTCGCGAGGCATCCGAGAACCCCCAAAAATATTCAACAGCTTTGTGTTTTTTTTAACTACAGTTTTTTTTTTGTCAAGGCAGAGTTTTTTTGATCGAATAACTTTTCTCAAAAGACAAAAACAAAGCCGAAGTGAGTGTGACTGGACTTGAGTTTATAATTAATTATCTCAAAGGTATTGGGTTTTTTGATAGAGAGGCATCATAACGACCCTTGCGATCCGTATAAATTCGACATAACGCGACTCATACCAAACTATTGCAGCTCCTTCGGAATATGCGCTCGTTTATTTAGAACAATACGCATGCGCGAAGCTTCACGTTTTTCGTTATATTGCTAGAAAATAATTGCGAAAAACATTACTCTCCGTGCGAATATATTTAATTTTCTTTTTGTTGCCGCAAAATTCAAACTCTCTGCTGTATCCAGAGCAAAACACATCCACATGTTTAAGTCAATGATTAGCAGATAAACTAATTTGCATTTCGCTGAATATTTAAATTTAAAAGGCAATATCAAAAGTAGAAGTTTTTGTGTCGCATGCCCGCGAAGCACGTTCTTGATTTCGTTGTCAGTTACCGTAAAAGTGTTGAATTTAATCTTGCAACAGATTCTTGTGTGCTTTAATACATCTCTCAAAAGCCGACACACTTCTCCTTGAGAATATGGTGTCATGATTATTAATTAAAAATAACAAAACTGAACGAAAACAGCACCCTTAGCAAAATCACTTGCGTCCTTTGTTACTTGGAAAAACTGCAATAGTCCGATATTTCAATGACCGTATTTTCATGTTTGAGCCACTTTTTTGTGAAGAAGCTCTTATCTTGGCTGATCTGGCCGGTCCAATATCATATCCATTCGAGGCGATCACCAGAAGTTCCTCATTGGCAACGGGCGGCTTGTACAGAAACCCTGTTGTACTCGGAGCTGATATTTTCCAACTTTCTATCGCAACATGTTTTGTGAAAAAGAGCCTTTTGTTTGGCCCTAACAAAAGGTGCATGTCTAAAATCCCAAATGGTGAATAATTGATATTTCCAGTCGCTTACAACTTAAGCATCTTCCCTTTTATTTCACACACAAAACGGAAGTGGGGGTGGAGGCCGGGACAATTGTCTTACCACGTTTCACACATCTGATGGGAGACCTTTCTCTGTCTAACAAACATTGTTATTTGGATGTACAAGGAATTTAACCAACAATACCCAACAATTAATAAAGCTGGCTAAATCTGTTCATTTCTTAGGTAACCCCGTTTTAATGACACGGATCACAATATACAGCACGTGTGTGAGCCTGTAAGACTTGCGACTCCAGTGTGTTCCTGTGTGGCACACCTATGTTTGCAAGTTTGCCTCGAGTCTCTTTCACCATCCCAAGTAAAATCCCCAAAAAATATCAAATTTCATTTCAGTAGAAAAATATTGAAAAACAAACATTATCTCCGTAAAGTGTTGATCATAAGCTTTCAATTAGAGGGTCACACTTAAGGATTTCATCTAAAGACTTCAGATATAGGACCACTGTACAGAAACACAGGCTTTGACTGTAGAAAAGGATTATTGGTCTGTTTATTTGGAATAGGCACTTTTTTTTCAAACGCAGTATGCCTATTGCTTGAACCTTTTTTCATTGAGAAATAAACTACGATAAACTCCAGCAGGTTTTGTGATATGTTGTTTCTAGTGAGGTCAAGGTGAGGGCTAAATGACGCGACAGAAGGATTGCTACAAAGAAAATCAGTATTATTACTGAAACTGAAAATACATGAAATTAAAAGAAAATAATAATAATAATAATAATCAAAAAGCGTGAGCGCTGAGTATATGTTATTACGCGGCATTTCGGCTCAGACCCCCTGAATGGGGCAATAGATCAAATCATTTACCGGCGTCAAATGCCTAATTACCCATTTGAAATGACTTTTAGTCCCGATGAAAGCCTGACATCTATATCAAAAACATCTCACGACAAAACAATGACACACGCCCGCAGAATTAGGCAATTTTCAGAGATATTTATCGACACATGTGCGCTGAAGGTTAGCTCGAGGTAGCAACACACTTGCGTATCAAAGCACGTTATAACACCTTAAGGCTGTGTTGAATGCTTTCTAAACACGCTCAGATCTGAACTGATTAAGCTTTGAATGACCTCTGGTGCCCCGTGTGAAGTGGTGGAAAGAGTGCTTGGTCAAGTGTTCCGCACGTGTATGAAATGGTAGCCGAGACTTTGCGCTGCAAATTGATAACACACACAACAATGGGAATTGCAACTGGGAGGCCAAGAGCCTCCTCAATTTGATCTCATGCAGGATGATCGACAGCCGATTTCTCCTAACGGCTTCGGTAAAATATTAAGTAACAGGTCAAAAGAAAAGAGAATAACAAAAGCATCAACCAATTCTCATAGGAAAAAATGAAAATAAAGGGGTGGCTGTTACTAAAGACAACCCTTCCTTTGAACGTTTAGACTAACAACAAACAAGTTCATAAACTAATTTTTAGGCAGGTCTGCTCTGAAAAAATAACTCTTTTGGAAATTCTGTTTTAGCTGCTATATACTTGAAAAAGTCTTATGATTATCTTCGCCGCCGTTAACATCGGAAACGTCCCTTAAGTTTTAGTTATTTTATTTGGAGCATCCACTCCTCAGGAAATCATCCGTAGACTCAAAAAGTTGAACCACTTTGTGCAACATATGATTCAGAAATAATGTATGCGAGATATTAGAACGGCTTTGCAACGGATAATAAACAGTAAAGTACTGCTCAGTAGCTTTCATTCGAATGGTCGACACACTTTACTGAGGATTTCGTCCTGAGACTCAAAAGTTAAAACCTTATTTCCAGCATCCCAGGAAAGTACTGCTCGGTCACACTGGTCATATAAAACCTGATATCAAGTAACCACAGGCATAAAAGGTCGCCTCAGAGGCGCTGCGCAGTCTCTCACACACCCAGTTTAACATAAAACTTCCACTGATGTAAAAAATTCAAGCATACAGGAGTGCAAAAAGGCACTCGAAGATATTACCCACAAATTGATTAGGCATACACAACTTTTTATTTACTCAAATGCGAAAGAGAAAACAGCAAACTTTCAATTGCGTGTTAAAACCTCAGTAATTTATTCACACACTCAGAAAACAGTGTTAAGAGGGTTGCATTACGCAGCATAATGAACAACACTAAGGCAAAAGTGTAACTCAGTATCTTATATCACGCTTGACAACCTTTAGTACTTCACTGCAGGAGTATTGCACCAGTATCGGAGAGGTCATGGGTTCAACTCCTGTACAAGCCTAAACATTTTTTAGGCTTTATTTATACTACTACCTAAGTAGTGCTCATAACTGCGATGACCGGTCACATTTTCACTTTGGGTCTTCATCAAGGGAATCAAAATCAAAACCGACTTCGAATTCTAAAGTTTAACGAGCATGACACAAAGGGAAGTGCTGCTTATGGGTTCCATGTCAGTGGGTACGCTTAATATCTATATAGCACAGCTAAAAATAAGTTATGATAACTTGATAACCTGACTTGAGACTCACAAAGGAGTAATTTAGAATATTTAGAGCGGTTTACGGCTCAGTGTCGAAAGTAATTCTCCTTTGTTTTAGTTTTGCTTGACTTCGCTCTGTGATTGGTTGGAAAACCTCGCGCCACCAGCCTCAACCAATAAGAAGCAAAACCAAAACCAATAGTGACTTGCACTTGCCGATGCCAAGCGAATTTCCCGCGCTTGGCACCGGCTAAAGGAAACTTTTTCTTATTCGATTGGTCCATTGCACTGTTTCGGTCTTTTGCAATTGGTTAGAGTAATTGCTTTGGTTTTCGTTTTGCGACGCTCAATTGAAAATCGCTCTAACGCACTTTGTAATTGTTCAATCAAAAAAATGCAAACAATAGAAAGGACCAATCGGGGTTCAAGGGGAATTTATGCAGCCGGCGCTGACTTGACGATGTGATTATCTCAGCGGGCAAGTTGTTCCAATCACTGTTCGTCCTCAGCCAGAAACTGAACTTCTACGCATCACATGATGCTGTCAGTGAGATGACCTTGAGAGGATGGGCCTGACCATTCCCTGAAGTTCACCCTAGAGGAAAAAAAAGTGCTGTGTATGAAGTTGCCAAATATGTGCACGGTCAGTTTTTCATTTGCTTTGGTGGCCAAACCAGCAATCTTTCGCAAAATATTACGAAAAAAATTTGGTGCAATCTTGAGATGCGTAAGGAGCTTCTCATTTTTTATTCACTACTACTTCGTACCAAAGCTACTAACTAAAGTACAGCCCCTCGTCCTTGTCATGGAAACAGGCTAGTAGAGAAATGCTGTGGAAGGCAAAGTATGGCGGAGGACTCGTTCACCTGGGCCGCTAAGGTAGCCATGAACGCCTGCTCAGAACCTTGAAAACGTCTGGCCAATAGGGTTCTAGTGAAGCTCGATGGGCGAGCTGCCATACCCAACAAGTGGATCCAAAGCAATTACAGAAACCGTAGGAAATACGTACAAAGTAACATCTGTACATGTTTTGGGAGGATGAAGGGTCTTCAAGGGGAGCGTATGACGCGCTGCAATGAACGCATTGTGAAGGCCGTAAGTTAGATAACTCATTGGGTTAATTACGTCACCTTCGTTAAATAAAGAATATTGTATTGTATTGTAACGCTGAAAGGAAGCCACGATGCCTACCCCCTCCTTACTACCTACCACCAAGGCAATCAGACCGTTTGGCACATGTAACGTCTAGACTGCGAGTAGTCTCCAATTTCGGCGATGGATTGTGGGGCAGGAGCATACACCTGCAAATTGCTGCTGAGACAGGCAGGGGACAGGAAGCGCATACAACCTATCGAGCGTGGGCGTCAGTGAGATGAGATGGATCGAGTATGGCTGTATAAGAACGCAAAAGTGGGGCTGGATCGGGGCACACTGTTAGAAAACCAGCAACTTCACCAGACACGTACTGAGGTGGAACTCAAAGGGGAAGAGGAGTTTAGGTCGTTCAAGGAGGAGAACAGTGGACGATGAGACAAGCAAGGCAGGCTATACCTGGAGGCAGATCGAGACGTTAGCCCAAAATAGAACGAGATGGCAGGTTGTTTCTATGGGCTTACGCTCCAGATGGATTTGAAGGGACACGCCTTCGTACCTTACCCTCCCCGGCGGGGATTTATTTGCTTACCCGATTGAAGAAGTCTGGTAACGACGATTAATCAAAATGGCGCACGCAGGAAGATGCCTTCCAATGTATGTGGTCGATGCTTTTACAAATAAGGCTTTCGGTGGAAATCCAGCCGCGGTTTGCCTTGTAGGATCTAATGTAAGTTATTGATCTTGTTAGAATCATTTCTACTAGGACCCTGTGTTGGGAATTTCCTCGATAGTCTTGAAACAATTGCAGGCAAATTTTCTTTGCCACTGTGAAGCTTACGAGCTTTTAGCGAAATGATTACATCGAAAAAGAAGTTATGATGAAAGTTTCAAAGAGCTTTGAACAGTTACTCACTGCGTCTACTAACTGCTCTAGTGTAAATAATATTTTCAAACAAGGGCACATCTTTTCCTTTTTAACTTTTTGAAAAGATATCAAACTGTTCCCCTGCTTACAGAAACTGAGTGATGAAATCTTGCAAAAAATTGCGAAAGAAATGAACTTGTCAGAGACTGCCTTCATTTTGGAAAAGGACGAACAAGAAAAATACAGTGGAGGTCAGTCAACTGCACATCAGTTACATAGATTTATTGCCTGGGGGTGTGGGAGGATGGTAGTTGAGAGAACGAAGACTGAAGATCTAAGACCCCCCCCCCCCCCCCCCCCCAAAAAAAAAAAAAAAAAAAGCAAAACAAAACAAAACAAAAAACAAAAAGAAAGAAACAAAGACCCACAAAACACGAAATCTCTTCGGTCTTCGTTTTCGGAGTCTTGGTTTTCTCAACTACAGTGTACTGGGGGAGGGTTTACTATAGCATGGTTTTCAGTTGATTTTTGCTTTATTTCACTCTGTGATTGGTTAGGAAAACTCGGGCCACTTTCTGAACCAATGAGGGTAAATGCCAAAACCAATCACGACTTGGTCGCATGGACACATTTTCCTGAGCTGGGATAATTCGGTTGCATGTACAGTGTAATTGCTCTGTTTTCAGATTGGTTCATTATGCTGTTAACTTTTCATATGTTGTGAATGGTCACAGTAAATACTTTGGTTTAGGTTTTATGACACTCAATATTAGGTGTGATTACATTAAGTTTGCCGCACACTTGAGGAAACAGCTGACCAAAATGCCTTGTGAGGCAGATGGCATGCATCAGCCTAAAGCCCACCACACACGTGACGAAACAACCAAGCAAAATGCCTCACGGCGCAGATGGCTCAGCCTTTCTTCTTGTGTGTGGTGAGGTTTTTGTGAGAAATTCACCTCGTGAGGCTGTGAGATCAATATGAAACATGCTTTATGTTTTCCTCACTGCCTCGCGAGGCGAAAATCTCACGAAAACCTCACAACACACAAGAGGAATGGCTGAGCTATCTGCGTCATGAGGCATTTTGCTCAGCTGTTTCTCACGTGTGTGGTGGGCTTTAGACCTTTTGCCCATGGGGAACCTTAGGGTAATAGCTTGGGTTGGGTTTAATCTGGGTTTTGAACAACTCCCTGTTTGCGGTTACACGCCGATAAATTACCCGAGTCAAAAGTAAACAGCATGCGGCTTCCCTTTGTCTCAGGCAAACACTGCGATTGGTTGAGCCACTTAGGAGGCAATTTTCTCAAAGGCAATTTCACTTTGGGAAGATTGGTTACACATACTAAATCCCGTGGGTGAAAACCCTCTACCCATTGGTAAAATGGCCAGTGTAGTTTAACCATACCTATTGAAAATCACACTAACAAGACTAACAACCTTCAGGTACTAGTAAGAATGGCTTCTCACAAGTAGCTAGCATTCATTACCATTAGACCTGGTGCAGTTGCTGTGCCTTTCTCATGCTGAGCTATGTCTTATGGTAATAATTGTTGGTTATTGGTAACATAAAGACATCTAATATCAATTTGGTTTGGCATGCATATTTGTTACTTAGATTTAAACTAGCAGAAAATTCAGGTTAGAACTGATCAGATTCATTGAAGCAATGATGTCAATGTTCATAGAAGCCTGTAAAACCTTAGGTATAAATGTCTGATTAGTTGCTTCAATTTTCCCTCGCACTTTGTATGAAATGGTGTCTGTGTTCATGTTCGGACATTATCAAAGTTAAACCACCTGAAAGACTTTCTGAAGTTATGAATCATAAGTTTTAGATGTAAAACTATGATTTTGAATTTCAGAGACAAGTTTCAGCAGACACGTCTGTCTTCTTCAGGCCATATTCAGCTTTGTATCTCCTGTAACATGAATAAGACAGGCGTTTCTGCCAAAACTGTGTCTGCCAAAACTGTGTCTGAGATTTAAAAGGCGTAGTTTTATATCTAAAACTTATTGTGATGTTCCTGCCATCCAGGCATTATTTTAATAATTTTATTAATTATGATTATATAAATATAGAACAAACAAATGGCAGTGAGTGATTATTGTTTGATTGATATCAACCAGGTTCATGTTTTGGTCTTCGCTGGTTCACTCCAACGTGTGAAGTTCCTCTGTGTGGTCATGCTACCTTGGCCTCAGCAGCTGTTTTGTTCAACTCTCTAGGTAATACATATTCTGACCTCAGTTGTTGAGTTGACTGTTTCAGTGGTACAAGAAGGAACTATGGAGCCATGAGCTATATGATACATACATGTATGGAACTGTGAAACCATACACTTCAAATACTAAAATAAGTGTGAAAAACAAATGATAAGAAAGGTAATAGCAGATACAGACATGTATGATTTGCAATTCTTTGAAGTAAAGTGGGAACTGCAACAAATAGACTGCGAGTAGTCTCTAATTTTGGTGATGGATTGTGGGGCGGGAGAAACATGTGTGCGCGCGAAATGATGACGCAACATGACACGAGGGGAGCGCCAAAAATTAGAGACTTCCGACAAAGCCAGGGAATTTGACCTTTCATGGCCAAGTGATGTCAAAGTGTAAATTTCATATCATCTTTCAAGCCAATTAAGCGCAACCAGTGAGATTCCTTCTCTTGGCTTCCTGTCACTTGCTCTTGTCATCGATAAACTCTCAGTGTATGCAACAAAATAATTACCGGCAGTCATCAGCTTCCAGTATCAAGAGTAACATTTATTATATAAACACCAAGAATAAAGTACCAGCCGAGGTGAGCTTTTGCACAAAAACGTGATATCTTCACACGTGAAAATAATGTGTTATCATGAAAAGATCACCATTGCTATGCATGGTTACATAATAAATTGTGCCTTTTGCAGCATTTAAAGTGGTTTGGTATTTGATTGGTGCTTATATAATAAGTAGAACATTACGTGGCCACTTGGAGATACAAAATCTCTTCCTGTGTTGAATAAATGAATGAAATATTTTTCAACATGAGAAGAGAAATTTCGTACCTCTGCTCGGCCATGTAATGTCCTCTATACATGTATATCTTATAAGCTTTGTGGAGATGAGACGTTGGCCATTTTTATTGGCACAATTTGCATTGTATTCTTTTTTATAGTTTTGATTATCTGTGTAGTAACTGTCCTCTTAGTAGATACAATCTGTAAGAAGTTAAGAGCCATTAAATTATGCTCTTTGGCCTAAACGAACAGCTTTGATGTGTGAGGCTTTCACGCTTCACAAAGAAAAGCCGTGCAAAATTGTTTCATAGTCCTGCAAACATTCAGTGGCTCTCCCTTGAACCAAAAAGTGTGAATTGCTTTCTGGCTTGATTAGTGGTAAATATTTCTTCTTTCCATTGTAATGTAGGTAATTCCAACTCAGAAATAACATTTGAAACTTTAAGTGGGAATTTGATGGCAAGAAAAGAAGGTAAGCTATCAATGTTCTGTTGGTAATTAGTATAAATACTAGCATTCTATCACGTATGTACCATTCTCTGATTGGCTATGCTACTCGCTATCTATTCTGTGATAGATAGTGAGTAGCAAGTGTCAACAAAATGGGGCCGTTCAGTTCTTTGCGTTTTCGAAGTGTCTGCGAGGAGGAATTAGATAAGTTACTTGTTTCGTGTTGAACGACTAGTAGATTTATTCTAAAACAATATTAGATTATTCACTCTTGATTTCTTTGTGTGATAGCTGATTTGGGCTGCGCCCAAGTCATCAGCTATTATGCGATATAAATGTCGAGCTCATAATCTAATTGTTAAATAGTAGGTACCAGTAAGCAGGAACTAAAGTTAACTACATCATCAACAACAACAACTTTATTACACATAAAAAAGTTTGCAAATAATAAATCAAAGTGAACTAAAAATTGAAAAAGGAAACTTTTCACACAACCGGCAGTTAGCTTAAGCTAATCTAGGCGGGAGGTGAAGCAGATGAAATGTAAACTAGTGTATCTCTTAAAGATAGAAGCATCTCAGTGAGCAAGACCTTGTTCCTCTGGATAGAGCCCACTATTACTATAAAGACTGCTAATTAAAATTCTTAATGTGTTTTTGAATGTAGTCAATTATCCTTGTTTTTGGCTTTAAACTTTTAAAGTTAAAAAGGATAATTTTTCCATCAAGGGCAATTTGACATGCTAATTCAGTGAGAGCAAAAATATTATTTTTCCATTGTTCTTGCATGAGATTCAAGAGATTTTGATTACCAGTGTATTTGAAGTCTTTCTGGGAGAATGTTGAGTGAATCTCCTGGTACATGATTGTATATTTATTGCAGAATTGGTTCTAAGTAGACTGGCTAAAAAGAAAGACCTCATTAATTTCTATTTGCTTTTCAGGTACAGCGATATGCTTAGATCTCTCTTTGAATGCCTGTGAACCTCTTTCTGTTGTAAGTTGGCAACCTGCGAATATTAGAGAACTGAATCGTTAAGCACCTTTAAGAAGCAGATCAAAACATTTCTTTTTAAACGTTCTTTTCAAGAAGCATTCTAGCTCTTTTTATTATTATTGAATTATTTTCCTTGTAAATATGTATATTGAGTAGTTATTTATATTATAGACTTTTGTATATTCTGTGTATGACTATTATCTATTATTTTCATGTATTGTTATCATACATATTTCATATGTATTATCATTGTAAAGCGTTATTGGTTTCTTAGTAGAAATAACGCTATATAAATAAAGCTTATTATTGTTATTAATATTTATTCAGCCAGCTCTCATGATATTTGTATTATTTAAAGGTTACCTCTAATTTAATACCTTCACATAACTTAAGCTTTTAACATTTGGTTTGGGCTTCATTATCAGAATGATGGCTATTTGAAGTGAGATGAGACCTTTATTTAAAATTAATAGGGTAACTCTTTCAGTATTTTTACAATGTATAAAGACAGCTATCAGTAGAGGCCCTATATAAAATAAAATTTGAAGTCGAATTTTAACTTGTCGTTGTTGACGAGTTTTGACCAAGACAGTTCTACAAGGCATACCTGCTGCTCATAAATTGAAGTACTTGTAACACTCGTGCTAGTTAGTTTCAACTCTGAGTAGCCAGTTATTTCCAATGTAGTTCAACTCTGGCTGTTACCAGCTACTTATATCACCCACAGTATCAACGTACATGTACATGTTCTCCTCAAAGTGGCGTAGTGCTCAATGCTTCCACTTCCCAGTATGTGAAAGAACCTGAGTCAGGCAGCATGTGGTAACCCATGGCTGTGTTGTAGACCTGTGGCTTGAGTGTGTTTACCTCTCTGCAAATCAGATCATTATTGTAGATGAACCATGTGTGATAAACTTCAGACAGAAGACCTGTAATACATGCAGCTCTGCATGCATTGAATCTCATGATCTTTCTCTTTATTTGTATCTGTTAGGAGAACCAAGCAATAGCAAGGTTAATTAAAACAGGTATCCTTTATAATTTAGCTCGGATTACATATGTTATGTAATTTTGAGGGTTTTTTGCCACTTAAAACTGCTTACAAGTGCAAATTCAATAGTACTGTCTATTGTTTAAAACAATATTTCAAGGTGCACCTTTTATGCAGGCAGCAGGCAATTTTGACCACCTATAGACAACACCATCATCTGCAGGGAACTCTTACTTCCATTGGCTTATTTTGGGAAATGCCTCAGAATTTTTAATTCCCTATTGCATTGTTCCAGTTGTGGTTTAATATACCTTTTGTCATGTCAGGTTGTGATACACATTAGGGTCTAAATTATGGTAAATTGGGCAACAGGGTTTATACAGTGTAGTTCAGGTCTTTGATTGTTCACATGCTGCTTTGTAGTTACATGATTTGAGTTATTCAATTTTTGTAATATTTTTGTCTATTTATTTTTATTGTTATGCGCATTTGAACATTGTATGGAATTTGCGCACTATAAATTGATTATTATTATTATTATTATATGGCTTTGATAAACCACATGATGTTTTTAAAGTTCATTTCTTAATGAAGACATGTGACATCATCCATCGTCAGTTGTACAGTGCAGAATAAAATTAAAATGAGCAATAAATAGTTAACAAGGTGAGATATTAACAAGAATAATTAAGGGTAACAAAACTATTTATACTAAGAAAGGAGACTAATTAATAAGAAAAGGATAAATTAAGGTGTTTGACCTGAGAATTTAAAGACAGCTGCTCCCAGAGGATGTGCATGGCTTCTTTGATTTCCAGTTGGAAGCTACTGGAAGCAGAGTCAAGAATTTTAAAACAATCTTCGGAACGAAGGGAATGACAATTTTCAGAATTTCTCAGATGTTTGAAGATGTGATAGAAAAAGGACCGATGTATGGTAATTTAAAATACAGACAATTGTCCTTATGAGTAGCACCCTACATACATACATACATACATACATACATACATACATACATACATACATACTTCATTGATGCTCCCTAAGTGGGTTTTTCAACTCAATAGAATTAAAAATTACAAATTTAAAATTTAAGTTAATTAAGGTGAGATATTAACAACCCTGAAAGGAATCAGAAGTGAAGTGATTATTAAGAGATTTTCTAACAACATTCTCAATGACGTTTGAAGGGAATGTACATCGGTCCTTTTTCTATCACAACACAACGCAGAATTAAGAAATTAGTTAGCACTTTTTGCGCTGACCTAGATATTAATCTGGCGTTTACCCCGTTTAAAATCAGGAGATTGTTTGTGGTTAATGATGCCATCCCTACGGATTTACGATCACGGTTGTTTACAAGTTTTCATGTGCAGGCTGTAGTGCCTGTTATGTTGCTGAAACCAACAGACGTTTTGCCACTCGCATCTGTGAACATCTCTCCTCTGACAAACATTCCCACATCTTCAAACATCTGAGAAATTCTGAAAATTGTCGTTACCTTTGTTCCAAAGATTGTTTTAAAATTCTTGACTCTGCTTCCAGTAGCTTCCAACTGGAAATCAAAGAAGCCATGCACATCCTCTGGGAGCAGCCGTCTTTAAATTCTCAGGTCAAACACCTTAATTTATCCCTTTCTTATTAATTAGTCTCCTTTCTTAGTATAAATAGTTTTGTTACCCTTAATTATTCTTGTTAATATCTCACCTTGTTAACTATTTATTGCTCATTTTAATTTTATTCTGCACTGTACAACTGACGATGGATGATGTCTCATCCGAAACATGTCTTCATTAAAAATGAACTGTAAAAACATCGTGTCATATCTTACTTTGTGCTACTATGAAGCCTTGGTATTATTATTATTATTATTATTAGTAGTAGTAGTAGTGATGTACGATATTTATTTCTGTGAGGGATATTTTGGAAATTAGAGATGAAATGAGATTGATCTCAAGAATCTTTCTTGATTTTTTTTTTGCCAGTTATTGATTCTTCTCCTCTAACGGTATTTGAAGGGAATTGAAGCTCTGATTGAACTTGGGTCATGCAAACTCAGACTACAAAACAGCCGCATTTTTGTGTTGTTCGAATGCGAAGTCTCATCAAGCACATATTGCTCATTCATCGCATTGCGCATTCAGAAAACAGCAATAAAAACTGACTGTTTTGCAGTCTAACTTAATTAAAAAGTGTTGGAGACTTCAATGCTGTAATTTCGTTGACATGGCCTAGGTTTTCAATCCTTTCAGAATCCTCTCAATAATTTAGTATTATTTTTGTTCTTATTTTTATTTTGATTGAAATCCAGGCTCAGCATTAGCCAACCAAAGTGAAAGCTACTTAGTGTTACCTTTCTGTGGTACTCTTTTATTATTCTGGGAAAGATGTTTCTGTCTTTGATTCTGTGAATTTAAATACATTAATGTGCATTCAGTCGTAGGAGACCTTGAAGTGAAGGATGTTGAATACTCTAAAACAACCAAAAAGCTTCTACTGTGTCTACAACCTTCCTTGACAAGGTCAGCCATATGAGCAAGAATAGCGTCATTACCAGGGAAAATATGTGAAGTTAACAAATGGAATGTAGTTTAGCGTTTTAGATTCCATGTTGCCGTGTGTCTGTTCAGTAATAGATCACAGATGACGTCTAAATGTGGTAAAAACAAAGAAGTGGCACACGAGCCGCAGGCTTTTTATTTTCACATTTCTGGAAAAAAGTGGGTCGTGATGACGTAATCTGTGCATCTGTCCTCTAATAGATCATAGCTAAGAACCAATCACAACGCGCGAACTATTCACCTTATTATATAAACTCTTATCGACAACGATATTCGTCATCACAGTGGTCAAAATGTTGTCCGCCGAGTGAGTCCACAGCAAATTTTGACCACTGTGATGACGAATATCGTTGTCGATAAGAGTATAGACAACGCTAAACCACATTCGATTTGTTTTTTACCACAATTTCAAAGTCAAAGAAAATGTTAATTTCCGAGCGCGAGCTGAAGAAAGGCATTGCACGACACATTGACGCGAGCAGCGTTGTCTAGACTCTATCGACAACGGCAAGTTAGCCAATCAGATTGCGAGATTACTAGCAATTGTGGTAAAAAGGTTAACTGAGGAAAGGAAAATGCAAGACGTTTTTATGCGATAGGGGGATGGACAGAGGGTGAGAGCACTTGTACCCCATCCGTGGTACAAGGGAAGAGCTGGGTTGGCGCAGTGGTGAGAGCGCTCGCCTCCCACCAGTCCCGGGTTCGATTCCCGGACTCTGCATCATAAGTGGGCTGAGTTTGTTGGTTCTCATACTCTGCTCCAAGAGGTTTTTCTCCGGGTACTCCGGTTTTCCCCTTTTCACCAAAAGCCCAAATTTGATTCGTCTTGATTTAGAGTTGATTTGATTTAGGCTCCTCAATTAGTAGAGCATCCGTGCTCGGCCGCAACGATTTGTGACTTTAATAAAATTATGAAAGAAATGAAAAAGGAGAAGGTGGGAACTAAGAGAAATGGATGGACACTAGCGAAAATGGTCGCAGCAACCAGGAGAGAATTGAGTGTGAAATGGGAAATAGGGGAGGGCTACCTTTTTAAATTGACGTTTGTAGATAAATGGCAGGAATTTTCAAGGCCTGGATGAGGACAGTTTTTTTTCGTGATGTTGCAAAGTTAGTATTTTACATTATTTAGTAAAATACCATGTAGAATGATGGAAACTGAAGTAACCACCAAGAAAGGATCGGTGAGGTTGAAAACCTCCTGTCTTAGCCCTTCCCGCCGTCAAAATTCTCGTTGTTGTAATTTGGATCGCCTTTAGTAAAACCTGTGCGATCTACATAGCTTCCAGCTCTCAAGACAATTTAAGGAGCTTCTCTTCCATCGTGTGTTAATTTGTCCTTCAAGTGTGAAACTTCAAAATTCGAATAACTAATTCTTCAGTTATGTAAATCTTATTTATTTATTTATTTATTTTAATTATTTATTTATTCAATTTTTTTTAAAAAGGGAAGATTTAGAAAACCTCACTCCGGACTTTCAGTCAATGATGTCCGCCCACTCGTCTGGAGTTGTCCTTGGTGTGATTGTAACTCTTGAAGGCAATGAGTCAAATGGTTGTATGGACAGTAACGGAAAAGTTTACGATTTTGTTTCGAGATATTTCGCTCCCTGGGTTGGCATACCTGAAGATCCAGTCACAGGCAAGTGCTCCCAGTCGATTCGTCGATTCGTACCCGTCTTTCTCAATTCGCGTTTTCAGTAATGGGTGAGTGCGCCGTGGCTAACAGTCGGTTCGAACCCGTCTATTCGTACTCATCTTTTGTCATTTGGTACCCAAGAACATTTCGTTCGCAGTTGACACTTTTCCATCCTCTGGCGACTCGCACTATTAAGTCACTGGATACTCGTCATGGTTTACGAAAGGTATGAAAGTGTGCATGTTGCTGGTGATAGAACAAATATTAACGATCATTATAATTTTTTTAATACGGTGTCTAGGGTCAGCTCACACGGTGCTTGCAAGTTATTGGTCGTCAAGACTTCACAAAAATGATTTGTATGGTGAGTTTTGGTTTTGGGTACTGTCTAATTCTTGTGCACTGTCCACCTATCCTATCAGCAAATTGCATTGTTCTCATTTTTCATTGCAAAGAAAAACAACAGTGAAACATAAAACAAACTAACGAACGCACAAACGAAAGAACATTCTGAGCTCTGCTAATTAATAAATGTGCGGACTGGAGCGGTTTTCAATTGAGTGTTCAAAGTAAATTTTGTTTCCTTTGGTTTTGCTTTACTTCACCCTGTGATTGGTTGGCAAAATTCGCGCCACTTTCTCGACCAATGAGAAGCAAGACCCAAACCAATCGCGACTTGCGCGCGCGCATTTTCCGGCGCTTGGCGCCAGCTGCACGTAATGACTTCGAATTCTGATTGGCTCATTGCTCTATTTGCTTCTGTTGTCATTGGCTAAGGTAATTTCTTTGATTTTGGCCTTACACGAAACTCAGTAGGCCATTTCCGAATTACCTTTGGCCTCTTTTTCAAAGCGAGTCCTGGTGCTCATCTTTTCATATGAAAATAAGTTTTCATTCACATGAAAAAATAAACTCATTTTTATACTAATGGTTGAGCACCAGGCCTCGTTTTGAAATAAAGACCAAAGGTAACTCGGAAATGGCCTATTGAAACTCGCTCTAGCGAGAAATCAATCAATCGGTTACGCGTTCGGTCAGTCAAGCAGTCCATCAATCAATGAATCCATAATAATGCCAGTCCTTCACCCGACATCGACCATCTATTCATCTATTCTGGCCACACCTTTCAAGCAACGAGGACATTGGTGGCGCCGATCTGTTTCTGTAGCTGGCTGGAAGTTCTTGTGTTCTTGTTGACAGCACTAGGTAACTTCTCATCGTTCATGAAAAAACGCTTTATTTGATGTTCAATTAAATTGGTCGGATTTTGTGGAAAGACGTTAAAAGAAGACAAAGATATAGCAGCGAAATAGTGAATTCTTCCATAGACGTATAGGCAGTCAGGAAATTGCCTGTGTACCAAGCGTAAACGGGAAAGGGGAAGTGAAATAAAAAGTGGAAGAAAAAAGATGGCACCATCCGGCAACACTTTCTCGTCTGCCCTTTTCCTCCCTGTTTACGCCCAGCAGGGAAGAAAGTTTTGTAGCTCGTTGGATTAGCATTGAAAAGAGTTGTACGTGGTTAAGTAAAACAATTCTCTTAATGAATTATTTGTTGTTTTTCACAGCTCAACAGTGCTCGTCGCGCGGTGGGGAACTCACCATACATGTGAGGCAGGACCACAGAGTTGACGTCGCTGGTCAAGCAGTGTTAGTTCTACAAGGAAAGTTGCAACTTTGAGAAACGTCAGAGTGCGATCACACGTTGCTTTTCCCGTTGAGAAGTGTTGCGTGACATTGGCGTGACTGATTGTCACATAATACTGACGATATTGGCCTAATTGGCCGGGGAGTGAGGCAATCAACGGTTCCTAAAGATTGGGGCAGTGGGTGTAATGCTGGGAAAAAATGTCACGTTTTGTTTATCTTGACAACGCAGAGGGAGATGCCGACATGTGCAGATGATCAGAATCGAGATGATGACAAGGGGATGGTCTCACTAACTTTGCACTGCTAACTAAATTGCCACTTGTAAAATATATGGAAACTATAGCGGTAGTGGTGCATTTTCTTTCTCACACAAGAAGGCATGGGTATGCTTAAATAATTCGTACGTAGCAGCTAGTACAAGGTCTGAGGCAGCAAATGCGTAAGAACGGCAAGGGTTGCAAACTTAAACTGTAAACAAAGTTTTAAAATTACTCGGAGATCAGTTCTAGCAGTTTCGGGATCATTTTGCAGTATTTTATTAAAGTTGTTCAGTAAGAGTGATGGTTTTAACCGGGTTATTATTCGGGTGAAATGTGAGGGTGAATGGAATTCTGTCATTCTTTTTCTTCTTGTAGTGAAGACTAGTTCTGAAACACGAAGACGACGCATTTTGATCTCCCTAACCATTCCAAAGAACACATGTCGATCTGCGGCCTTTCCTTACATCAAAGTACCACGGAAAGCCGTAAATTAAGAGCAAAAATTCATCTTCAAATCGGTACCCTTAATCCCCACGGTATCAACGAGCGCTTTTCATTCAATTAATTTATTCCTGTTTTTCACGTTACCCTGTTACCACCAATAGCGTAGCTCCATCTTCTGTATACAAACCATTCACAACCCACAATTCCTCGATTCACTCTGACGAAGGGCTAACGCTCGAAACGTCAGCTTTTTGAATCTCTTTACGGTGGTCAATTTACATTATCAACTCTGTGATAAACCAAATTTTCGTGTTTCACTCCCCCACCGACGCAGCACCACAGTTTCTTTAGCAACTAACCCACTTTATCCATTTCCGAATTACCTCCGAATGACCTCTTTTTCAAAGCGATTCCTGGTTCTTATCCTTTCACATTGGCCTTCCAAGAGGTAAGCGGAAATTGCAGTTTGCTTCTTCACTGATTCACCCACACGGTTCAAATATTATGACAAAGTTAGCATAGCGATAACTGAATTCTTTTCCATATTTTATTTTCACTATGGCATCATGTTGATCATGTACTGATAGTTGTCACATGTGCGAATTTGACATGCGCTGCGAGGATTTCGGTTTGTTTAAGTAGGTCGAGTAATTACGAAATTCCGTGAATTAAGACACGCAGTAAAACAATTTAAACCTTTCCTCAATAAAAAATTTATTCAGATGAGCCTGTGTTTATGCCTGAAAAGCAAACACGTTCAATTTTCGCCTGGAGTAAAACTACGCGAACGCGAAATCGAAGAAAGCGAATTGTCAGTCACTCTGAAGCATAATGTATGACTCGAACTTAGCACGTTTTCCGAAAATTTCACTAAAGTTGCTTCGAATACAGCTAATCTGTCAATTTAAACCTTTCCTCAATAAAAAATTTATTCGGTAAAAATCCACATTCAAATCTGTATTTTTTTTTTTTGGCAAGGCGCTCAAACATTTCGGAGAAAGTCCACAATATTTTAACATGTTCCAATATGGCGGCATTCTTAGTTGTTGTTATTATTCGTTAGCACTTTGCGCAGAAACGCCGGAAGTTCCTTTTGTAGATGAAACGCGACGACCAAGAAAAACAAACGAAATTTTTAGACTCGGACTTTTCCACCGGAAGTCCGAGTAATAAAAATTTCATTCATGTGCAAGTTGAATTCATTTTCATGCGAATGGTTGAGCATCAGGCCTCGCTTTGATAAAGAGGCCAAAGGTAATATGGAAATGACCTATTCTTTGAATTTTGCATTTCGTACCAAAGCAGTCAAATTCTTTTGTTGGCGACACGGATTTGTTTCAATATTCTTTGGAAAACAATTGTTCAAGTTCTGTTGAACGTGAAGAACTCAAAATGTTTAATTCAAGTGCGATCCTTTTAGTCCCCCCTCCCCTCCCCCACAAATCAACCAACCCACAGCTTTGTATAGTACCAAAATTTGGGTGTGCCTTGCTCCAAAATAGGCGTGGCAGGACAAATGGGCCTTCTGCAGGATGTCAGTCACGTGGTACAAAAATTCAATGCTGGGACGCAAGCAACGCACTGGGACAAGACAAACAAAGAAAATTATCAATTTAAATGATGTAAGCTCTTTGTTTGTCTTGTCCCAGTGCGTTGCTTGCATCCCAGCATGGTGTTTTTTTACCACGTGACTGACATCCTGCGAAGGGCCCATTTCGGTGCCATGTCGACGTTCGGGAACAGACCTCAGTACCCGAACTTGGATACGCGACACCAGCGTTTTGTGTTGTTTTGGAATGGCGAGAGTTCCTAATCTCGCATGACCAACAAGCGGTTAAATCGCCGACAGTCAATACTAGCCAAGCTAAGTTTTCAAGAATTAGGACAGTTGGCAGTGAATTCGCTCTCAAAGGGATAGACCCACCTATTTCTAGTCCAAAGGCCACCTTTTCGGAAACGGCAAGCAATGGCCAACCAGCTAGAACCAACTTTTCTTCAAAACGGCAGCCCTGACACGGAAACTCTTCGTAAATGTTCTTGGTTGCGGTTACGAGGAAGCCAGCTTATAAACGTTGCCTTGTCGCTTTCCCGTTTTTGTATTGATCGATAGCGACCCCTTTTCTGTGTGCTACACAATACTTTCAAACTCAGCGCAGACTGATCAGCTGCAAATCATTGTACACGTCCTTCCGGCCTTTTTCCCCCGCGGTTCCCGCCACTTTCAAACTCCCAGTTGCCAGCTCTCAGTCGGCTCTTGCCTTAACCCTTACCCGTCACCCTCACTGTCGGTTTACGCCTTACTTAGCTTGTTCCAGGCTGTCAGATATTTGGAAATTTGGTTTATCCACGGAGTTGATAATGTAAATTGACCACCGTACAGGGATTCGATTAGCTGACGTTTCGAGCGTTAGCCCTTCGTCGGAGCGAATCGAGGAATTGCGGGTTGTGTATGGTTTATATACAGAAAATGGAGCTACGCTATTGGTGGTAACATGGTAACGTGAAAAACAGGAATAAATTAATTGAATGAAAAGCGCTCGTTGATACCGTGGGGATTAAGAGTGCCGATTTGAAAGATAAATTTTTGCTCGAGATTTTTACGGCTTTCCGTGGTACCTTGATATAGGGAAAGGCCGGAGATGAACATGTGTTGTTTGGAAAGGCTAGGAAGATTAAAATGCTGAGCGACTGGTTTGGATCCATCTTTGTCATCTTTCTCAACAACCCGAACATGTTCTCGGAATCGGTCACCTAGTCGTCTTCCTGTTTCGCCGATGTATAACTTTTTGCATAATGTACAGGTTATGCAATAGATACCATTTGCGGAGGTACACGTGAAACGATCAGTGATCTTAAGAGATCGCTTAGGGCCCAATATTTTGTCAGGGTTTTGAATGAAAGGACAAGTTTTGCATCGCGAGCGCGCGCATTTAAAAGTGCCAGGTTGCTCAGTTGTTTTGAATGTCAGATAATTTGGAGCGAGCGAAGAGCGAAACACGGAGCGAATCTCGCTCGTTCTCACGAGATCGCCCCAAATATCTGAGAGCCTTGAACAGGGTACGCCTTCCTCCTCTTTCTGGTGACATCTCGTGTATTGCTATCCTCCCATTAAAATCGCCATGAAATAGCAGGAGATACGCGAGTACGTTACATCGGGTAGTTAGAAATGTTTGCTCCTCCCCCAGCGGGGATTTATTTGCCTAACCGACCGCGCAGAACAGGAAATCCTTTGATAACAACGACCGCAACCAGATTTTATGAGCCCGCGGGAATGAGCACCCCCCGACAAACCCATGTTTTCACTGATACCGCTGATCACTGAATCTAGTCTCGGTCGTTGTTATCTAAGGTCTTCCCGGAGAACACTGGTAATAATCATGAATCAAAATGGCCGCCGAAGGACGATCCCTGCCAATGTATGTGGTCGATGCTTTCACAAATAAGGCTTTCGGTGGAAATCCAGCCGCGGTTTGCCTCGTAGGATCTAATGTAAGTTATTTAGTTAGAATTGTTTCTGCTAAGACCCTATGTTGGGGATTTCCTCGACAGTATTGGAACAATGATACTTCACAAATTAATGTGATCAAGTAAGCTGAAGCCACTCAAAAGGCACTAAGGCCACAAGGTAGCGGGCATTACCCCTTAAATCTACCAAAGCAAAGATTGAGCCCAAGCATTAGCAGCCATGGACAACTGTTTCGGCCTTGTTAGACCTCATCAGCATGGCATAGCAAATACTCAGGCTCAAGTACCCACATATCAATAAAACAAGCAATGAAAATGTAAAGCTTGTGGGATGTGGCTGGAGTGACAAGGATACTTCACAAATTAATGTGATCAAGTAAGCTGAAGCCACTGTAAGGGCACTAAGGCCACAAGGTAGCGGGCATTACCCCTTAAATCTACCAAAGAAGGTGGATCCAGGATTTAGTCAAGGGGGCTTTGGAGAACTGTTTGCCAACCCTTCTAGGGAAGGGAATGGGGAGGTGGGGGGATTTTGAAAATTAGGTATTCGGAAACATGATTTCCAGCATTTTGAGGGATGATTGTAGGTTGGTTAATACCTTTAAGCAAGAACGAGGCATTTAAAACTAGGAAAACTAAAGAAAAACGAAAATTTGGTTTATCAACGGAGTTGATAATGTAAATTGACCACCGTACAGGGACTCGATTAGCTGACATTTCGAGCGTTAGCCCTTCGTCACTCCGACGAAGGGCTAATGCTTGAAACGTCAGCTAATCAAGTCCCTGTACGGTGGTCAATTTACATTATTAACTGTGTTGATAAACCAAATTTTCATGTTTCGCTCCCCCACCAACACAGCACCACAGTTTCTTTAGAAACTAATCCCCTTTGTTCATTTGTTAGGAAAACTAAAGACTCGTTCCAGCAATGGTATTTTTGCCCTTTTTATGTCAGTCTCTCTCTTTTTCTTTTCTTTCAAATAAAGCAAATGTTTATAGTATTATTTCTTTGGTGATGTTTGTCCACTTAAGTTTTTAGTTAGAAACCCAGGTATCTAAACATTTTTCGTTTTCATTTAGGTGGTTCAACTGAACCACCTGAACCATCCCTGGATCCACCTCAGCCTGGGTGACCTGCAGACATCTTTACAAACTTGTGAATTCCCCCGCCCCCTAATCTTTGATCATAAAACATTATTGAGATTTTCCCTTACCCTCGGGGAAAGAATCGCACCCATATCCTTGTATTCCCACACATCTCCCTGGTCGGCCTGGGGGTCAACCCCACGAGGAAGCCGATGACATGTGCATTACAAACTGTTCCCCTGCTTACAGCAGCTGAGTGATGAAATTTTTCAAAAAGTTGCAAAAGAAATGAACTTGTCAGATACTGCCTTCATTTTGGAAAAGAACAAACAAGAGACATACAGCCGAGGTCAGTGGATAAATTTGGATTTTAAGCTAGGCCAAAGCATCACTTACACCTTTTTTGTACCATGCCCTTTAATTAGTTTGATGTATTATTTTGAAATAGGTACACATGTAGAGGAATAGTTTCACATACAGCAGAGCTCACTGAGTCTTACAACACTGCAGTGCAGTGACTTCCATTCATTAACAGTGTACTGATCATGCCTCAAATCTTTTCCCATCTACTACAATCAACTACAATCATTTGTATTAATCCCTATAATACAGTTTGTGTTGTGTTTTGCTTTTAGATTGTGTACAAATGTTTTCACTAATTGTCAGTTGTCTGTTTTCCATGTCAAATCTGCATATGTACTCACAATAATTATGTCACCCAAGCAATGGTCTTCTTGGATAAGGACGAGAAACCATAGGTCCCATCTCGCAGTCCTTCCACTTAATCTAACTCTGTGGGATGTAACAAAACTCTGGTAGTGACCACCCCTTGAGTCTGTCCTAATTTGATATTCACGTGACGGGGGGCACTCATTTATCAAGTTACTTCTATCTTTAATAATTATTGTAAACTGCACAAGCAGTCTGGTAAAGTCCCCCAGATGCTAGTGTTGTAAATTATCCCTGAAAAGCCCCGATGGGGAGAAAGTATCAATGCATATGCATAATTGCATAATGGTGACCTTTTCCTGTTTTTTTTTTTTTTTACTTGACTTGGAACAAAAACTAACAGTGTGATTTCATTGCTACATATCAACCAGGTTCATGTTTTGGTCTTCGCTGGTTCACTCCAACATGTGAAGTTCCTCTGTGTGGTCATGCTACCTTGGCCTCGGCAGCTGTTTTGTTCAACTCCTTTGGTAATATAAATGGGAACTGTGTAACTGGGAAGACTGTATTCTGAGTGCATTCAGTTGGACTTGCAGTGAAACTCAAGGCAACTTGTAGAGTAAAATCTTAGACTTGTAGAATAAAAGTAGAGTGTGGAATTGTTCATTCATCTTTCATTAGGGAGCAGGGATGGCATAGTGGTGATAGCACTCGCCTCCCACCACTGTTGGATGGGTTTGATTCCCAGACTCGGCGTTCCCAGACTCGGCGTCATGTGGGTTGAGTTTGTTGTTGGTTCCCTACTCTACTCCTAGAGGTTTTTCTCCAGGTACTCTGGTTTTCACCTCTTCTCAAAAACCGACATTTCCAAATTCCAATTTGATCCTGAATTTTGAGGGCCACAGGTTTGTCAGCTGAATTACTATTGTCACCCTCATTAAACAAAGTTCATTTTTTAAAATTATTTATTTACCGTATTTGTTTTTTGACACCCGTCTTTAAATTATTGAACATTATTAACAGTGTTCAGAATATTGTTTAGATCAGCTCTACCAGTGAAGGGTGATAGTCCATTTTACAATGGCATGTCAGTAACCTGGTCTATGAATGGAAACAAGACTGGCCGTGACATTGTTTTGATACAGACCTCATTTCTTTTCCCATGTAAATCACTGTTCTTATGCTAAGTAGTTCACATTTGTACAAGAAAAACAGAGAGGTTTGTATCAAAGCAAGGTCACCTCCAGCAGCCTCGCTGAGTACACAACTGTAAAAGGGATTATTGGGGTAGGTAGAACTGTATACATACAGTGTTCTTTAAGTCGTTCATCATGTAGGTAAAATTTTACACATGAAAAAGGAAAAAAAATATAGGAAATTAAAGTTAGAAGGAAGCTTTAAAAGGCCATTTGTTTCAAATTCAAAAGTGCATGTACAAATAATATTAAATGATTATTGTAATACTTTCTGACTCTCTGAAGTAAAGTGGGCACTTAAAAATAATTACAGTAATTATTGCCCTCCAGTGGCAAAAGTAACATCCCATCACTCTTCTTAAAAGCTTGGAGATGAGTTTTGTTGATAATTTTTATCAGACAAGTGCAATTAATTATTATCAAAAGGCTTTCGTGGTTATGCAAACATGCAGTGAATTTACCTAGAACCAAACTGAGTGTCAGTTGTTTTCTTTGGTTGATTAGTGGTACTGTGGAATAATAATTATTCCACAGTACCACTAATCATTATTATTTCTCTTTTTATCATTTATGACTATAGGTAATTCCAACTCAGAAATAACATTTGAAACTTTAAGTGGGAATTTGATGGCAAGAAAAGAAGGTGAACTGTCAGTGTTTTGTTTGTCACTAGTAAGTGTAAGCTTTTTTCCTCTAGGTAGATCTTTTACAATAAGGATATGCAGTCAATTATCCTTCTTTTTGGAGTTGACAGTTCAAAAGGAGTTTTGTCTATCAAAGGCGATTTGACATGCTAATGTGAATAAATGCAATTAATCATATATAATTTTAAAAATATTTTTTCTGTTCTTCTTGCATTAAGATACTTTTTGATTTTAACCAACTGTATGTGTGATATACATGTAGGAATTTTAGATACTTCTTATATGGAGTTTTGCTGATGGCATGCCCATGAAGATACTTATTCCAGAATTGTTTTTTAGACTGGCTAAGAAAGATAAGACCTCATTTCTGTTTACATTATATTTCAGGTACAACAATATGCTTAGATCTCCCTTTGAATGCCAGTGAACCTTTTTCTGCTGTAAGTTATTATGCTTTCATATACTCAATAGCTTTAACATCACGGATATAAATGATACTGGTGGTATACTATTGAGGACTGTACATGTGGGTAAGCCTGTGATGGACAAGCATCTCATTCAAGGACCAAGGCTGTTCACTGTGCTCAATACTCCTACTTGCCATTATCATGTTAATTAAAGAAACTATGTCAAGCTTTGTATGTGTGGTAGTGGTTTCTGTGTGTTACATACATTACTGTCTGCAAATCAGATTTTTTTTAGTTGGACATACTTCTTAGAAGGTCAAACTCTACATTCACAATCTTTAATTTCTCTTAAATATTTCCCTACTAGGAAGACCAAACAGTAACAAAGTTGATAAAAGCAGGTATTCAGTAAACATGTAACTATAATGATTACACACATTTTAGGTAATTTTAAGACATTTTTCAGTTTGTATACTGCTTGTTCTTAAATCCCTGGGGCTGTTCACAACAAAACGTTTCCGGGATTTTTGCTGTTTTTGGTTCAATTCTGCCACAATTATTGCCTTTTACCTGTTATTGTGCAAAAATCAGCAAGATGAGTTCCAATGAAATTTTAGCAGGTCGAGCTAACCATAATAATGTTTTGGATGATTTTTCAATGCATAGCTTGGAATTTTCAATGCAGTACTACAGTCTTTGGCAGCAAAACTAGACCATTATTTTAAGGTTTCCATGGATGCATAACTTTGGCAGTTTTAATCTTTTTAAAGTGATGGTACAACAGCATGACAGTGTCCCTTGAAGTTACTGAGCTCTAAGTGTATAGAGAGTTGGCTGCTTTGTTCCATCTAATATCATTATATAATTTTAATTATTTTTTCTTTTTATTTTGAATGAAATCCAGCATAATCTTAGGCAGTGAAAAGAAAGCTACTTAGCTGCACTTTGTTGTGGTACAGTACTTATGCAGTACAAGCTATGTTTCAATCATTCAATCTGATGATTTTCTAGTTGTAGGGGAACTTGCAGTAAAGGATGTTGAATACTCTAAAACAACCAAAAATGTTCTGCTGTGCTTACAACCTTCCTTGACAAGGTAGGCCATCAGGTAAACAACAGCTTTATTACTGGGAAGAATGATACGAAGAGGAGTGGGGAATCACATTGCAGTGTTGAGGGCTTCCTCTTTCCACTTAAAAGGTCTACACAGACTTGATGTCATTTGTAGCTCACAATGGTTACCAGGGGTGGGTAGGGTCTGGTAAAGGGAGATGCGGGGTTGAGTGCTTGGGGAGAAGAGAGTTAAAACTGGGGGAGAAGTGGTGGCAACTGGGAAAAAGTGTAGTGATATGTTAGAGAATTGTTGGGCACTGAGAGAAAAGTGGTGGGAACTTGGAGAAACGTAGAGAAATGTTAGAGAATTGTTGGAAACTGGGAGACAAGTGGTGGGAACTGGGAGGAAAGTGCTAGGAACTGGGAGAAAGTGAGTTAACATTGGGAGAAAAGTGTAGGGAAATGTCAGGGAGAAAAGTGGTGGGAACTGGGAAAAAGGTGTTGGGAAAAGGAGGACCAGTGTATTGGAAACTGGGGAAAAAGTGGTAGGAACTGACTGAGATAAAAGTGCTGGGAGCTAGGAGAGAAGTGTTGGGAATGGGGCAGAAGTGTTGGGAATTGGAAGAAAAGTATTGGGAACTGGGACAAAACATGTTGGCAACTGGGAGAAAAGTCATGGGAACTAAAAAAGAAGGGTTTGAAATTGGAAGAGGTGGTGAGAACTGAGAAGAAAGGGGTGAAAATGTTTAGGAGTCTGGAAAGTGGAGTTAGGAAATGAAAACTGGGAAGAATTGAGGTGGAAGCCTCAGTACTGCAAATATTTGAGCAAAAGCTATCAAGGGAGAGGTGGGTAGTTGATAACTCTCTCTTTTTTGCTTGAGTCTTGCCAACAAGATATCATTTGAGGTTCCTAAAAGCTTAATTTGTGGCCAAGTATTTGACTTCATTACTCCAAATTCCAATAATTCTCACATGCATTCAAATCCTCTTTTGTTGTTTTAAAACAGAAAAGACTTAGAAAACCTCACCCCGGATTTTCAGTCAATGATGTCCGCCCACTCGTCTGGAGTTGTCCGCGGTGTGATTGTAACTCTTCAAGGGACTCAATCAAATGGCTGTGTGGACAGTAACGGAAAAGTTTACGATTTTGTTTCGAGATATTTCGCCCCTTGGCTAGGCGTGCCTGAAGATCCAGTCACAGGTCAGTGCATCATGGATAACAGTCGTTTCGCACACAGCCTATTCACTCCCATCCTTTAACAATTCGCACCTAAGTAGCGGACCAGTGTGTTGGTCGCCAAAGAACATTTCGCTCTGTCAATTCGCACCTACTAATGCCAATTTGTACCATTCACTAACAATATGTGCTTTTGGTGATCATTAGCGAAGGAGGGGAGTTTCTTTCTGTACCTGATGAATTTTACCAATTACCAATTTATTACTCGGGATACTGTAAGTATACCGAGTTATAAAATGTGTCAGATTTCAGTCTTTTTTTTTTTCTTCCATTTTTTTCCTGTGCAGCAAAATGCACAATACAATTACGTTCCAGTGTTTGGATTGGCCAATGCACAATAGCAGGCACGTGGCGGTGTGTTCATTGGTTAAAGCAAACCACATAGTCCAAAGGTCGAAAGGCTAACATCATGCGACGGTTGTTTTGAAGTTATGCAAATTCATCGTGTTTGAGTTGTGAAGTTAGATATTTTAATACAGCACAGTCTGTCCCCGTGAAAAGGTTTGCCGAGTGTTAAGAAAAAGTTGGAAGCCTCGCAAGTGTAGTGCTTATCGGCTAATCGATATCACGAGTCGAATTCGAATGCTGTGACAGAAAAATTACACAGGGGCACCCAACTACAAGTTTCGGTAGATATCTGTTCGGTGGAGGGTAATTTGCCTTGGGTTTTCGGCGTCGATTAAAGGGTGCACTCGGATTTTCGGTACTAAAACGTGGCCTAAAAGATTCGCAGTTGGGAAATCATAGCCCCTGAGGTTTTCGGAAAGGTCGTAATTGCTGTTTTTGACGGTCAAAAACGTCAGCTAGCAGTTTCGGAAAGAAAATAGTTCCCTAGAAAGTTCGTGGAAAGTTGATTCTCAAAGGAAGATTTTGTTCCCTAACTTTTTCGGACCAATAAAACTTCAGCTAGGGAATCCGAACAGATCAACTTATTCTAGCTTATGAAAACATCACTTTAAAAAGACTTCAAACACCATAAGGTGCTTGAAAATGCCTTTCTACAGCTTTTGGTTGATTTGGCTCGTAGGGTGCCCCTGATTACAGATTTGCAAAAAGTTGTTTTCGTAATGTGATACTTTCCATTTAATACGTGACCGCAAGTGAACACTTAAGGTTAAATAATCCACTTCGACCGCCGGAACAAATTTTCCTGCACATATCTTTGTAAAGTTGTGAAGCTAGGTTTTAATACAGTACAGACTGTCCGCGTGAAAAGGTTTGCCGAATTTAAGACAAGGTTGGAAGCCTCGCACGTGCTGTGAGTATCGACTCGAATTAGAACGTTGTGACAGTTCTATATTTAAAAAATCGCAAAGTTGTTTTGATGTAATTTGATCCGGTTTTATATACCACAACTGAATCGCTGTGACAGTTCTATATTTAGAGACAAGTTTGCGAATTTTTGGTTTTCACGTGACGTCAGAAAAAAAAAATAAAATTAAACATTAAAATTTTTTTAACTTCATCAGGTAAATGACATTTTAAGCCAAGTAGCACGCTTTGTTTTGAAAATAGAGCAGTTTGAATTTCGAGTTCTTTTTACAATGCGTGACATCTGGATTACTTCTGAGAAACATGTCACATACACGGAAACGATTCGTCTTGTGTTTTCGAGTTTTGAATATCCAATATGTTAAGAGAAGTGTCTATGCGAATGTTTTCAAGCTTCGCAGAGAGAAAAAACTCCAGGGCCGGGTTGTTCGAAAGCCGATGAACCCTAATCCAAGATTAAAAATTAACCAAGAATTTTATTTTTCTATCCACGAACGTTATTCAATGTTAATATTCTGCAAAATTTTAAATTAGAGGACGTCAATCCTGAAAAGCAAAAAGAAGCAAAAGAAACTTTCATCCAAAAGTTAAAACTGTAACCAAAGTTTGCGCTAATCCTGGATTAAGTTAATCGGCTTTCGAACAACTGGGCCCAGATGTTGCCACTTAATTTAAAAGTAAACAACAACAGCTGACAACGAATATGGATGGCAACTCTCAAACAGTTTAACGAGCTTTGCTCGTACGTGAACCCAAAAGCAAACCACTAGCCGGATAGTTTCGAGAATCAGAAAGCGTGCGTCTGGCTTCTGCAGCACAAAAGTATCCCGAGTTAACGCTCATAGAGCGTCTTGTTCATTGTAATAAAGCGCATGACATGTATTTCCGTGTTCATAGTGTTGGGAAAAAAAATACCATTATCAACATTCATTCTCGCTTTTCTGCATCTAGGGTCAGCGCACACGGTGCTTGCAAGTTACTGGTCGTCACGACTTCACAAAAATGACTTCTATGGTGAGTTTCCTTTACGTAGGCCCCGTTTATATGGAGAAAACTTTTCCCAGGTAGAAGGGTCACGCGCCTACCCGTGCTATCCTGGGCGAGCCAACTTTTCCTATATTTCCTTACAAAACTTATCGAACGTAACTCTCTTACCCAGGACAACATCTCTCCATATCAACGGAGCCTTAGAATGTCCAATTCGTTATGCATCGTGGAACTCCAGTGGCCTTATCGGGTCCAACGGTTTCAGTCATGAGACACGAAGTTACGTGGTGTTTGACGCAACGTAATGTAATACATTTAGAGGTTTGATATGGCCGAGTAGAATTGCTCTACCTATAAGAACACTACATGATAATTTGATTTAAGACACCACGTACCATGAGACAACGTGAAGTACAAACCAAGGGTCAGTGGTTCAAAAGTGAAGTTTAGGCAACGGCGAAATTTACAACAAACGCATTTTACAGATCGTTCAAAAGCTCTTTAACGCTAAACAAGATCAAAACTCTGAGGTTTTCTTTCCGTGGTTAAGTAAAACCAGTCTCTAATCGAATTGTCTTTTGCTTTTCCACAGCTCGGCAGTGCTCGTCACGCGGTGGGGAACTCACCATACATGTGAGGCAGGATTACAGAGTTGACGTCGCTGGACAAGCAGTGTTAGTTCTACAAGGAAAGTTGCAACTTTGAGAAAAGTCAAGAGTGCGTTCACACTGATACGTGACACTTTCATGACTGATTGTCACACTATACTGACGATACTAGTGTGAAATGTTGCGTGACACCGCAGATAAGGGAAAATAATTAGGAGGAAGTTATGCGGATCAAACTCAAAAGAGGAAAAACCCATCACAGTAACTTTACACTGCCGACTAGATTGAAAATTGACAATTTGTTGAAAACCATGAACCGTATTAAACAGCGGTAGCGATACATTTTCTTTACTACACGAAAGAGGGTATGACAACCTATGGTACTCATAAAAGCAACTAACGAGCAAGAGGACAAAAATGGAACGAGCTTGGGACTTACCGGCTTCATTACCAGAAACATTGTTTCGTACGCAGACCCACTATTATCGGTGGTAAAGGACGGCGGTGAATTTCCCTCGATTTCACTTTTTAAGGCAGTAAACCGTTATTGCAAATATTTATAACCTGGCGACAACTGATTATGGAAGGTCTGGGACAGGCAAAGCGTAAGTGCCGGGGCAGCAACAACGTTGCAAGATCCTTCGGAGCTTGCGATCACACGACAAACTTCCGATCACATGTCGAAGAAATTTCCAAATGATGGCAACGGTTGCCGACTATGATCAACAACGAGTCCATTCGAAGTTTCTTCGTTTAGTGTCTCCCTGTGTATAAATCGTGATGTACTACCTTTAGCGAAGAGTTACAATAAACCAGTATTCACGGCCGGTATTAAGATTGCTGCAAGGCGGAATAGCAGCAAGTCTAGATTATATAAGCCGAAGTTGTCTCTTTTACCAAACAATTAAATTATGACAAAATTTACTGTGTAAGGAGAACATCTTTTTAGCTGGGACTCAATGAGAGCAAACAACCAAACTTTAATCTCAAATAACCGACACTTTACAATTCTATTATCCCTGCATAACTCTGCATAAATTAACGATTATTGTTTGCAAAACTTGAGCACTCGTGCATTAAACGCGGCCAAACGTAAAACATAAGAAACGCTCGTCAAAGATGAGGTTTTTACTTTAAGATTTAAAAGCTGATACAGGTTTGCTGTGATTATGTGAGTATGGTAGATCATCTAAGGATATACTATTAAGTAGTTTTAGGAACCCTTAGTTAATTTCACGCGGCAGTGGGACTCAAAAGCCTACGCTACTTTGGTCACTGCGCACACTTGACCTTTTACCATTTATGTAATTTGTTGTTCTTCCTTTTGCTGTTCTTGTAATATATTGTTATGTATATAGAAACATCTGTAATAGTACGAAAAAATTAAAATCTGGATCTAAATCCGTTTCCCGGAAATCACTAATCAAAACATGAAACAAAGCCACACAGCGCCGACCAGTCTCCACACATTAAACATGATTTAGTCAACTTACAGATTCACAACGAACTTATCAGCTTTTAACTGTCAACTTTAACGGGACGTTTCTTATTTTACGCGTTTGATCACGTTTCTCACTTATCCTGGGCACAATAGAGGTTCTAGTGTCCAGGTTCTGTCGTGTGAAGGGGACTGCGCGCGGAGGAGAACAGTATCTCTTCCAGATGCATCACTACCTCAAGTTCTTCAAATTTTGTATTTCGTTCCTAGACGTTCAAATTCTTCGCTTGTCACAAAGCTCTGTTTTGATCTTGCAGCTTCGAGTTTAGAGAACAATTGCTTAAGTTCTGTTGGAAGTAAAGAAAAACTTCATAAGATAAATTCAAGTACACTTATTTTAGCTCACTCGAAGCTCAGTCTATAACTTTCTTTGGTCATAAACCCACAGTTTGGTGTGCGTACTCCAAAACAGTTCTGAATGAAACTTGTGGTGTTGTTGTCGGAGTGCTGAAAGGTCGTGAAAGATACTGTACCCTGCTAGCAGAAGTTTCTTTCTGGCAAGTCTTTTAGCATGTACGAAGTCATTCGCGTCTCTTGTATTTCGCGTAGTCGGCTTGTTTACTTCCCCGAGAGAAACGTCTGCCACGAGCCGCTTACATTTCCCGTTGAGCATCCGCTTTAGATACCTCCAAATTCTTGGAGGTAGATCACGTGACAAGCACGTTAAAAACCGGTTTAAACGAGTTTGTCAACTCATGCGCATCTATTTTTTACTGATTTGCTGTGCAAAAATGAGCTTGCGTGAGATTTACGTCAATCTCTATAGTAACTTGATTATGATCTAGCGCATGGTCAACGTGAAATGTAAGCGGCTCGTGGTAGAGGTTTCTCTCGGGAAGTAAACTAGCCGACTACGCGAAATACAAGAGACGCGAACGACTTCGTACATGCTAAAAGACTTGCCAGAAAGAAACCTCTGCGAGCAGGGTAAAGATACTGTATATTAACAGTCAACATTTCGGGAATAACCCCCTTCACTACTGTTAATAGCCTATTATGCTGGAGGTCGAGGATTCAAACCCGGCCGGACTAACACTCAGGGTCTTTAAATAATTAAGGAGAAAGCGCTACCTAAGTAATGACATCTGCAAATGTTTAGACTTTCTAATCTCCTCGGATAAGCCGATAAACCGTAGGCCCTGTCTTACAACTCTTAATAATTGATTCTCTGGGACGTTAAAGAACCCACACACTGTTCGAAAGAGTAGGGGACGTAGTTCCCGGTGTGGTGGTCTATTTCTCATCTGATTATTGGGTTGGTAAATGCTTGGAGATATTGTATCAGCTTTTCTAAAATCCGAGGGTAAATAAAGTATATGTATGTATGAAGGGGTTATTTTCGACACGCCTGCCTTATATACAGTTTCTTTCAGCACTCCGACAACAAAAAACTTTTATTCAGCATTATTTGACTCGAGTGCTACACAGCAAAACCCTTTTTTGTACTGTGTACTCTAAAACAGACAACAGGCAAGATTACGGTACCGCTGATCGTTGATTTTCAAGGTGCGTTAATATACAGCACCAGAACTTTTAAAAGCGCCTATAGCCAGCAAAAAAATCAAAACTTGCCGAGTTTGGTTTTCAGACGATCATGGATTGCGAAAGTACGCTTTCCTCTTGAGGAGGGTACCCACTCCGTCCGCTTTCTGATGACATCTTATGCACCTTGCACTCATATCAAAAAGAATTAAAGCTAGATCATTTATAAATGCGCAGTTTGAAACCTAACATCAAAACTGAGTAAACGACCCGTCAACGACATTCATCCCGTATAACGATTTATATAATAACCAAATCAATGCGCGCGCTCTGATTGGCCAATCAGCTATAGTTTATTGTGCCAGTAAACTCATGGAAATTTCGCGCGTCTTCTGAATTATTATATAAAAGCAATATACCACAAGTTTTTATGGTTTATAGGCATGATAAACCACTTGGGATGTTGGAAGAACACGAGTCGCAGGCGAGTGACTTACGAATTCTTCGAGTATTCTTCAAACATCCCGCGTGGTTTATCAGCCTATAAGCCATAGAGACTTGTGGTGTATTGCTTAAATAAACACCCTTACCATTCTTTTCCTTCGCCGACATGAAAAGCAACACCATGCCAAAGCGTTCAACATGGCTTAGCTGTTCTAGGATATCACAAGCCAGTTTTTCCTCACCTACAATAATTAAAATCAAATGCTTTAGAGCCACCATTACTACTGTTTACAGTGCTGTATAGTTCTAAAATTTTCAGTAGATGAAATGGTTAATACATGTAACACTCCAAATATGGTCACAGCGCTCTCAATACAAATATCCTGTAGGCTCGATTTCCGCCGCTCACTCGGGTCCGGGCTTTGCTCCCTGAGAGAGGAGAGGAAAGCCAGGACCCGAGTAAGCGGCGGAAATCGAGCCTAATATCCTGCGAAATACGTAATTTCGAGTATTGTGTAGAAAATGGCAGCTTTTCCAGCTTTTCTGTAATTAACTCAGTCAACTTTGTTATTGATGTGTTCAGTAACAATTATCCCGCTCAATCTATCCCCAGATTTGAGCGAATTCGGCCATTCGCGCGCGATTTCGCGGGATAATTGTTAAGGAGCTTTGTTGATTATTCTGTTCAACATGGTTCCAGTCTGTGGATAAAAATCTAAAATAAGGCCAGGTGAAAGCTAGCCTCTTCAGTGGTCTTGTTTAACATGCTACACAACTAAGGTGGTTCTACGTTTTTGTCAGTCTGTGCATGAACCTTGGTGCGTTTACGTTACCTTGCGGCACAATTTCTTGGTTTAGTGCTGCAATGATGCTGTTTAGCATTGGTGCGTCAAGCTTGTTGCTGAGAACTGGAAAGGAAAAAAGTGCAGGAGAAACAACATTTGGTAATTTGAGTGTACGGAATTCGTGTGTTCAATTCCCTTTGGGGACTTAGACAACCGAACTAAAAATCTACCACCTTTCTTACTATTCCTTTTCCTTCTATTTCCCCGTTCAGCGCGGGAAAATACGCTCGCGCAAGTCACGGCGATTGGTTTTGGCTTTTCTTCTTATTGGTTGAGAAAGTGGCACGAGTTTTGCTAACAAATCAGAGTGATCTGAAGCAAATTCAAAGAAAACGCGAAATACTTTCCACACTGAATTGAAAAACTTTAGAAAACCACTCTATTCTGTTTTATATTCCAAGGAAAACGTTAAGTTGACGCCCTTTTATAGGTATTTTCAGCGAGCAAACATCTGATTATCAAAACGACAAACAAGCTTTAGTTTACCTTTGGCAAGCCGTGTTGTCTCCAGCTGTCTCAACAATTCAGCGTAATCTTTTGTGTTGCTCTTCTTCACGGAATTCCAAGCTTGAAAGAAGTCATAAGCCGTTTTCTGTTGATTGGGGGACAAAATTCACCCTTAACCCACTGTTTCTGATATCAAAATGAATATTCTCCTAACTGGTCTCTGTTTTCTCCTTGTGGTACTACTAAAGAGACTGTGTTAAAACATCGAGACATTTTGAACGTTCGTGACCATTTGCTTTATTCTCCTGACCTGTGTTTGATAAAGCAGTGATACGTAAGGAGAAATTAGATACTGATCACTACTGGGACTTAAGTAATTAAGTTTACAAGAGTGTCCCTGTATGTGTTACTGCGCAAGCGAACGGGGATGAGTTGGGGAGGTGAAGGGGGAATAGACAATGTCCCTGCATAAGGGATAAAGGTATTTTAGTTTAAACCTACTAGCGTTCTATCGCGAATGCCGTTCTGTGATTGGCCACGCTACTCGCTATCTACTCTGTGATAGAGAGTAGCGATTGTCATCAAAATGGCGGGCACTTCTTCGCGTTTTCGAAGTGTCCGCAAAGAGGATTTAGATAATTTACTTGTTTAGCTCTAAACCACTAGTAGATTTATACTAAAACATTAAGATTACTCTCGGGCTGCGCCGTCGTCACTTATCACGCCCCAGAAATTTCGAGCTCATGATCCAATTGTTAAATAGAGTTGCAGTGCTCACAGTAAGGTGAAACTGCACAGAACTTGCTCATCACCTTTCACTCCCTGCGATATACCTAACCTGTCTAGAGACAAGTCACCAGTGGCAAGATCTTGCCATGATCCTTACTGAAACAAACCTTAATGAGCTTAACTGGCTTTGATCCTGTGCTGCTTTCAGTCGGGTTGACGGCAGCTGTGGTGAGAGGCGTATCTGAGGATGCCTGCTCTTTTTGTGGGGGGACTGGCTGCTCCTCATCCTAGGAATCAACGAAAAGACAGAGTCACTCTCCCGTTTTCTGTGACTTCAAAATAGCTACTACAGAGGACTAAGGAATGGCTTAAAGTCATTTGATGCTTGCTGAGGAACCAGGAGGTTTGTTTCTTTCGTTTGGGTTTAGTGAAGTCATAACCAAATGAAACAAGCACAATTATAGAACCAAACTTGATTTTAACTGCATGCGTTTTGCCACGCTAAGCACACGTTATAAAGCTAGCTTTTAAGTGCTTCCACCGTTGCCTGCTACTTTTCCCTTGTCAGAATTTGCACCTCTTCCCATTCCACCCTGTTTTCTCTCCCTCAGACTTGTGTGAGTATAAATCAAGATTGAGTACGAGAAAGGCTTTCAAACCAGTCTAGTCACCAGACCCCACACTATCTGCGTGCCTGCAGATACAGATACTAAAGACACAAGACTGCTGTCACAAGCGAAGCACTCTAAATCTTAACATCCTATATTCCTGTTCTTGGCAGTTGTAGGTTTTATTTTTTTCCGGCGGACTTGAAACCAGGCGCACAGTTCGTCGCACTTGATGTGCGGTTACATTTGATTGGTTTACACATTTTTTTTTCCAGTGTGACTGGAGTCGCAAAAACTTCAGCTTCATCGAACCTCTTGTCTTTTCAATCGAAAGTTGTAGAAAAACAGTTTCCGAATTATCAGAAGCACTCTGCTCACTTCGTCATCATTTTCAACGTCCCTGATCGTTATCCTCCGCCATTTTGGCGCCTCCTCAGCCTGGTGTTCCTGTGGTTTGTGTTGCTCTGATTTGTTTTCGCTTTTCTTCTTCTTTGTCTTTGTCTTTGCGCTCTTTTCACTCTTCTCAGCCGACTCCCTACGCTCCTAAACAAAATCACGGGTCACAAAAAGGAAAAGAAAAGCAAGGTGAACTAAGCATCTTCCTCAAATTAAACGCAGGCGGCCCAAATGAATGAGGCCTTCCAAGGGGAGGTCTGGTGTCGCTTTGTCGTTCGTTTACTACTCTGTCTGTCGCTTGTTTCGTTAGGGACAAATGTCACTGTCGCAACGAAAACAAAGAGGAATGGAAAGTGAATTGTCGCTGTCACGCGTTTTCTGCCAATTTCTGACGGTTGTCGGCGTTTTGGGAGAAGATTGTCGCCTGTTTTCGGAGCCATGTCCCTTGTCGCTTCTACCCCTTGGAAGGTCTCATGAATTGCAGTATGCGGATCGTTACGGGTTTTAGAGTATTTGAAAATAAAACGTATTTACTGATGCGCAGTGAGCGCATGAGTTAAGGTTTTGCCTCCATTCTTCGTTTCGGGTCGCATTGTGTAATGCAAATTTATGCTGATGTTTTCAAATTATACGCATGAGTACAGGCTACTTGAAGCCTCTTGTTTCCTTTATTTGACCGTTCATCAAGTTGTTCTGTTTGCTTTAGAGTCATTTCCCCAATATTTTAATGCGTAATTGAAAATAACTGAGTCGAACTGCAGTTATTCACGTGGGCTGTATTGAGATTTCCATCCCCTCCCCCCATCGCGATGAGATGCTTCCCCGCCAGGGAGTATCCTCAGCTGTTTTTAGACAATGTACAGTTAACTATCTTTCAAAGGAAATAACGAGGTAATAAAGAGACTAGGATAACCTTCAACCTTCTGACCAAAGTCTGATGCAATGACAACCATTCCAAGGTGCATTGGTGTATAAGCTCCTTCATATATCATTAGTAGCACTCATTCCACTGACCTTCCGACACAATTCCAGTACAATATCAAGCTCTTTCTTAGCAGCAGCATTCTTGGGTTCAATTTTCTGCAGTTCAAAAAGGTCTCGTGCAGCCGAGTCATATTGAGACAGTGCCTGCGAATCAACAAATAAGGGTCAAAATTTTGGAGAAGGGTATCTTAACAGCTCTCAAAAGTCAAAGTTTATGGGGCATTATATAATAACCAAAGTCAATTCGCGCGCTTTGATTGGTAAATCAGCTACGGTTTATTGTACCAGTAAACTCGTGGAAATTTCGCGCGTCTTCTGAATTATTATATAAAAGCAATATACCACAAGTTTGTATGGTTTATAGGCTGATAAACCACTTGGGATGTTGGAAGAACACTCGAAGAATTCGTAAATCACTCGCCTGCGGCCCGTCATTCATGAATTCTTCGAGTGTTCTTCCAACTTCCCGCGTGGTTTATCAGCCTATAAATAGAAACGTGTGGTATATTGCCTAATTGTTTGAAATAGCAATGAAACTTATTGCAACTTATCTTACGTGTCTTAATTGTAACTTATCTTAAGTGTCCCCAATTAGCAGCAATGCTAAATCTTTGTAGACACATTAATAAAGTTATGATGATTATGATGATGATGAAAATAAACCTCCCGTGGGAGGAAGGTAAGTTGACAACAAAAAACAAAATAACAAACAGCAAACCTTTTTGGCCAGGGCTCTCCTGAACAGTGCTTTGACGTTGTTGGGTTGAAGTCTCAGTGCCTCTGTGGTGTCGTCTATGGCGAGTTTGTCCTTGGAGTAACGAAAACAAAATACACAATTCACGCGACTGCACTGAGAGCCGATCCAGTCAGTTGCACGTGGGGCGCACACGATTGGCCTCGTGAATGTATAATCATGTATAATCATCAATTATCCTCCAAAATCGCGCGGAAAATAGCCTGATACTTAGCTGACGAAGCCGTAGGCCGAGTTGGCTAAAATCAGAGGACATTCCGCAAGGTTGAGAGGGATAATCGTTTTATTGTTCCGCATATACATTTATAACAAAGTACACTTCATTGAGTTTATATTATTACTGAATAGCTGGAAAAGCCGCCATTTTTCTCTGGGACACACGGAATTACGTATATCGCAGGATATCTGTTGAGCGCGCACGACGAATTTTGAAAGGACAAGGACCATTCTCGTCCCCAGAACAACTCGTCTAAAAATGTCGTTGACGAGTGGCTCTGGACGCGCCAAAAATTCGAACTTTTTTCATTGGTTGACAAAAAATGAATGCGCACCAAGAATAAAGTGATGAATTACTAAGCACTTTCTGTCATTCTCGTCCCCAGAGCCACTCGTTTGCAGTTACCGTTACGGGTGAGATATATTTTGCACAATGCAACAAGAGAATTTGACATTCTCTCTGTTACCTTGCTTATAAACCTTCAAGCCAACACGTAGTGCCTTCAACTTTTCAATTTGGTCGGGAATGAGCACATTCAGTGGCAAAACTACATGAACACAACTGCTTACAACCGTATAAAGATCTATGGTCCACCACGAACGAGAGAAGCTGCAATATCAGCGATTTTCGAACCCCGTGAGCAAAATACATAGCCAGTTTCGTTTCTGTACAGCTACTGCATGCAAGGCAGGTTGTTGTTCCCTTTTCCTATAGTAATTTTTCTAGTTTCAATGAAATTAGTCTCTTTCAAAGCTTCGCCGAACCAGCTTTCAAGCCAGCCATCATAAAAGCCAAAGCTGGACTGTCACTCCCTCCCTGAGGATACATACCTGAGCATGAGCAATGTGGTCAATTGTGAAATATACACATATTCTTTGGGGCGTGGGTGGTCAATTGTGAATTTTTAGTGTTAGGTTTTATGGATATTTCTTATAATTCGTTATAGTTATTGTATTTTTATATAAATATACTTTTCAATTCATATAAAGCGCTTTTGATCATTTTTATGTTAAAAGGCGCTATACTAAGTCAATAAATTATTATTATTATTTATTACATTCTTGGCTATATGACATGCGCTAGCGAATGTCCGTGATTTACGGACATCCGGTATATTGCTGCTACCAGAGCCATTCGTTTCTCCGACCACGTGATCAAAAGAAACGGAGGCTCTGGGGACGAGAATGCACAAGGACCAAATCTGGACATTGTCACAATGTGTTGAATAAAAACTCACTTTAGAACCACAGAGAGAGTTCTAGTTATGTCAGTGTTGACCAGAACCAAAGAACGAGTGAAGGAGAGACAATGGAGAGAGAATATAAGGAGGAACATAAAAACTTCATAAGGAGAAATAATTTACCTGCTGGAGTCGCAAGTAACACAGTGCTCTGTTTGTATAAACAGCAACATTTTCAGGATCGATGCCAATGCACTCGGTGTAACACGCAACAGCTTCTTCGCAGCGGTTCTGGCAACAGCAAAAACGAAGTCCACTTTAATAACATTTGATTGCTGTCAGTTAACCATTAACTACACTTGATGCATGAATAATTTTCAGTCAAAGTCAGGACAATCTTATTCGAAAAGTATCAGTTCCCTTCACTCCATGACATGGTCATTCTCGGCCATTTCAGCAGCTAAAAGCTGGTGTCAAAAGAATTCTTTGTTCCACCAGCCAATAGCTCTCTGGTTGGCATGTTAATAACAATAGGTGACGTCACTGATATCTTTGCTATAGTTCTTTCTATCGTTACCAAGTCCAAAGTCAGCAAAGTGGTTGTTTTAGCCTTGGTTACGCCCTTTAAATTACTGAAATACGCAAACTGCAACATTTTATCATATCTGAGTGAACCTAGTAAAGGGCTGTTGTGTGTGGGCGGGTGACTTTCCACGTGGGCGAGTTTGCGGGCAAATTCTCCGTCATCCCAAGAGGCAAGCAACATGTGCGCGCCATTTTCCACTTTTCATCGTTTCTCTTTGAAAACTCAAGTCAGACCAAAACTATAATTATAGCAATGAAAATGTGAAGCTTGTGGGATGTGGCTTGAAGTGAAAAGAATACTTCACAAACAAGAGGCTACAATTAGCCTAAACTCGGGCTTGCAAAAAAACAGTATTGTATCCCTAACTTAGCGCTAAACAAAAGAATAGAGAGAAGTCTGTCTTTCTTACATCGGACGCATTGTGTTTAGCTTGTGTTGGAGTCTATTTCTTTAGACCCCTATCAACATATATTCCTCTAAAATACAGCTCAACACTTGTAAAAAATATTTCTAAAAGAACAAGAAAAAGAGAAACAGAAAAAATAAAGCCCGTGATATATACCACTAAAAGACATCGAACCCGGGTTAGCTGCGTCACAGGCAGGAACAATGACCTTTAGGCCACAGAGGCTTATCGTTTTGCAAGGTGATAAAAATAGTGTATTGATTCCAAAAAAAAACTAAGCACACTTATTTTCGCTTCGATGGATAATTGTTTGAGAAAGGAAACGCTTATCGAACGATGTAGGATTTTTTCGCATAAACGTTAATGGAGTCTCGGTGAAATGTGAGTAGAAAATTAATTAGCAGAGTGAAACTGTTTACAAATACGTCAATCCAGGGTCATTTGAAACACAAGAAAGGAACGTTTCTGGACAGTTTAAAGTGACGCTAGTACATTTGTAAAAACTAATCGCTTATCATTCAAAAATTAAAGTCCAGAAATTGAGATATGTGGGAAAATAGTAAATAAACTACCTGTCAAAGTCTCAGGGGTGTGTGATATCCCGTACTTGAGTTATTCAACAAAATGTACATCTCAATGGAGCGGATACGGGGAACACGGCAGTCCAGCTGGAGTTAAATTTTGTCATGTTAAAAGCTTTCTTCTCGCTGTTGAACTTGCAAACATTCGTATAGACACTTCTCTTAACATGTTAGTTGTTCAGACTTCAAAGACACAAGGTGAATCGACGTTTTCCGATACGTGACAACAGGCATCATTCTTGCTGTTGATATGAGATTTACACTTCCGAATCACTCGGCCGTGAAAGGTCAAACTCCCTTTGTCTGTAGTCTCTAATTTTTGGCGCTCCCCTCGCGTCGCGTCTCCTCGCAACTTCGCGCGCGCACGTGTCTTTCGCCCGCCCCACAATCCATCGCCAAATTAGAGACTACTCGCAGTCTACTGAAGCAGACACGAGGAAACACGGCAGTCCATCTGGAGTTAAGTTTACTCATGTTAAAAGCTTTCTTCTCGCCGTTGAACTTGCAAACATTCGCATGGACACTTCTCTTAACATATTGTTTGTTCAGACTTCAAAAGACACAAGGTGAATCGACATTTTCCGATACGTGACAACAGGCATCACTCTCAAAATCAAATGAAGAATGATCCTCGCAGTTGTGAAAGCAATTTATGCAATTGCGAAAAGAAGCCTGAAACATTTTCTGAAAAAAATTCAGGACTTCAACGGGGTTTGAACCCGTGACCTCGCGATTACCGGTGCGATGCTCTGACCAACTGAGCTATGAAGCCACTGACGTTGGGAGCAGGTCAATTGTGGGTTCATATGTTCCTGTGAAAGAAATTCATATATCATTCACAGGCATCACTCCGTTAAAAATAGTTAGCGCTTGCGCAGAAACGCCGGAAGTGAGCTTTGTGGATGATACTGACGACGAAAAAGAAGAACCGTCGGTAATCTTAGACCCGGGCGCCGCGCGAGACGCGGGCAGCCCGAGTAATTAATGTGTCTAGGTAAGCTGAAATGAGCCACTTATTGGGCACTATCCAATGAGTGGTTGTCAGCTTACCTGGACACAATAATTTATAATTATAGCAGTCAAATTGTGCTTACCAATCGATTGCAATTGAAGTTGACTATAATTAGGATTTCTTTCGCTTTACTGTAGTCTAATACTCACCTGTTTCACTAATGAATTCCCCTCTTCTTTGCACTGTGCAAACCTGACAGCTGGATCCACACTACCCTTCATAGAAGCTGTAGATGACTCAACTGTGGAGCAGTCTGTCACAGGGGAAAGGTGGGCAGGGGATGAAGTGATACCACTTGCATCACCAGGAGGGGAGGGTTGGGGTACAGTTGCCGACCCATTGGTATCACTTGTGGGAGTAGACTGGGGTATAGTACCCAGGGACTCTGTCCTTCCTGATGGCGAAGCTGATGATGCAGCTGGGGAAACTTTCTCTTTCCAGTTTGGTCCATAGAGATCCCCAAGATGTTTGGAAACCCTAACAAAATTAATGACACTCGTTAGATCAGTGCGACCAGCATTCAACTTATCACAATGAAAGCACGTCTTGGTCACAGGCCATCAAAACAAAACAAATTTGTAAGTGCCAAAAGAAGCGGTCCACGAAAGTAACGTTAATGGGCCCTTTGCAGAATGTCAGTCACGTGGTACAAAAACGCCATGCTGGGACGAAAACAACGCACTGGGACAAGACAAACAGAGAAAATTACCATTTTATTTGATGTAAGCTCTTCGTTTGTGTTTCTTCCGTCCCAGCATGGTGTTTTTATACCACGTGACTGACATCCTGCAAAGGGTCCATTTTTGGACTTTTCCAGCAATTGCCGAAAGTAAAGGCCAAGCCGAAAAAGAACGCCCCCCTCCAAACAAAGTAACAGTCCAGTAAAAAATACAATAGTGACTAGCGATTGTCTGTATGCGCGATGTTTTTAAGTGAAGAAAGATGACAAAGCTTAAGAACTCATTGAAAGAGAAACTGTGTTCTCTCATATGCGCCATGGAAATGGAACAGCATAATAGTGTTTTACTGTACAAGAACGCCGAAGACACTTATTCGGCGGTTGTGCTTACCTTCATTTTGTTTCTTCAATTACTCACGTATTTTAGTTACTCGAAAGTAGAGGCTGCCGAAAGTTGCGACCCCTTAGCCCGGCTAATTCCGAAAGCAACGGGGCCTGCTACTTTCAGAACTCTACGGTTGTCACAGGGAAAGGGGGGGGGCATATCCGTAATGTTTGATGACTGGTCATTAGCTATATTTAATATCACTTCAAAAGTCTGGGTTTTACGTGAGGTTTACGTGCAACAGACAGTAGTCCAAGCACCTCAAGTTGCCTCCTAATGCTCCTTGGTGATGGGACTGTAAACTCAGTGCCATCTGATAATCACACCACGCATTTTTATACCTAACATGGAAAAAAAGAAACAAGAACAAATTCAAAATCACAGACCAGGAAGAAAATAAAAACTTGTTAATTCAGTGAGACGGGGAGAGGATGAAGGGAGATTATATAATTATTGCAAAACGCTCAATTATGATATACTATAATGCTATGCTATACCATGAGAAGGCACTACCTCAGCACGTGTAAGTTGAGCACGACGTTAATGCTGTATGCTAACCTATAATTATGCTATACTATAATTATGCTATACTATATGCTATGCTATGCCTTATGCTATGCTATGCTACGCTATGCTAACCTATAATTATGCTATACTATAATATGCTATACTATATGCTAATATACTATGCTATGCTATGCTATGAGAAGGCACTACCTCAGTACGTGACAGTTGAGCACGATGTTTAAAATACAATACAACAATAGCTTACTTTTCTGAAGTTTCATATGCCTGGGCTCTTTTGAGTAGCGACCTAAAATCCCCAGGCGAAAGCTGCAGGGCTGAGGTACAATCAGCCACACAACCAGCACAGTCTCCGATTTTAATCAGGCATGAACCACGGTTACAAAACAGAGAGCAAAGAGCAGAGCTGTAAACAAATTTATCTGTGGAGAAACTACAATCAATTAGGTTTTGGATCTCTGTGCAAATAAATGCGTTTGAACAAAATCCTAGCAAATTTATTACAACCTGAGTCACTATGAAAATAAGCGGAATTCTGGAACCACTCATTGATACTCATACGTTTATGCCAGTCCAATGTTCAGAAATTATTATTGTTTGTAAAATAAACTTGAATGAATGGTTGGAAAAAATTCTTATTCCGTGAACTCTGAAGACACTGTTCCTTACTACCAATTGAGCTAACCGGTCGTCAGTTACATGTAGTATATAGCTAATACCAGCTAGAAGCAACGTTGAAATTTACTGAGATTTATTTGTACTTAAATTACCTTTTTGCAGAATGTCAATAGCCTGGGTAAACTGTTCCGCTGCCTCTGCGTATCTTCCAAGTTTAAATAATTGTGTTCCTTCCTCCTGAGCTTTTATCACAAGTCCTGGCAACTCACGTTGTTTTTCCACGGGTGTCTTCTCAACAGTTGGAAAATTATCCTTTTCATTAGTTCTATCACTAGTTTCTATTTTCTGCGTCACATCAGGTAGATTTTTTCCGGCGCAACTTTCACCACTTAAATTGTCAGTGTCGTCAGTCTCATTTTCACGTTCAACTTCCACGATTTTTAACCTTTTGCCTTTTGTTGTAGTTGTTGATGTTCTATCTGTATCCACAGAATTGCGATCATCTGTAGAAGTTCTTTCATTGTCTGTTGGATAGTGATTCAAGTTTCTTGAGTCTTCTGACAATACAGGCTTGTCTGGTTCTTTTCCTTTACTGAAAGTAGAGACATCATTGTCTGTTACTGTGCATAGGTAAGGTTGACTTCGAGAAGATTCACTCGTTTGTCCAGCATATTATAGTTACTTTCTGTCAAAGCTGGCAACTGTTTCTGTGTTAGTTGAGCCAAACAAGGCCAAATTCTACTATCAGTTGGAAACTTACAGTAGGTACACAAAATAACTAGCTTTCAAGAGAAAACTATTATAATGCTCATAAGATATTTTAAATAAAAAATCCCTCTGCACAATAACTGTCATCCCTTTTAAACATCACTTTTATATTTTGTACCTTTTCAGGGTTGCCATTAAGGGCTGGGGACTGAGGATTTCTCCTGAAAATTCTGAGTCAGATGCCCGGCTAACTTGATAGAAAAACAGCATATTGATGATACTACAATGGCTGGAATCCCCGGCTGATGTTTGTACAGCCCCAGCTCTTTCAAAAATTAGTGCTGGCCAGTCCTGCTTTAGGTCAAAGTCTTAGTTATACTCCCGTCAAACTATACATTGTTAGTTGCAATTACTATGTTATCTGAGTACACTGTTGGTTAACCCAGCTCAGTAAGCCCTGATATCCACATCCATTTTCTCCTTACTGTTCTAACTCCATGAATAATTAATTGCTTTTGGTATTAGTCAGAATCTTGAATATTTGTTAAGTATAAAAATAAGCAATGTTGCTTTCTTCTTCACACCCAAGTGTTGTATACATGGCACATATGCTGGATCAAGCAGCGATTTCATCATGTTAGTCAATATAATAATAATATAATAGTCAATATAATAACAAGGCAAGTGACTACAGTATCTCATCCACAGGGCACCCAAGCTAAAAAATGCATAACTGTACTTAAATTTCCAATAACATTAACATAAGTTGAGTGAGTGATTGAGCAAGCAAGTGACCGATCGACTGCTTTCCTTGCTATGACTATAACGCGTTCATTGTGCTTGTGCAGTTTACAAGTTAAAAAGTTAAACAGCATTACCTTTCATTTTTCTTCATTTCACCAAGTAGTTCCTATCAACGACAAATAATAATTATTAGAAACAAGTGTAAAGACACTAGTGTCGCACTGCATTCACGACTGGTAGACGTTAAATTACCGGTAAGTATTAGGAGCATGTACATGGCCAGTCATGCACAGATGTATTTTAACCACAATCATTTAAATAGAGTTTTGTTATAGTCTTCACAAATGAAGCCAAATAACTAGAACTGACAAACAACTAAAATTCACCTTAGCTCTCTTGTTGTTGGGCTCAACAGACAGTACACTATAAAGGTCAGCTGTGGCCTCTTCTTTCAGTCCTTGACCACTGTGAGCTAAGGCCCTTCTCAGATAAGCTGCAAGACATAAATTTCAACAATCACAGCAGGATTAACAGTAGCCCACTATTGAAAAGACTAGGGGACGAGGAATCAATTTGTTTTAAATTTAATGGGGTTAAATGCAATTTAACTTAGTTAAATGACTAGGAGCAAGTTTGCTTAGTTATCGGCGTGGCATGGCATGGCATGGCGTGGCGTGGCGTGGCATGGCGTGGCGTGGCGTGGCGTGGCGTGGCGTGGCGTGGCGTGCGTGGCGTGGCGTGGCGTGGCGTGGCGTGGCGTGGCGTGGCGTGGCGTGGCGTGGCGTGGCGTGGCGTGGCGTGGCGTGGCGTGGCATCAGTGTTTCCTAGTATATTGTGGGTTGCTGGCAGCCTTTTAGCCTTTTGGTGTGTTTGTGTTTTCTTTCATGTTCTTAGCTTGTCTGATGTCTTCAGGAAGTAAAGTGGTCAGTGGTTGTTCCATTGTAGTTTATGCGTGCGCCTTATTGCATGTACTCATAGTTTTAATTTGCTTAGCATACGCTAAAATATAGGAAAAAAAGCGATATACGCCCCTTTTGCGAAACACACTTCAATTGAAGGGTTGAAAGCAAAACTATCGTATGTGATGGTCTGTGTGAACGTACTTTAGGCCCGGTTTTTTTTTTTTCGAAAACGAAGCGCGCAACAGCAAAAAAATACAGGGCAATGTTCTTTGACAAAAATGGAGTCCACATGTCAAATTTCAGCCAATTCCGAGCAATTAGAAATTTCGACGCTAAATCGTCACATACGATAGTTTCGCTTTCAGCCGTTCAATTAAGTCTGCCTTATTAACATTCATGAAGCAATGCCCAAGGGTATTCTTTATTGAAAGCTAAGCGCCAAATGCTCGTAACTGAATTAAGAGAACAGCACTCATAAACAGCACACAAGATGCCCATCCGACTTAGAAATGGTCGACTTTTTTAAATGCAGCGCTTATTACCAGGGTTTTGCTTAATGATATTGCTCAAGAAGCTTCCTTAGCTGGAAAACAGTGCGCAACATTCTTGCTCAACTTAAAAACAGCACACAGTAGCCTTGGCTAACCTTAAGCCAGCGCGCATAGATTTTGTCCGACTTGAAAACAGCACTCAAAAGATTTAGGGTTACTGTTCAGTTTAGAGTTAGGGTTAAAATTAGGGCTAGAGTTAGGGTTAGGGTTAGGGTTAGAGCTAGGGTTAGAGCTAGGGTTAGGGTTAGAGCTAGGGTTAGAGCGAGGGATAGGGTTAGGCTAGGGCGTTGCAAACGTTAGCGTTAACGTTTAAGTAAGTGCCGCATTTTGAGTCTCAATCAGCTTAAAAGTTTCCTCCGAAATGAAAAGAGCGCACAGGTTTCTTGGTTGACTCTTAATTATTTTGGAAAGGCTGTGGCAGATATAAGTAAAGTGCTGAAGAGGGTGATTTGGTTGAAAACGGCATACAGCAGGATCGGACTTGATTCTAACTCAGTGCTCAAAAAGCTTGCTGTCGGCCCAGAAATAGAAAAAAGTATCAAAGACGGCTGTTTTTATTTGAAGATAGGTTTTGGCCAATACCAACAACTTCTGTTCGGGAGCAACACCAAAATTCGAGTTAACGATGTTCAAGGGCAAAAGAAGAGTTAAAAGAGTAAGCTGTTTCCCGTCGGTTTCCGCTTCGGAAACAGAGCTTTGACTGGGTTTCGCATGCTTTGGTCATTTGAAACGATTTTGAAGGGTTCATTTTCGTCGTCAAATGGAACCAGTGGAATGAAATTCCTATCACAAATCAACGTCAATGACGACAGTGAAAAAAAATGGAACAAAATACTTCACTATTTTTGTTGGCTTCAAATTGGCTTCAAAACGTACATATTTGCGTAAGATGTGAAATTTAATCCCTACCGTCTGTCAACGGGATTCATTTTCATCTTCAAATGGAAAATATGGAACGAAAATGGTATTAAAATCAAAGTAAATGACAACAGTTCAAGAATTTGGACAAAAAACTTAACTAGTTCTGAAGATATTCTTTAGCTTAAGACGGTAGAAAATTTGCATACCCGGTACATTTGAATTGTGAAATTCGATCGCACATAAATGGA
>JAEMWC010000391.1:0-17500 GCA_016490735.1 Pachyseris speciosa
TCTTCGATAATGTAAGCAGCCGTTTTCCAGTGAGCTAGGAAAACAAACAGAAGGAATTTCAGCGGACCAGTTTTATGTGATCCGATAATTTTTTGCCGAATGAATCGTTTTCCCTTCCTTCTGCTGACAGACGAACATTTGATTAGAGGTGAACTCTGATGACTGATAGTTAATTAGGAGCGAAGAGTAAAAGATAAGTATCAAAGGCGAAGGAAAGCAAAAAAAATCAAAAAAAAAATAAATAATAATAAATAAAAATGAAAAAAAAAAAAAAAAAAAAAAAGGCGAAGGAAAGCGTGAACGAGTCGTCTATTTGTTTTAGCTCGCCCAGTTACCAATTTATTTATAATTCTTCACGGAAGGATTGGCAAAATTTATGTGTTTTGTTTGATTGTTTGTATTTGTTCGGAAAATTATAACATCTTTGAGTGGCCACTCTTGAATTTTAATATTGCAACAGCAGGCATTTTTTCGCAATTAGAGAAAACTCACGGGGTATTTTTAAATGACAAATTTTCAATAAGCCGTTTTTTTATTGTTAAATCAGTAAGGTATAGTTTAATTACAACGCTATTTCTTTCAACTTCGTAGAGCGTCTTCATCTGACAGCGACTGTTAAAATGTCATTTTCCAGGCTTTTAATCTTTGTCACGACGCCGACTATTTCCTTGAATTGTCTCCGTCTTCTTGGCAGTTCAGTGAACGGGCGGCCTCACAAATGTTTCGTTGGTAACGATCAAACTGGGCCTGTAATGATAAATTTCCATCAGTAACACAACAGCAAAGAAAAGTCGATTTTAGACGTACTTGGGGACTGACAATGTGGCCAAGACGGCCTTCGAAAAAACGTGGTCTTTTGTGGCATAAAACAGCTATCGCCGTGTGTTGTTTAACTACAATATCGTAAGAAATATATCTAAACCGGCTCCTTAATTCTGACAAACATGGTTGAACTTCTTTATGCGCTGTATTCAGAAACTGCTTTGCATCAATTTCTGATCATTGTATAGGTAACAATTAATTTCATGAAAAAATAAGCGAAAACTTAAAATCGTGATTCAAACGACTCTAATCAACACCCGAGCTATTTTATTTGCACAGCTAGTAAGATGACCGATGGCAAAGCCTTACAATTACCTGTAACCTCCGTCGGTAACACTTGTGAAGTTTAATTAAAAACAAAAGGAAAAACGGTTAACAAGAGGTGTTGACTTTAGACCGTTATGTTACCTTTGGTTTACTCCGCATTTCACGCCGATGACGAACGTTAGTTGGCAATATGGTGAATGCCTCAGCATCTTGATAAACAGCCAACAACAAAGTTGCCACAAACAAACAAAGATAAACTTGCAAAGACGAGTACTTTTTCATGATGATGGGAGAGAAAGATGAAGTGATTCGAGTGTGGATCCCCCTGGTAGAATATCGTGTGTACAGAGTTGTTACTGATCCCTATTTAAGTAGTCCATTTGCGTGGGTACTCAAACAGTGATGTTAAAGTCACAGCTGCAAACAGGTGTGATTCTATTGTAAACTACACTGATAAATGGCACAGAACTTGACAGTCAAAAAAATTGTTCTTTACCACAAGAAAGTTAATTGTGACATACATTGCTTAAGAATTAAACGGTCGCGGAGTTCGTGGGTATTTAAACATTTTTCTCTTACAATTAAGTGATGTTAACGTCACAGCTACGAACACCTGTGATTTTGTTGTAAACTATAGAGCGTTTTCAGTCACGCAAGTAAAAAACATAAAATCATCAACCATTCAATAGATAAGTCAAGAAATAGTGATATAACAGAAGAGTAATAAATAACAACATGCCAAAGGCTCAGTGCTGTGCGATATCCCGTACTCGAGTTATTCGGCAAAATACACCACTCAAAATTATAGTATTTTGTATGTATGTATGGCGTCCCTTTGAGGAACTCCAAAATAGCGGTCGGAAACGAGTTAAAACATATGTTTCTTTCTTACCTTAGCTATCTCAAAGGCTTTTTTGTTGCCTTTAAGCTTTCAAACATTCACATAGTCGCTTCTCTTACCATGTTGGCTTTTCAAACCTCAAAAACACACGGTGAATCGATGTTTTCATGCAAGTGTCATGCTTGTGAAACATGCAAGTAGATACATTTCTAAAATGTCTTTTTACGTGATGAAGATAAAAATGCAAAACGTTGTTTACTTTTGAATTTTAGTTTTTTATGACGTCACGTGAAAACCCTCTATACTGATAAATGGCAGAGAGGCGAGGCGAGACGAGGCGAAGGAAGAATGGCGTCGCTATTTTTCCTTCGCCTCTTCCCGCGACACCCCGCGCGCCTCAACCATTCTCGTATCCAATTTTCTTTCGCCACAAAACACATAAATAGCGACTGGGTACGAGTCTGCTTCCGATCCGTCGATCCGGTCATGTTTATTGCTTTGTTTTTACCAGCCAGAGACCAGAGGGTCGTATCCTTGGCGCTGGCCAAAAGGATCGCAGCCTCTGGGAACGAGATTGGTGCTTTCGTCGACGAAAAAAGTATAGTGGAGTCGTCGTCGCGAAAACGTAAGTTTTTCCTTTCAATTTATAGCCAAATATCGTAGTATTTTGTCTCCTTTAACCGCAAAATGCTGTATTAAATGTTCGTAGAAGCAGATGTTTGAATTTAGACACGTTGAGGTCTTTTGGGGAAAATAAGCTGTGTTGTTTTTCTTCCTCTTGTGGAGATCCATGATGGCAGCCGAAGGAGCAGGAAAACCTCAGTTAGTAAATCTGAAATCCTCAGTGTATAATATAGCATATTTTAGTGGGCGCTTTTCATATTGATTCTTTATTGAGTGGTTTCGTTTCTTACAGTTAGGGTTAGGGATAAGATTATACAAGTCAATTGTCAGAAGTATGAAGCTTATCTCATTTGGATAGCAGTGTGTGATCTAGATTTTTGTTGTTGTTGTTGTTGTTGTTGTGTTTTGGGACCACCAACTTTTTATGGTCAAAAGACCATGATGTTCTCTTTTGTCGTGAAGGTTTAGTTTCGGAGCCATACCGATATAAATTGAGAAGTCCAGAGAGAGGCAGAGCTTGGGAACAGGTGGCACAACACTTAAATGCCATTAAAGAATTACAATTCAGGGTGACTCCCAGAGGGTTTATTTAAAATCTGGAATTCGGAATCCGGAATCCGGAATATGAAATCCGGAATACGGAATGTAAAGAAGTTTGGTAGAAAATTTTGACAAAGGTTGAAGTCGCTTGGGTAATAATATGGTCAACAAATTATATGATGACTTAGCCTGAGTTTTGCAGCAATCAAGCCCATGAAGTTTATTCTAGGGCAGCATTTTAATACTTTGGTTTTGCTTTTAATAAACCGCCTGATTCCTTTAAAGCACACAGCTTTCAATCACATCACAACTATACTAATCAATGTTTTGTGCATTTTGAACATTTTAAATTCAAATCATTTTAATTAAAAGCACCTTCTCTTATTCTTTTTGTCGATGAAAAGTGTTAGGCCTGTCCACATTTGACGGCAACTTTTTGAACAACTTTCGATTTTCGATCAACCTTTTTTGATTTCGAGCAACTTTTTTTCCGTTTTCAATGTTTTGTTATTGATTTCAGCTAGGTCTTTATAAAACAAGAGCTATTTTTTGCTTATTATTGCAAACGCTTCGTGACCAAAAAGCAGAGAAAAATCACTTTGCATATCTTGACTTAATTGCGCGTGGGAACGCTTACGCCTGATTGGTCATTGTCTGTTGCTCCATGCAGGAATGTTTGGGAACTGTATCGGCGCTGTCAAGTGGCCGTCGATAAAACGAGGAACATGGGAAATTCCGGAACATCCCGGTTCATTCCGGAACATCTCCAAAAGACAAAGAAAGATCACTTAAAAAAAAAACTTTAAATATACAGAAAAAAAAGAAACTAACACGAAATAAATATAATCCGAGAGATTAATTGGAGAAAAAAAAGAAGACAAAAAATTATTTATTCCAAAAAAAAAAATAATAAAAAAAAAAAGACGTTTATAAATGCCCCACCTGGAAATGATAGCTATGGGGGCTGGGTGAGGATTGTTTTAGCGCTTTCGTTTGCTTACAACATTTTCACCCTCATACAGTTGTACCGTCTTTTGTCATTGCTCTTTTTTTTCGAAAAAACCTAAGTCAGTATGGTGCCCAATATACCTTGAAACTTTTATATAGGAACCTTGAGCACGCAAAATCCGCTGCTCTCCACTTCTGATTGGTTAAGGATATCTACAACAACTGAGGACTCGGTCAGGCCTACTTTTACAGTAGGCGATAAACGTGGTTAATCTGCTCCAAGAAAGATTTTCGTCCCAATAGCAATGCTTCCCCTCCGTTATTGCAGCGAGGGCTGCACTGCATGGGCCTGTTTGTTTCTTAAGGTTAAACATGTACGAGGCTAGTGTAAAATCTCGCGGATCAGCTCTTTAAGTTGCATTTAATGATCCTGCATACGGTCTTTCTTAATAGTTATCCCTATATCCCTCCACATCGACTCAACTGGAAGGAACAAACCGAGTCCCAGACTAAGAATTCAGTCCTGTCACCTACCTCCTGTAAGACATCTATCGTCTTCTTCGGTTCTTTTAACCCTCTTATTAATTATTAATTCCGGATTCCGGATTCCATGTTTTAGGTAAACCCACTCCCAGATCAGTACAAGATCGTTACACTCATTTAAAGGCAAATCAACTGAAGACTGAAGAAGGCGCTAGTGGGATTGAAGTGATTCAAACCGAACTGGACGTTCTTTGGAAGAAATCTTAGACAGAGAGAGTGAAGCCAAAAAGCAGTTAGAGTTAGGAGTGGGAGACAAGAAAAAAAAATGAAGAAATTGAGAAAATTTAAGCTGAAGATATGCATAAGAATGTCCCAAACAGCAAAGAGGAAAGAGGAAGAAGGAGGTGGTGATTCCAGTGGTGTGAAAAAGAAAACGAAAAAGAACAGGAGGGGGTCAAATGAACTGTTTCAGTATTTTGAAGAGAAATTGTCAAAGCAGCATGCATTGAAACAAGAAAAGCTAGCCATGCAGATGAAGGAACAAGAGGCCAGTGACAAACGTGAACGAGAGAGAAATGAACAACAAGATAGAGCAGCACAGCAGCAGAATGAATTAATGGTTGCTATGATGAAACAACAACAGCAACAGCAGCAACAACTGCAGAATCTACAAACAATGTTTTTGAACCAGCAGCAGCAAGAAATGCAAGCACTACTGGCCTTGCTGAAAAAAAAAGTCATTTTCTGTAATCAGAGAAAACTTGCTCTGATTTCAGAGACTGCCTATAAGGTATCTGTAGTTACACTGCTAGGCTGTTGTGTTCCTTTCCTGAATATTTTCATGTATTTTATGAAGGACTGTTTTCATTGTTCACGATTTAAGGGATACCCTCTTTCAAATTTATGGGTGACAGTTCAATTTATTACTTTTGGTTTTGAGCTGTGAATCAACATGATTTTGAACTAAGCATTCTACTGTTAATGTTGTTGCAGTAAATATAATAAAAAAACATTTATTTTGTTGGCTTAACATCACAGCCCTTTCACAAAGTTATATGTACAACAGTTGCTAGTTAATAATTTAAAAAAATAATTTAAAAACTTATAAGGCGCAAGTATCTATATAAATATATTCAAATGCGCCATACTACTACTACTACTACTACTACTACTACTACTACTACTACTACTACTACTACTAATAATAATAATAATAATAATAAAATAACAATGATATATAGAATAAAATCTTATGGCTAAAATTTAAAAATACATGTAGTCTAAGCTAAAAATATATGATCTTATAATCTAAGTGGTACAAATGCCTTTTTAAAAAGGTGTCTTCAACTTTCTCTTAAAAGTGTCAATAGAAGTGGATTCCCTGATATATCTCGGCAGAGCATTCCATAACTTAGGTGCGGCAAACACAAAGGCCTGCTCACCGAGAGTAGCCTTGGGCTTAACATTCGGATAACTAAGCAAGGTACTGTCGCTCGAACTTCTTAAGTTATATTTAGTATGGTTATTCACTGACACTACAATTTTATTGACACTTAGGTTTATAAAATACTTGCCGTTGCTTGGCATTTTCTGTTTCACATATACAAAAAGATTGTTGCAGATGTGTCTTTTCTTGCCAATTTTTTTTTTTTTTTTTTTTACATCTCATTTTTCAGTGAATGATAAAGGCTGGGGATGGGGTAACAGAACCCCTTAAGATATCTTTACAGGACTTGCACCTACTGCCAAGGCTTTTTTTAAAGTTAACATTACATGAGGTAATCTTGTAGATTGGGTGGGTCTACACCAAAAAATCTGGAGGTTTGGTTGCCATAGAGACAGGTTAATGCATTATGCAAAATGACACAGACTACATGCATTTTGCCAACACTGCTGAGCCCAAAGGTCATTTCGGAAAATGCCATAATACTCTTGTTTGGCCACCGAAATTTTGCATAAGCATTGTTTCCAGTTTCTCTTGGGACTTACAATGGTCCCAAGAGAAAACAAAAACAATGCTTATGCAAAATTTGGGTGGACAAACAAAGAGTATTATGGTATTTTCCGAAATAACTAATTTTCAAATTCTTTTTGAAGTCTACAAATTTGAAATAGTTGATGATATCCCCAAACAGCCACTCCACAGATACCCTAACTGCGCTCATTGCAGCATTGAACTTCTGCATCTGAGGTGTTAAAATGGCGTATTTGAAAGGGCATTGTAGGTGGACCCTCCGTGGTTAGGCCGGGTCACTATATAAGCACATTGGATTGCCATTGGGAGAAATTGCATGACGCTGTAAATCCTGCAAAAGGCCTGATTGTGCCAGCATACCAGCATCATGTCTTCCCCCTTCTAAAATAAACAAGAAAATATCCAAGGGTAAGAACATTTAAAATCGGTGGTGCATTGGTGTCATAATAATTAATATTTCTTGTGAGAAAGGTAAGGTCCCATGTTTCGGGATGTTTTGAACTGTAGAAGTCGTAGAAATGAAGCAATTCATCGTCGTCAAATGTGTCTGTGGTGTAGCCCATAACAAGAAACTCACGAATTTCTTTAAAAGATGTCATGGCGTATGTTGTAAACACGAACACTCAAATAATAAAACTTTTGAGGAGATGTCGTTGTCGTCTTCGGGCAGGATGCGTAACTTTTGTTTTTCCCTAATTGGGTCTAAAATTTGTTCCGCATCGATTCCATACACATGAAGAAGACGAGCGATCAAACCTTGCAGCCAATCCAGCCTTAAGTGTAAGGCGTCCACTGTGTTTGAGTCAAGACTTTCTCTTTTAATTTCCCGAATAACAATAAGTAAGAGTTCTCGCAAATTGTTCAACGATTGCAGCTCTTTTTCCGAAGGAACCGTCTCTCTATCCGCCATCTTGGTCGGAAATGAGTTACCTCGATTTGGCGACTACTAGTCACCAGGCTAAGTCGAGAACAAGTAGCAGAAAATTCAATGCATCCGAAAATTCGAACTGACAGAAAGTACATCAGAAACCAATCGCATTGCAGATACAATTCATATAATTCGAAGCCACTCTAAAATTCGGAAAGGCCCCCGAAACTAGACACAAACCGAAAATTCAAATGAAAAGAAAGGTTAGGTTATCCGAAATTTAGATTAGACGCAAATGTATATTGAGCCACAAACTCGATTTTCTGGCAGAAAATTGATAAGACCAACATAAAATTCAAACAAACGGAAAACTCGGTGTAACACAAAATCGAATAACACATAATAAAATCAAAAGTTCAATTATGACCACCCACCATATGTATGGTCAAGTGGATATAGCTGTCGCTTCGAATCCCAGCTGAGGCGCCTCCCATAGTCTTATTCTGATTTGATGTTTTTGTTTGTTTGTCTGGTTGTTCGCTTGTTTTTGTACAAGCGTCAAGTTATTATCGACGCTTGAGTTAACTGCGATTTGGGATAATATGTTGATAGGGATTTTGTGGTTATTCTTACAAACAAACACAGACTCGAATAATATTTTAAACACAATACGCCCGATGTAACAAGGACAGACGTTTCTCTTTTCCTTCGTTTAGCGTTAAATGAGGAATACACTATTTTTTTATATATATAAAGGGCTGCTGGGAATTGACACTGGCGACAAAAATTGAGTCTGGACAGCAGGAAAGTCACATTAGGTTTCAGTTATAAAACAACCATTTTAAATTTGCAGACATGCTTCGGCAGAAACTTGTGCCTTCTTCAGTGAAAATGTCACAGGAGATGCAAATTTGAATATAACTATTGCTAATGAGTATATATACCAGCAATTGGAAAAAGCCTGCTTCTTATTCTTCAGTCTAATCTCCGCGCTTTTTCTTAATCACAGGTGGTACTGACTAGTTATTTATATCCAAATTTGCGTCTCCTTTAACATTTGCACTAAGGAAGGCAGAAGTTTCTGCCAAAGCAAGGCTGTAAAATTAATAATCGTCATTCTCTTTAGAATTTATTCAGTCGATTCGTCATTTTACTGAGTGGCAAGTAAATTGTTTTTCGGTTGCTAGGATAATTTGTTTTCGAGCCCGTAATTAAGCAAGCTCGCATAAAGGAAGAACATTGTGTATAGCAGATACCATCCTACACCTGTTAGTTAATAGAATAACACTTCAGTCAGCTGAATAAAGAACCACAACGATGAGTAACTTCTCAGGAGTTCATAATCAGTTCGGAACATACCAAAAACTGTATTGCACAGTGGTCTCAACTGGTATACAAAATAACCTCAAATATCTTTCTGTGTTAAATATTTTTCTGTCCTTTACTGCTCTTCTAGGGAATACTCTGATCCAAATTGCCCTTCACAAGGAATCTTCGCTTCATCCACCTACAAAACTCTTGCTTCACTCGCTATCAGCAAGTGACCTTCTTGTTGGTGCTGCCGCTGAGCCTCTTGTTGTAACTTATTACCTGTCTGTGGTAAAACAAGATTGGAATATTTGTCGCTTACGCTCTGGCTTCAACTTTCGTAGCCACCTACATCTTAGCACCGGTATCTTTGTTGACACTGACTGCAATAGCCGTGGAAAGGCTTCTCGCCCTGCTGTTAGGACAGAGATATAGGCAAGTTGTTACTCTGAAGCGAACGACCGTGGTTGTATTTACCTTATGGGTAATTTGCAGTATCGCTGCAGCTATGAGCCAGTTCTGGAATTATCGTTCAATATTATGGTTTGGCAATATTATTTCTTCAGTATGTCTGCTAACGTCCATTTTTTGCTATGTCATGATATTTCTCATTCTTCGCCACAATGGGAGTCAAGTAAGAGGACTTGGTTCGCGGCCAGCACAACCAAACCAGTCAGTTGCAATTCAATTAAACATTACGCGGTATAGAAAAGCAGTTTTCACAACGCTCTGGCTTCAGTTGACATTAGTTGTCTGCTATCTTCCACAGGGGATCATTGGAGCTTTATGGACTAATCGCACAGAGTTCTCGTCATCTTTATACCTTGGAAGGTAGTTTGCATCAACTTTAGTCTTCTTAAACTCGTCCTTGAACCCGATTCTTTACTGCTGGAAGATCAGAGAAGTCAGAAAGGCAGTGGAGGCTACAATTAGACAACTCCTTTGCTCCTCAAGTTAGTTAGTCGACCACAAACGTCGTAAGGAAGGCTGATTTTTGTTTGAGAGAAGGAAATGCGTTTTGCGAAGTCCAGGTCCTTTTGAGTGTGTTATACTTTGGATTCTTAGCAAAGACGGAAGGTTGCGTTGTTATCGACGCTCGCGTGCATTTACTAATATTAGCAATTTGCGGAAGTTTGTTTATTTCGCCATTCAAATAATACATAAAGAGTTAATTATTCATATCACTGGACGGAAAGCTGAAGCTAGAGTTTCACTTATTGATTATCCGCTAATGAACAGGTCATCGGAAGTACAGGAAATGGGATAGGAAGTCAGTTAATGTGTCTTTTACATTTTAACTCTAGGTTGTAAACATTTGCGTCCAACTTTATAAACCTTTTGGTCAACTTATTGAAATACCCAGTTCTTAGTTCCTTCAGTAAAAAATAGGAATTATTTGTCTGACAACCATACCTAAAATTAGCGTTCAATGAAATTTTTCGAATAACCAGTTGGAAAATTAAAGCTAATGTTACTTGCCAGTATGCAGGGGCACCCAACGAGCCAAATCAACCAAAAGCTGTGGAAAGCATTTTTAAATTCCTTATAAGAATGTGATCTGTTTAGATTCCTTAACTGAAATTTCAACTGCCAGAAAATGTTAGGGAACAAAATCTTCTTTTGAGAAAACGCTAGCTGAAATTAACTTTCTACGAACTTTCTAGGAATCCATTTTCTTTCCGAAAATGGTAGCTCTAGAGCATGACGTTTCTGACTGCCAAAAACAGCAAAATGATACGACCTATCCGAACGCCTCAGGGGCTACGATTTCCCCTTGGCGAATCTTTTAGCCAATAGGCCAGATTTTCAATTACGAAAATCCTAGTGCACTCTTTAATCGACGCCGAAGTCCTAAGGCGAACTACCCTCCATCGAACAGATATCTGCCGAAACTTGTCGTTGGGTGTCCCTGAATATGCAGGCGCTGTGTACTTGTCTCACCGGTCTGCGACTGGTTATTATTTTCTTCAGAGGATCACTAACAGACTTCAGTAGAAGTGTTAAAACTGATGCTGTCCGACGTTTCGAAGATAATACGATCATTACCATACAAAGTGGCCATTTATTCGTGGTTTGATATACAAATACAATGAAATAGTCGACATTTTGTTGCTTTTCGGTCAGGATTATGTAAATAACGTAGAGCGGATGGAGTCAGTTTGCACTTTAGTAGGTGACTCTATTAAAGGGAACCTACACTCTTACAACAAATTGACGTTAAATTGCAGGCAATAATTGCTATATTTCAAAGTTTGTTTATAAACGTGGATATAACATTTAAGTGTACCAAAAAATGGATTTCATCATCGCTTTTTTTCGCTTTCAAATTTCCCGGGCGCGGCCATTTTGGATTTAATGACTTGTAATGGTTGCAGCCATTGTCAGGAAGCAAATGAAGTAGAAAATCCTTTGAGTTAAACAATAGGGCAACCATTACACGTCATCAAATCCAAAATGGCCGCGCGCGGAAATAGGTGGCGTCGTCATGGTAATTACACATGTACTTCCCGTGCACGATATGATCTCTGAGAAAACTCTCTCTTAGTGCTCCTTCATCGTCTCTGATTGTAAAATTTCATTGTTTTCCTTTATTCAAATGCTAACCCTTGTTGATTTTGCAAGAAACTACTTGTGAAGGACAATGTAGGTGTTCTTGAGGTCTTTCACGAAATACACGAGTGACGTTCTTGAGAAACAGCTTGTTTTGTGCTGTTTCTATTCAAACAATAGCGTGTTTCTTGGGCCCGGAGGTATTCTCCACTGATAGTTGCCCCGAGAAACTAAAACGAAGATAAGCGATAGTTATTTCCCAAGACAGAAACGTTCTATTTTTTTTCTCTTGTCCATCGATAATTGTCTTCTAATTGAAACCTACTGAAACCGGAATTTGAAAATTACTGACAGCTCATCAGTTTCATCGTTAGGGCGAAAGGTTGAAATACAAGGGGAGGGGAGGGGGGGGGGGGATAAACGTAAATAAATCAATAAAGGCCACACCTAAAACAAGCAAGGGAACCAAATGTTTTTCGAAATAACGGGAGCTTGATTTAAATAAGTGAGAAATTTAGCTGAGGGAAACTTGTAGTTCGAGATAGCCGGGATTGGAGATAGGAAGATTCTCTTCGATAATGTAAGCAGCCGGTTTCCAGTGAGCCACGAAAACAAACAGAAGGAATTTCAGCGGACCAGTTCTATGTGATCCGATAATTTTTGCCGAATGAATCGTTTCCCTTCCTCCTGCTGGCAGACGAACATTTGATTAGAGGTGAACTCTGATGACTGATAGTTAGGAGAGAAGAGTAAAAGATAACTATCAAAGGCGAAGGAAAGCAAAAAAAAAAAAAAAAAATAATAATAATAAAAATAAAATTGAAAAAAAAAAAAAAAAAAAAAAAAAGGCGAAGGAAAGCGTGAACGAGTCGTCTATTTGTTTTAGCTCGCCCAGTTACCAATTTATTTATAATTCTTCACGGAAGGAATTGGCAAAATTTATGTGTTTTGTTCATTGTTTGTATTTGTTCGGAAAATTATATCATCTTTGAGTGGCCACTCTTGAATTTTGATATTGCAACAGCAGGCATTTTTTCACAATTAAAGAAAACTCACGGGGTATTTTTAAATGACAAATTTTCAATAAGCCGTTTTTTTTATTGTTAAATCAGTAAGGTATAGTTTAATTACAACGCTATTTCTTTCAACTTCGTAGAGCGTCTTCATCTGACAGCGACTCTTAAAATGTCATTTTCCAGGCTTTTAATCTTTGTCACGACGCCGACTACTTCCTTGAATTGTCATCATCTTCTTGGCAGTTCAGTGAACGGGCGGCCTCACAAATGTTTTGTTGGTAACGATCAAACTGGGCCTGTAATGATAACATATCCATCAGTAACAAAACAGCAAAAAGAGTCGATTTTAGACGTACTTGGGGACTGACAATATAGCCAAGACGGCCTTCGAAAAACGTGGTCTTTTGTGGCATAAAACAGCTATCGCCGTGTGTTTTTTAACTACAATATTGTAAGAAATATCTCTAAACCGGCTCCTTAATTCTGACAAACATGGTTGAACTTCTTTATGCGCTGTATTCAGAAACTGCTTTGCATCAATTTCTGATCATTGTATAGGTAACAATTAATTTCATGAAAAAATAAGCGAAAACTTACAATCGTAATTCAAACGACTCTAATCAACACCCGAGCTATTTTATTTGTAGAGATAGTAAGATGGCCGATGGCAAAGCCTTACAATTACCTGTAACCTCCGTCAGTAACACTTGTGAAGTTTAATTTAAAAACAAAAGGAAAAACAGTTAATAAGAGGTGTTGACTTTTAGATCGTTATGTTACCTTTGGTTTACTCAGCATTTCACGGCGACCAGCGTTAGTTGGCCATGCGGCTAATGCCTCTACATCTTGATAAACAGCCAACAACAAAGTTGCCACAAACAAACAAAGATAAACTTGCGAGGACGAGTACTTTTTCATGATGATGGAAGAGAAAGATGAAGTGATTCGAGTGTATCCCCCGGCAAAATATCGTGTGTACAGAGTTGTTAATGGTCCCTATTTAAGTAGTCCATTTGCGTGGGTACTCAAACATTTTTTTTTTAATTAAGTGATGTTAAAGTCACAGCTGCGAACATGTGTGATTCTATTGTAAACTATACTGATAAATGGCAGAGAATGTGACAGTCAAAATTTTTTTTTCTTTACCACAAGAAAATTGTGACATACATTGGTTGAGAATTAAATGGTCGCGGAGTTCTGTGACTATAATTCTAACAATCTATCCAGTGTTGTTAATATTCTAAACCATAATCCTTACAATTAGCGTTTAGTCTTTCAGTGAGTCCCTAATTTGTTTCCTGATGTCATTCAACGCCGTGAATTATATATGGAAATGGCATTTTTGTTTTTCGTTTCTGAATTTTTTCAATACCCATGCATTGTATTTCTTCTAGCTTGGAGGCTTTTACTCGAAGCAATTTTTTTAGTTTTTGCTTGTGAGAACGGTTCAAGTATCTTATTCATGCAGGGAAAACCGTAAAAGCTCCATTAAGCCCCAGTCTCTATTAACCCCATGCCCTCTCTAGTAAGCCCCCTCCCCCCACCCCCACTCAGTTATACAGCCCAGATGGTTTGTTTTTGAACAAATATACACTCAAATACATAGTACTGTTTGCTGCTCTTTATCAAATAATAAGTTTCACTGCAAGCCCAGTATTTTATTGGTAGTATTTTATCGTAGCTGGAAAACTCAAGTTGTTGTCTGGGTTCTTGGCACGACTGTTTCGAGCTTCGATGTTTACATACTTGAATTGCAAGCCACGCACGTTAGTTTGCAGGAAGAAAAACTTGACAAAAACCTTTTGTTCTGATATTTACACACCAAATGGGTTTTGAAATACATTTTCTGGTTAATTGTGTCAATAACAGATTGGCTCTTACCAGCCTTCATTTGTGTCTTAAGTTCAAGTTCAAGTTCAAGTTTATTTCCAACTCTTAATTGGCTGCTTCAGGTCCAAACTGTTCGATTTGAGCTGTCCGATTACAAACACTTGTAATCGGACAGACCAAATCGGACAGTTACCTTATTTGGGTATGTTGAGCAGTAGCTGCCATGTCATGTCAGTTGTCAATCTTCGCGCTTTGTAGAATAGCAACCATTCCCGTTGGTTATTTTGTACAATACATTTTACAATTTAGAAAGTTAACTTGTAGAGTTTCTCACGTTTTGATATTGACACAATTAATTGGTAATCGGGCTTCGTGTTGTACAATTCTGGGGTAATCGTGCTCGTAATTTCAAACCAGCTTCGCGCTACGCGCTCGGCCAATTTGAAATCACTCGCCCGATTACTCCCTGAATTGTACTCCACTCAGTCCTATTACCATTACTAATCACTAAGGTTGGTAATTCAGCCCATTTGAATGAGATAGAAATTACAGCCTTGCTGGGCTGGAGTTCTCAGCAACAACAACAATAATAATCATAATTTGATTTGTATGTTGCAAACAGTGAAGACACCCTGCCAAAATACAAAGCAACCACAAGAAACCTGATAGCGGAAAACATTGAAGGGAAGAAAGATCTTAAGAGAAGGATTGTTGAAAAGAAGGTTGCTTTACGAGAGGCTATGCCTTTGCATGGGCAGTTTGAAAGGGACACCAAAGACCTTAATGGGGTTATCCACTCAAGACCACCTTTTTATCCAAAATCAAACTAACTCAGTAGAAACCACCATAATGCAAGTCGTTGCCATGAATGATGACAAACACAACGATTTATGAGTCTCTTGTTGCCATTGCAACAGAACACGCTTTTGTCAGATGTTTTTAATAGTGCTTCCTCGGTAAAAATAATTAAGCAAACATACTTAGAAAGGCCAGAAACAATTTTTTACAAATTATGTTTGTACTGATGTATCCTGTGAACCTAAACTTGTGGACGGACGCTGGATATTTGTAGAGAGAAAAATCTTCAAAGTTCCACTTTGCCAAAAATGGGTGTTTTTGCCTATGCCTGTCATCAATATTTGGAATGTTGTGAAAGAACAATTCAACAGTTTGGCATTTTTTCTGGTTCATGGCATAAATGGTTTTTCTACCTCAAATTTGAGCCCTAGAAAGCTGGTCAAAGTAAAAGCATAGAAAGTGGATAATGTTTGCCAGTTACACATTCCATGCCAGTTTCAAATTAATTTTCCAAAATACATACGGTCAAGAAAAAAATTGATGTGGTCAGATTTTGCCATGTTTTCCAGCAATTATTAGCGCAAAAGTGTTTGTTACTCATGAAGCAAAGGAAAAAATCAGACAGGCATGACAATGCATTTCTCCAGCAAAAGTTAATAGCATAGAGATGGAATGAAAACAACATATCAGCTCCAAAAATGGCGCAATATGTAAATGAAAATCTTACCTGGGAAACGAGCAGTGTGGGCAAATTTTTTCAACTGAATCCATTATTCAGAGAGTAAACATTACAAAACAGCTCTTCTGCTTCCAAGTTAAAGAGGAACTTTGGGCAAAAAAGGCAAACAAGAGCTCTATCAGCTCCCTTTTTATCAGAAACGTCAACCAAGTAGCCAAACAGCAAGAATCTAACCCCGTTGCATCGTTGGAAACTCTACATATCTTTGAGCGGGAAAGGCTCCTCCAAAACAATTTACTATATTCTTGTAAGTCTCTGACAAGGCTTCAATCCTGCACCAAGAGTTGTAAAGGCACCTTCAACTTTCAATGAAACATCCACCACTGAAGATTGAAGCCTAGTGAGACATGGCTCATTTGCTTTTAGGCCCCTTAAGCTTGTCCATGAACAACAAACTGTCAGTAGATTGATGCGAGCGTTTGAACAAAGTTTGTTATATTCCCAGTGCCAATAAGCAGTTCGTTGGAATTGGCAGGGTTTAAGCCTTCTCAGCCCTTGATGAAGGGCTCCGGCACCAGCAAATGACCTAGAACACAGTAATTTAGGGCAATTTTGACACATTCCAGGGTAAATTCTACAAATGATTTGGCCGACCAGAGAGTGAATTCAAATGAGCCGAGTATAACCACGTGACCAGCTGTCATGTGACAAGATACATGCATAACAATACCAAGTCCTCCATCAAAATCCCCACCCCTAACTCACTTTTAGCAAAAAAAGTCATGTTTCCTCATATGGTCTTGAGTGGAAAACCACCTTAAGGAGGCACGCATCAGTTATTTGGCTTTGGCTGTACCAGTTGAAATAAGAATTTCCTATAGCAGACAAGCCTCGATTTCCTTGACACTACAACATCTTTTCGATGTACGATCAACCTTTGTTTTCTCATTGGTTTTCAAGCAACAGCTGCTACCATAACGAACCAGAAATATATTACCTTTTTATGAAGATTAACTCAGCCACTTATAGTCGTTCTATAGTTAGTTAAGTACTTGGAGGGAACAATTTCATGAAATAAACGGCGAAAAACTATAATCGTAATTGAAACGACTCCTGAAACGCCCCGAACGAGTTATGTTATCTTTGATTTAGTCGTTAGCATTTCACGGTGACTAACGGTACTTGGCAATACGGCTCATCCGGTGTTGTTAGGATTCTAAACAATAATTCTTACTGATTAGCCTTAATGGGGCAGGACACTTGCCTATGAATAAATTAATGAACCGAATTTAAAAACAAGGTGTTTCCCTTTCAAGATTTAAACATCTGAAAAACGCTGAAATTTAACAGGGATTTTAGAAGATGATAGAATTACACCTTTTTGTCGTTTCACCGTCATATAGCGCTTGACGGTGTTTAGGCTGTTCAAGTGAGAACTGCAGAATAGCAAGTTTGTGCCGGTCCTAGTTTTCTCATTGAGAAGCGAAGTATAAAGTAATCGGAGAACGGCATTCGTGATAGAACCCTAATAGATTTATACTAAAAACCATTAGAAACAAACAAAGAAGGACTGTGAAAGACAATCTCCTAGAGGCTTTTCATGGACACAGGTGAATTGACGATAATTACTGAAGGTGATCACCTGCTATGAATCAAACTCACTGATGCTTCATTATTCTCAGGTGAAAGTCAAAACTGGAGACCTACTGCATAGGTGGACGTGATTTTAATCAAAAATGCTAAAATTCGTGTTTTTTCGTTTTTCCCACTCGATTTGGCATTTTGTGGGCAAATTGGGTTGTTTTATGCTCTAAGGTGGATTTTTTTCAGAAAACTGTATCCTTTGCTTAACAACAATTTCCTTCCAAAACCCAAATATGAAAGGACGCACGCACTACTAGAGTTATGATCAAACATAAAGAAGTCGAAGCTATTGCATCGGATAGTTTAA
>JAEMWC010000391.1:20000-70000 GCA_016490735.1 Pachyseris speciosa
AAATGGTAGCTCTAAAGCATGACGTTTCTGACTGTCAAAAACAGCAAAATGATACGACCTTTCCGAACACCTCAGGGGCTACGATTTCCCCTTTGCGAATCTTTAAGCCAATAGGCCAGATTTTCAGTTACGAAAATCCGAGTGCACTCTTCAATCGACGCCGAAGTCCTAAGGCGAACTACCCTCCATCGAACAGATATCTGCCGAAACTTGTCGTTGGGTGCCCCTGAATATGCAGGCGCTGTGTACTTGTCTCACCGGCTTACCACTGGTTATTATTTTCTTCAGAGGATCACTAACAGACTTCCGTAGAAGTGTTTAAACTAATGCAGTCCGACGTTTCGATGATAATACGATCATTACCATACAAAGTGACCATTTATTCGTGGTTTGATATACAAATACAATGAAATAGTCGACATTTTGTTGCTTTTGTCAGGATTATGTAAATAACGTAGAGCGGATGGAGTCAGTTTGCACTTTAGTAGGTGATTCAGTTAAAGGGAACCTGCACTCTTACAACAAATTGACGTTAAATTGTAGGCAATAATTGCTATATTTCAAAGTTTGTTTATAAACGTGGATGTAACATTTAAGTGTACCAAAAAATGGATTTCATCATCGCCTATTTTCGCTTTCAAATTTCCCGGGCGCGGCCATTTTGGATTTGATGACTTGTAATGGTTGCAGCTATTGTCAGGAAGCAAATGAAGCAGAAAATCCTTTGAGTTAAACAATAGGGCAACCATTACACGTCATCAAATCCAAAATGGCCGCGCGCGGGAAATAGGTGGCGTTGTCATGGTAATTACACATGTACTCCCCCTGCACGATATGATCTCTGAGAAAACTTTTTCTTAGTGCTCCTTCATCGTCTCGCATCGTCTTTGCTGTCTGATTGTAAAATGTCATTGTTTTCCTTTATTCAAATGCTAACCCTTGTTGATTTTGCAAGAAACTACATGTGAACGACAACTGCAGGTGTTCTTGAGATCTTTCACGAAATACACGAGTAACGTTTTTGATAAACAGCTTGTTTTGTGGTGTTTCTATTCAAACAATAGCGTGTTTCTTGGGCCCGGAGGTATTATCCACTGATAGTTGGCCCGAGAAACTAAAACGAACATAAGCAATAGTCATTTCCCAAGACAGAAACTTTCTATTTTTTCTTTTGTTGTCCATCGATAATTGTCTTCTAATTGTAACCTACTGAAACCGGAATTTGAAAATTACAGCTCATCAGTTTCATCGTTAGGGCGAAAGGTTGAAAGACAAGGGGGAGGTGGGGAGGGGGGACGGGGATAAACGTCAATAAATCAATAAAGGCCACACCTAAAACAAGCAAGGGAACCAAATGTTGTTCGAAATAACGGGCGCTTGATGCAGTCAATGTAATAGTAAATAAGTGAGAAATTTAGCTGAGGGAAACTTGTAGTTCGAGACAGCCGAGATTCGAGATAGGAAGAGTCTCTTCGATAATGTAAGCAGCCGGTTTCCAGTGAGCCAGAAAAAAAAACAGAAGGAATTTCAGCGGACCAGTTCTATGTGATCCGATAATTTTTGCCGAATGAATCGTTTCCCTTCCTCCTGCTGGCACACGAACATTTGATTAGAGGTGAACTCTGATGACTGATAGTTAGGAGAGAAGAGTAACAGATAACTATCAAAGGCGAAGGAAAACAAAAAAATAAACAACAACAACAATAACAACAACAAAAAATAAATAAATAAAAAAAAGGGCGAAGGAAAGCGTGAACGAGTCGTCTATTTGTTTTATCACGGCCAGTTACCAAATTTATGTGTTTTGTTTGATTGTTTGCATTTGTTCGGAAAATTATAACATCTTTGAGTGGCCACTCTTGAATTTTGATATTGCAACAGCAGGCATTTTTTCACAATTAGAGAAAACTCACGGGGTATATTTAAATGACAAATTTTCAATAAGCCGTTTTTTTATTGTTAAATCAGTAAGGTATAGTTTAATTACAACGCTATTTCTTTCAGCTTCGTAGAGCGTCTTCATCTGACAGCGACTGTTAAAATGTCATTTTCCAGGCTTTTAATCTTTGTCACGACGCCGACTATTTCCTTGAATTGTCTCCGTCTTCTTGGCAGTTCAGTGAACGGGCGGCCTCACAAATGTTTCGTTGGTAACGATCAAACTGGGCCTGTAATGATAACATTTCCATCAGTAACAAAACAGCAAAGAATAGTCGATTTTACTGAGACGTACTTGGGGACTGACAATGTGGCCAAGACGGCCTTCGAAAAACGTGGTCTTTTGTGGCATAAAACAGCTATCGCGGTGTGTTCTTTAACTACAATATCGTAAGACATATATCTAAACCGGATCCTTAATTCTGACAAACATGGTTGAACTTCTTTATGCGCTGTATTCAGAAACTGCTTTGCATCAATTTCTGATCATTGTATAGGTAACAATTAATTTCATGAAAAAATAAGCGAAAACTTATAATCGTAATTCAAACGACTCTAATCAACACCCGAGCTATTTTATTTGCACAGCTAGTAAGATGACCGATGGCAAAGCCTTACCATTACCTGTAACCTCCGTCGGTAACACATGTGAAGTTTAATTAAAAATAAAAGGGAAAACAGTTAACAAGAGGTGTTGACTTTAGACCGTTATGTTACCTTTGGTTTACTCCGCATTTCACGGTGACGACGAACGTTAGTTGGCCATGGGGCAAATGCCTCAACATCTTGATAAACAGCCAACAACAAAGTTGCCACAAACAAACAAAGATAAACTTGCAAAGATGAGTACTTTTTCATGATGATGGAAGAGAAAGATGAAGTGATTCGAGTGTGGATCCCCCTGGTAGAATATCGTGTGTACAGAGTTGTTAATGGTCCCTATTTAAGTAGTGCATTTGCATGGGTACTCAAACATCTTTTTTTAATTAAGTGATGTTAAAGTCACAGCTGCGAACACGTGTGATTCTATTGTAAACTACACTGGTAAATGGTACAGAACTTGACAGTCAAAAAAAAAAAGTTCTTTACCACAAGGAAGTTAATTGTGACATACATTGCTTAAGAATTAAACGGTCGCGGAGTTCGTGGGTATTTAAACATTTTTCTCTTACAATTAAGTGATGTTAACTTCACAGCTGCGAACACCTGTGATTCTGTTGTAAACTATTTAGCGTTTTCAGTCACGCAAGTAAAAAAACATAAAATCATCAACCATTCAATAGATAAAGTCAAGAAATTGTGATATAACAGAAGAGTAATAAATAAACAACATGCCAAAGTCTCAGTGCTGTGCGATATCCCGTACTCGAGTTATTCGGCAAAATGCACCACTCAAAATTATAGTATTTTGTATGTATGTATGTATGGCGTCCCTTTGAGGGACTCCAAAATGGCGGTCGGAAACGGGTTAAAACATATGTTTCTTACCTTAGCTATCTCAAAGGCTTTTTTGTCGCCTTTGAGCTTTCAAACATTCACATAGTCGCTTCTCTTACCATGTTGGCCTTTCAAACCTCAAAGACACACGGTGAATCGATGTTTTCATGCAAGTGTCATGCTTGTGAGCAGACATCTTTGTCACGCACTGTGAAAAACTGCTCTATTTTCAAACCAAAGCAAGCTACCGAGCTGAAAACATGCAAGTAGATACATTTCTAAAATGTCTTTTACGTGATGAAGATAAAAATGCAAAACGTTGTTTACTTTTGAATTTTAGTTTTTTATGACTTCACGTGAAAACCCTCTATACTGATAAATGGCAGAGAGGCGAGGCGAAGGAAGAATGGCGTCGCTATTTTTCCTTCGCCTCTTCCCACGACACTCCGCGCGCCTCAATCTCTTCTCGTATCCAATTTTCTTACGCCACAAAACACATAAATAGCGACTGGGTACGAGTCTGCTTCCGATCCGGTCGATCCGGTTATGTTTATTGCTTTGTTTTTACCAGCCTATCAGAAGTGTCCTTTTTTGGATTCGACCAGAGGTTCGTATCCTTGGCGCTGGCCAAAAGGATCGCAGCCTCTGGGAACGAGATTGGTGCTTTCGTCGTCGACGAAAAAAGTATAGTGGAGTCGTCGTCGCGAAAACGTAAGTTTTTCCTTTCAATTTATAGCCAAATATCGTAGTATTTTGACTCCTTTAACCGCAAAATGCTGTATTAAATGTTCGTAGAAGCAGATGTTTGAATTTAGACACGTTGAGGTCTTCTGGGGAAAATAAGCTGTGTTGTTTTTCTTCCTCTTGTAGAGATCCACGGTGGCAGCCGAAGGAGCAGGAAAACCTCAGTCAGTAAATCTGAAATCCTCAGTGTATAGTATAGCATATTTTAGTGGGCGCTTTTCGTATTGATTCTTTATTGAGTGGTTTCGTTTCTTACAGTTAGGGTTAGGGATAAGATTATACAAGTCTCATTTGGATAGCAGTGTGTAATCTAGATTTTTGTTGTTGTTGTTGTGTTTTTGGGACCACCAACTTTTTATGGTCAAAAGACCATGATGTTCTCTTTTGTCGTGAAGGTTTAGTTTCGGAGCCATACCGATATAAATTGAGAAGTCCAGAGAGATGCAGAGCTTGGGAACAGGTGGCACAACAAATGCCATTAAAGAATTACAATTCAGGGTGACTCCCAGAGGGTTTACCTAAAATCAGGAATCCGGAATTTGGAATATGAAATTCGGAATAAGGAATGTAAAGAAGTTTGGTAGAAAATTTTGACAAAGGTTGAAGTCGCTTGGGTAATAATATGGTCAACAAATTATATGATGACTTAGCCTGAGTTTTGCAGCAATCAAGCTCATGAAGTTTATTCTAGGGCAGCATTTTAATACTTTGGTTTTGCTTTTAATAAACCGCCTGATTCCTTTAAAGCACACAGCTTTCAATCACACCACAACGATACTAATCAATGTTTTGTGCATTTTGAACATTTTAAATTCAAATCATTTTAATTAAAAGCACCTTCTCTTATTCTTTTTGTCGATGAAAGGTGTTAGGCCTGTCCACATTTGACGGCAACGTTTTGAACAACTTTCGATTTTCGATCAACCTTTTTTGATTTTGAGCACTTTTTTTCCGTTTTCAATGTTTTGTTATTGATTTCAGCTAGGTCTTTATAAAACAAGAGCTATTTTTTGCTTATTATTTTAAACACTTCGTGACCAAAAAGCAGAGAAAAATCACTTTGCATATCTTGACTTAATTGCGCGTGGGAACGCTTACGCCTGATTGGTCATTGTCTGTTGCTCCATGCTGGAACGTTTGGGAACTGTATCGGCGCTGTCGAGTGGCCGTCGATAAAACGAGGAACATGGGAAATCCAGGAACATCCCGGTACATTCCGGAACATCTCCAAAAGACGAAGAAAGATCACTTAAAAAAAAAACACTTTAAATATACAGAAAAAAGAAAAGAAACTAACACGAAATAAATATAATCCGAGAGATTAATTGGAGAAAAAAAGAAGACAAAAAATGTTTATTCAAAAAATTAACAAAACAAAACAAAACAAAAACAAAAACAAAACAAAAAAAAAAAGACGTTTCTAAAGGCGCCACCTGGAAATGATAGCTATGGGGGCTGGGTGAGGATTGTTTTAGCGCTTTCGTTTGCTTACAACATTTTCACCCTCATACAGTTGTACCGTCTTTTGTCATTGCTCTTTTTTTCGAAAAAACCTAAGTCAGTATGGTGCCCAATATACCTTGAAACTTTTATATAGGAACCTTGAGCACGCAAAATCCGCTGCTCTCCACTTCTGATTGGTTAAGGATATCTACAATAGCTGAGGACTCGGTCAGGCCTACTTTTACAGTAGGCGATAAACGTGGTTAATATGCTCCAAGAAAGATTTTCTTCCCAATAGCAATGCTTCTCACTCCGTTATTGCAGCGAGGGCTGCACTGCATGGGCCTGTTTGTTTCTTAAGGTTAAACATGTACGAGGCTAGTGTAAAATCTCGCGGATCAGCTCTTTAAGTTGCATTTAATGATCCTGCATACGCTCTTTCTTAATAGTTATCCCTATATCCCTCCACATCGACTCAACTGGAAAGAACAAACCAAGTCCCAGACTAAGAATTCAGTCCTGTCACCTACCTCCTCCTGTAAGACATCTATCGTCTTCTTCGATTCTTTTAACCCTATTATTAGATATTAATTCCGGATTCCGGATTCCGGATTCCGGATTCCGGATTCCTGATTCCGGATTACGGATTCCTCATTTTAGGTAAACCCACTTCCCAGATCAGTACAAGATCGTTACACTCATTTAAAGGCAAATCAACTGAAGCATGAAGAAGGCGCTAGTGGGATTGAAGTGATTCAAACCGAACTGAACGTTCTTCTGGAAGAAATGTTAGACAGAGAGAGTGAAACCAAAAAGCAGTTAGAGTTAGGAGTGGGAGACAAGAAAAAAAAAGAAGAAATTGAGAAAATTTCAGCTGAAGATATGCGCAAGCAAGCCATGGAGAGAATGTCCCAAACAGCAAAGAGGAAAGAGGAAGAAGGAGGTGGTGATTCCAGTGGTGTGAAAAAGAAAAAGAACAGGAGGGAGTCAAATGAACTGTTTCAGTATTTTGAAGAGAAATTGTCAAAGCAGTATGCATTGAAACAAGAAAAGCTAGCCATGCAGATGAAGGAACAAGAGGCCAGTGACAAACGGGAACAAGAGAGAAATGAACAACAAGATAGAGCAGCACAGCAGCAGAATGAATTAATGGTTGCTATGATGAAACAACAGCAGCAACAACTGCAGAATCTACAATGTTTTTGAACCAGCAGCAGCAACAAATGCAAGCACTACTGGCCTTACTGGCCTTTTCTGTAATCAGAGAAAACTTGTTCTCATTTCAAGGCCTGCCTATAAGGTATCTGTAGTTACACTGATAGGTTGTTGTGTTCCTTTCCTGAATATTTTCATGTTGTATTTTATGAAGGACTGTTTTCATTGTTCACGATTTAAGGGATACCCTCTTTCAAATTTATGGGTGACAGTTCAATTTATTACTTTTGGTTTTGAGCTGCGAATCAACATGATTTTGAACTAAGCATTCGCCTGTTAATGTTGTTGCAGTAAATATAATGAAAAAACGTTTATTTTGTTGGCTTAACATCACAGCCCTTTCACAAAAAGTTATATGTACAACAGTTGCTAGTTAATAATTTAAAAAAATAACTTAAAAACTAAATAAGGCGCAAGTATCTATAGAAGCGGATTCAAATGCGCCATACTACTACTACTACTACTACTACTACTACTACTACTACTACTACTACTACTAATAATAATAATAATAATAATAATAATAATAAAATAACGATATATAGAATAAAAATCTTATGGCTAAAATTTAAAAAATACATGTAGTCTAAGCTAAAAAAAATATGATCTTATAATCTAAGTGGTACAAAATGCCTTTTTAAAAAGGTGAGTCTTCAACTTTCTCTTAAAAGTGTCAATAGAAGTGGATTCCCTGATATATCTTGGCAGAGCATTCCATAACTTAGGTGCGGCAAACACAAAGGCCCGTTCACCGAGAGTAGCCTTGGGCTTAACATTCGGATAACTAAGCAAGGTACTGTCGCTCGAAATTCTTAAGTTATATTTAGTATGGTTATTCACTGACACTACAATTTTATTGACATTTAGGTTTATAAAATACTTGCCGTTGCCTGAAATTTTCTGTTTCACATATACAACAAGATTGTTGAAGATGTGTCTTTTCTTGCCAGTTTTTTTTTTTTTTTTTTACATCTCATTTTTCAGTGAATGATAAAGGCTGGGGATGGGGTAACAGAACCCCTTAAGATATCTTTACAGGACTTGCACCTACTACCAGGGATTTTTTTAAAGTTAACATTACATGAGGTAATTTTGTAGATTGGGTGGGTCTACACCAAAAAATCTGGAGGTTTGGTTGCCATAGAGACAGGTTAAGGCATTATGCAACATGGCACAGACTACATGCATTTTCCCAACACTGCTGAGCCCAATAGGTCATTTCGGAAAATACCATAATACTCTTGTTTGGCCACCCAAATTTTGCATAAGCATTGTTTCCAGTTTCTCTTGGGACTTACAATGGTCCCAAGAGAAAACAAAAACAATGCTTATGCAAAATTTGGGTGGACAAACAAAGAGTATTATGGTATTTTCATGGCTAATTTTCAAATTCTTTTTGAAATCTACAAATTTGAAATAATTGATGATATTCCCAAACAGCCACTCTACAGATACCCTAACTGCGCTCATTGCAGCATTGAACTTCTGCATCTGAGGTGTTAAAATGGCGTATTTGAAAGGACATTGTAGGTGGACCCTCCGTGGTTAGGCCGGGTCACCATACAAGCACATTGGATTGCTAGTGGGAGAAATTGCATGACGCTGTAAATCCTGCAAAAGGCCTGATTGTGCCAGCATACCAGCATCATGTCTTCCCCCTTCTAAAATAAACAAGAAAATATCCAAGGGCTAGAACATTTAAAATCGGTGGTGCATTAGTGTCATAATAATTAATATTTCTTGTGAGAAAGGTAAGGTCCCATGTTTCGGGATGTTTTGAATTGTAGAAGTCGTAGAAATGAAGCAATTCTGTCCAATTCTGGACAGCAGGAAAGTCACATTAGGTTTCAGTTATAAAAGAACCATTTTAAATTTGCAGACATGCTTCGGCAGAAACTTGTGCCTTCTTCAGTGAAAATGTCACAGGAGATGCAAATTTGAATATAACTATTGCTAATGAGTATATATACCAGCAATAGGAAAAAGCCTGTTTCTTATTCTTCAGTCTAATCTTCGCGCTTTTTTTTAATCACAGGTGGTACTTACTAGTTATTTATATCCAAATTTGCGTCTCTTTTAACATTTGCACTGAGGAAGGCAGAAGTTTCTGCCAAAGCAAGGCTGTAAAATTAATAATCGTCATTCTCTTTAGAATTTATTCAGTCGATTCATCATTTTACTGAGTGGCAAGTAAATTGTTTTTAGGTTGCTAGGATAATTTGCTTTGGAGCCCGTAATTAAGCAAGCTCGCATAAAGGAAGACATTGTGTATAGCAGATACCATCCTGAACCTGTTAGTTAATAGAATAACACTTCAGTCAGCTGAATAAAGAACCACAACGATGAGTAACTTCTCAGGAGTTCATAATCAGTTCAGAACATACCAAAGACTGTATATATTGCACAGTGGTCTCAACTGGTATACAAAATAACCTCATATATCTTTCTGTGATAAATATTTTTCTGTCTTTAACTGCTCTTCTAGGGAATACTCTGATCCAAATTGCCCTTCACAAGGAATCTTCGCTTCATCCGCCCACAAAATAGCCTCCTTCGAAGACGTCTTTGGGCTCGTCACGCGTTCCTTGCCCACGAACGTCTGCTGAACTGAACTGCCACTTCCGTTCGTCAGCGGGTAGCCTTTGTTTTGAAGAAACCAATAACGAGCTGCCTAAGAATTGAAATCGACTCCCGATTCACGTGCATCGTCTGTGAAAATAATCCAGGGGTCGAAGTCCTACTTTCCATAAATTGGAAAACGAACTTTGATTGGCTAACTGCCGCGAACGGAAGTGGTAATTCAGTTCAGCAGACGTTCGTGAGCAAGGAACGCGTGACGAGCCCAAAGACGTCTGCGAAGGAGGCTACCCACAAAACTCTTGCTTCACTCGCTATCAGCAAGTGACCTTCTTGTTGGTGCTGTCGCAGAGCCTCTTGTTGTAACGTATTACCTGTCTGTGGTAAAACAAGATTGGAATATTTGTCGCTTCGCTCTGGCTTCAACTTTCGTAGCCACCTACATCTTTGCACCGGTATCTTTGTTGACACTGACTGCAATAGCCGTGGAGGGGCTTCTCGCCCTGCTGTTAGGACAGTGATATTGGCAAGTTGTTACTCTGAAGCGAACGACCGTGGTTGTATTTATCTTATGGGTAATTTGCAGTATCGCTGCAGCTATGAGCCAGTTCTGGAATTATCGTTCAACATTATGGTTTGGCAATATTATTTCTTCAGTATGTCTGCTAACGTCCATTTTTTGCTATGTCAAGATATTCCTCATTCTTCGCCTCAATGGGAGCCAAGTAAGAGGACTTGCTTCGCGGCCAGCACAACCAAGCCAGTCAGTTGCAATTCAATTAAACATTACGCGGTATAGAAAAGCAGTTTTCACAACGCTCTGGCTTCAGTTGACATTAGTTGTTTGCTATCTTCCACAGGGGATCATTGGAGCTTTATGGACTAATCGCACAGAGTTCTCGTCATCTTTATACCTTGGAAGGCAGTTTGCATCAACTTTAGTCTTCTTAAACTCGTCCTTGAATCTGATTCTCTACTGCTGGAAGATCAGAGAAGTCAGACAGGCAGTGAAGGCTACAATTAGACAACTCCTTTGCTCCTCAAGTTAGTTAATTAGTCAGCCACAAACATCCTAAGGAAGGCTGATTTTTGTTTGAGAGCACGATTTCTGGAAAAGGAAATGCGTTTTGCGAAGTACAGGTCCTTTTGAGTGTGTTATACTTTGGATTCTTAGTATGGACGGAAGGTTGCGTTGTTATCGACGCTCGCGTGCATTTACTAATATTAGCAATTTGCGGACTACCAAGTTTGTTTATTTCACCATTCAAATAATACATAAAGAGTTAATTATTCATATCAGTGGACGGAAAGCTGAAGCTAGAGTGTCACTTATTGATTATCCGCTAATTAACAGGTCATCGGAAGTACAGGAAATGGGATAGGAAGTCAGTTAATCTGTCTTTCACATTATAACTCTAGGCTGTAAACATTTGCGTCCAACTTTATAAAACTTTTAGTCAACTTATTGAAATACCCAGTTTTTAGTTACTTCAGTAAAAAATAGGAATTATTTGTCTGACAACCATACCTAAAATTAGCGTTCAATGAAATTTTTCGAATAACCAGTTGGAAAATTACAGCTAATGTTACTTGCCAGTATGCAGGGGCACCCAACGAGCCAAATCAACCAAAAGCTGTGGAAACGCATTTTTTAATTCCTTATAGTGTTTGAAGTCTTTTTTTAAGTGATGTTTTCGTTATCTAGAAGAATGTGATCTGTTTAGATTCCTTGGCTGAAATTTCAACTGCCAGAAAATGTTAGGGAACAGAATCTTCTTTTGAGAAAATGCTAGCTGAAATTAACTTTCTACGAACTTTCTAGGAATCCATTTTCTTTCCTCAAATGGTAGCTCTAGAGCATGACGTTTCTGACTGTCAAAAACAGCAAAATGATACGACCTTTCCGAACACCTCAGGGGCTACAATTTCCCCTTTGCGAATCTTTAAGCCAATAGGCCAGATTTTCAGTTACGAAAATCCGAGTGCACTCTTCAATCGACGCCGAAGTCCTAAGGCGAACTACCCTCCATCGAACAGATATCTGCCGAAACTTGTCGTTGGGTGCCCCTGAATATGCAGGCGCTGTGTACTTGTCTCACCGGCTTGCCACTGGTTATTATTTTCTTCAGAGGATCACTAACAGACTTCAGTAGAAGTGTTAAAAGTGATGCTGTCCGACGTTCCGATGATAATACGAACATTACCATACAAAGTGACCATTTATTCGTGGTTTGATATACAAATACAATGAAATAGTAATATATTCTCACCAGGTCCACCCACACACAAAGCCAAATGGACCCACATGTAGTAAGATATGGGAGAGTCGGCCCTCGGCACCTACTCACCGAAAATCCATGATTCATCGAACCCAACATAAACGAGGAGAAGGTGGTACGGGGCAACGTTTGGAACCTCTTCCCAAAACTCAGAACTCAAGCGTGGCAAAATCGGGGAAAAAAACGTCCCACAGCGAACCGTTGTAAGCAAAGTAAATTACCCCGAACCAAGGCCAAATGTATTGAAAATGTGAAGATTAATAAAGAAACTGACCCAGTAAAGGGAACATCTCGAAAGAAGAGAAACAATGTTCTATGGCATACCCTAAGGAACAACGGGTTTAAAAGCGGAAATATCAAAATCTGCTTTATAATTATCTTGGAGCTCCCCAGCTAGTCCCTTAGAGACACAAGAGGCAAGAGTCGATGCCGGAGAGCTTGGCTTAAGGGTTTCCCTGAGGTCATTGTAGAAATCGACCATGCGAGTGTTAGCCCAGCCTACATGTCTAGAAGCATCTTCCTTACGGACTCCCAACAAAGCAAGAGTAATAGAGCACCCTGCCCGAGAACTGTGTGGGGTTTCCCGCTGATCAGCGTTAATTTCTTGCAGATATAATTTTAATCTATTATAAACTGCAGAGCCAACGAAAGGTTGTTCCGTCACAGAATTACCACAAGTAGTACGGAATAATAAACCCGATTGCAAGTCTAAACCATTAAGCGGCACAGAGACAAATAGCGCACAAAATTTTTGACTGGACAAAGGATGTTATTATCACAGCGACGGACCGCAAAAACATTTTGACCATCACCCCGAAGAGTTTTCCCAAAGCTTTGCCTAAACAAAATCCCTGATTTATCGGGAAAAAATAGGGCATCCTTAAGCATAATCCTACCAAGATCTGCGGAGCGGTCCCTTGAGAAAAAATCCAAACTGAAAAAACACAAATCCCTACTAAAGGTAGAAAGGTTGATAGGTAGGACACGTGGAGCACTAAGTTGCGCGAAAATATATACAGCTATCTTTTCCAACTTATCTAGAGATATCGGAATGGCTTTTTAGGGCGAGATCTCGCCTTGGCCTGTTCCTCCTTAACAGATTTGAGGTACTGTTTAATAGATGGGTGAGAAACAGGATTCCCAATCCCAAGTCTATCATCCCATTCGCCACCTAACCCAGCATTCGTGAAGATGGCACGAAGTTTTCCAATCATACTGTCTACTGTGCCAGCGGCTAACCGTTTAGGGCAAGAGCAGGAAGGTTTTTTGTCACTGGAACTTCTTAGGCATTGCGTCTGATGGATCTTCGTTTTGCCTGCTCTGTCTTTCCAGACCAGGAATTTTAAGATGTCTCCTGGGGTAGCTGAATGCAACGTTTTTGGTGTGGGCAAAGAAGCCAAGACGGATAAAAGTTCGCGAGGAAGGGAAGACTTCTGTTTTTGGTAAGGCTTACTAAGTTTGTTCCTTGATAGCTCCGAAAGTCTGTTGTTGATGCTGTCCAGATCAATAGCCGAGGGGTCCACCGGTTGAGCGGACACCAATTCTTTTCTGAAGACACATCTTTGACAAAAATTGTAGGTCTCATCATTTAAGTATGCACAGTCTTGACATGGAGCCGCAGGTCTCCAGATGCGGGGGCGTTGGCTCTGCGTAAAGGAGAAGATAGACTCGATAAACGTACAGCGGACAAATCACAGCGTGTTAAGTCTGAAGGCAAATAAATTCCACTGTAGGGGGCGCGGGACGAAAAGGTTGTCCGAGGAAGGAAAAAGGAGCACGTCAAAATCCCTTTACTTCCCAACTGAATCCATGAGGTAGCACGGGAACGGAGAACTGGCCACCAAAAGGGAAGCGGGTCGAGCTGAGGGACTATAATAGTGAAGCTGACAAAAGATGATTCCAAGAACTTGAGCAGGGGGCCCACCAACACGAAAGGAGGGAATACGTAAGCGTTTTCTCCCTGCTGGATGACTTGAGCGAACACATTTACACCGGCGGAGGGTGGTGTCGGGAAGGGAGTGAAATGCTTTAGTAGATTTCCAGACGCGTCTTTCTGGGGATTGGAATTGACGGACATCATGTCCAAAGTGTTGGGACCAAAATGACTATCGACCTTAAGCCAAGCGGACTCGGATAGCATACAATCCTTATCGGAGAGCGTACACGAAGGGAAGTCGGCCGGATTACAAGAAGAAGGGATGAAATGGAAGGATACGGTGGCGTTGGACCCCAGGAGTATGGAACTAAGATCCTTAAGGGCTTCGTTGAGCTGGGGATTCTTTCCCCCCTGTTTTTGCCATGAATGCATGAAAGCCATGTTATCTGTGTGAACATCGAAGCGTCTATTAGAAATGAATGATTTGCAGGCCTAGAGGGTCAAAACCAAAGCACGGGCTTCTTTGACAACTATCGGGTAGAGACGAGCGCTCTCTGGCCAATAATCACGGACTGAGATTGGAAGCTTGTTTGGAATTTTGATAATTCCACTCCATGCAAAATTGGACGCATCAGTAAAAATTTTGAGGATGAAATGGCTCTCACGAGGCCAAGGGAGGCAATCTCTCCACGTGTCGAGAAAACGCCAGTGTTCCAACTCTTTTCTGAGTGTCCGGTTATCTTGACCAGACGAGAGGACTTAGAGTGACCAGAGATGGCGCGGTAAATTTCCCGGGCATACAGTTGAGCTGAGGGTACGGCGAAAGAGAAAGACGTAATCTTTCCCGCAAAACGCTGGAGTGTTTTAACGGAGACCAAACGATCTTTCAAAATGGATTCACGCAGATCCGCAAACTTCTTTTTCTTGACTTCCGGGATCAGAAAGGCACAGAGAGTCGAATCCACAATAAATCCTAAAAACGTCAACACCTGTTGCGGAACCAAGCAAGATTTGGACAAGCCGATGAAGTAATCAAAGGATATCAAGATAGATGCGCAAATAAAGGTTGCAGCGTCAGCAAGCTCGAAGTTGGACCATTCTATAGCTGGTTTGCTCGGTCGGGGACACGGGGCAAGCTGGCCAACATGCCTGTCATCTATTTACTGACTACAGGGAACGCCCAGCGATGGAACGTAGCTGGTGGCAGCCAAACCAATGGTATGGTAAAGGTAGGCGCTTGCTTTCCAACCAAATGGGATTGTATCTTACACGAAATACCATCCGCACCATTCCAAACGGAAGTATGTCCTGCTATTTGGATTCAAACTCACATGGTCGTACCCACTCTTGTCATACATGGTAGATTGGAAGTGGTTGCGAGCTACATAACGGGGAAGAATGTCGATGTAGTCTAAAGTGAAGGGGAGGTCCCTGATCCAGGGATTAAGAAAATGTTCATTGTGACAAAGCCTTGGTTTGGCTGGTTCGACAGTTAGCGGCATAACAAGGTGTGGGGGAGGGACAAGGCCAACTTTACCCCAAATTGATAAGGATCCGTTGGCTAGGCGTTCCAAAATAGCGTCACTAATGAAATCCTCGAAGCCTGCACATGATTTGTTGTTCGAGAACTTGACACTAGGGGGGAAAAGTGAATCATAGTATATGCCCCGGAAATCGCCTTCGTCTACTCCGAGCCTAAGATAGGACAAAATCTCGTCTCGCTTGTTGTGACCTTGAAGGATTACATCCCAACGGGGGAGGTGGTAATGAATCTCTCCCGCTGTGAAGTTGCAAGAGTCCCTAAAAAGCAGCTCGCGAGCGGACGCCCGAACGGATAACTTGGATACCATTTCCGGCGAGGGTAACAGGGCCGCAACACTTGGGCGTTCACCTTTCCAGTTAAGCCAGTCGAGGCACCTGGTCCTGGGGATAACATTCTCCGGATAAAAATGGTACTTCTTAGAACGCTTATTGGGAGACTGAAACCAAAACATAATAACAGAGAAAAAAATCAAAAAACCTAGGATGAGCGAGGTCACCCCAGTGGCTCCATACAAAAACAAGAACAAAATTTGAGCGAGGTTTCCCCGATCGCCCCATAAAACTACAAGTAGAACAAAATTTTAGCGAGGTCACCCCAGACGCTCGATAAAAAACTAGAACCAAGTTTGAGCGAGGTCACCCCAGTCGCTCCATATAAACTAGAACAAAATTTGAGCGAGGTCACCCCAGTCGCCAGGGGCACCCAACGACAAGTTTCGGTAGATATCTGTTCGGTGGAGGGTAATTCGCCTTGCAATTTCGGCGTCGATTTAAGAGTGCACTCGGAATTTCGTAGTTAAAACGTAGCCTAAAAGATTCGAAATTGGGAAATCCTAGGCCCTGAGGTTTTCGGAAAGGTCGTAATTGCCGTTTTTGGCAGTCAAAAACGTCAGCTAGCATTTTCGGAAAGAAAACAGTTCCCTAGAAAGTTCGTGGAAAGTTCATTTCAACTTGCATTTTCTCAAAGGAAGATTTTGTTCCCTAACATTTTCGGGCAATTAAAATTTCAGCTAGGGAATCCGAACAGATGAACTTCTTCTAGCTTATGAAAAAATCGCTTTAAACAGGCTTCAAACACCATAAGGTACTTAAAAATGCCTTTCTACAGCTTTTGCTTGATTTGGCTCGTTAGGTGCCCCTGAGTCGCTCCATGAAAACTAGAACAAAATTTGAGCGAGGTCACCCCAGTCGCTCCATAATAACAAGAACAAAATTTGAGCGAGGTCACCCCAGTCGCTCCATAAAAACCAGAACAAAACTTGAGCGAGGTCACGCCTGTCGCTCCATATAAACTAAAACAAAATTTGAGCGAGGTCACCCCGGTCGCTCCATAAAACTACAATTAGAACAAAATTTGAGCGAAGACAGGCCAGTCGCTAAATAAAAACTAGAACTAAATTTGAGCGAGGTCACCCCAGACGCTCAATAAAAGCTAGAGCAACAACACGAAAGTAAAAAGGGGCAAAACGACAAGGCATGTGCTAGACTAAAACCAGCACTAAACAAAAAATCGAACAAAAAATATACCGAACCTACCAATTCTGGTTGACCGGCTGGTCGGGCCGCTCCTTGAGCGGGGACTTCAACAGCGGGTTGTACAGCCGCTAGTTGGCCACCAAGCGGAGGTTGAGGGCCATCGGCTTGTAAAGCAGCAGGTTGGACGGCCGGAACCTCGGGCTGTACATCAGGTTGTACGACTGGTTCTTGTAAAACCGCCTGAATACCATGTGGCGCAGCGATGGAAGCGACAGAAATAAAGCGAAATCTCCTAGCACGGGTCTAGAGACCTTAAACTTTGCTGGAACTGACTGAATAAACAAGCAACTGCTCTTAAATAGGGCAGAAAGGCTCGCGAGAATGCGATGCATTCCCCTGGGTCACGCTAGGATTTTTAGGGAGTGTACAGTGGTTTATTTTGGCTTTCGTGCGTGTATTCCCCTGGTGAGAATAGTCGACATTTTGTTGCTTTTGTCAGGATTATGTAAATAACGTAGAGCGGATGGAGTCAGTTTGCACTTTAGTAGGTGATTCAATTAAAGGGAACCTACACTCTTACAATAAATTGGCGTTAAATTGTAGGCAATAATTGCTATATTTCAAATTTTGTTTATGAACGTGGATATAACATTTAAGTGTACCAAAAAATGGATTTCATCATCGCCTATTTTCGCTTTCAAATTTCCCGGGCGCGGCCATTTTGTATTTAATGACTTGTAATGGTTTCAGCTATTGTCAGGAAGCAAATGAAGCAGAAAATCCTTTGAGTTAAACAATAGGGCAACCATTACACGTCATCAAATCCAAAATGGCCGCGCCCGGGAAATAGGTGGCGTCGTCATGGTGATTAGACATGTACTTCCCGTGCACGATATGATCTCTGAGAAAACGTTCTCTTGGTGCTCCTTCATCGTCTCGCAACTTTGCTGTCTGATTGTAAAATTTCATTGTTTTCCTTTATTCAAATGCTAACCCTTGTTGATTTTGCAAGAAACTACGTGTGAACGACAACTGCAGGTGTTCTTGAGGTCTTTCACGAAATACATGAGTGACGTTTTTGATAAACAGCTTGTTTTGTGGTGTTTCTCTTCAAACAATAGCGTGTTTCTTGGGCCCGGAGGTATTATCCACTGATAGTTGGCCCGAGAAACTAAAACGAACATAAGCAATAGTCATTTCCCAAGACAGAAACTTTCTATTTTTTCTTTTGTTGTCCATCGATAATTGTCTTCTAATTGTAACCTACTGAAACCGGAATTTGAAAATTACAGCTCATCAGTTTCATCGTTAGGGCGAAAGGTTGAAATACAAGGGTGAGGGGAGGGAGGAGGGGGGATAAACGTCAATAAATCAATAAAGGCCACACCTAAAACAAGCAAGGGAACCAAACGTTTTTCGAAATAACGGGAGCTTGATGCAGTCAATGTAATAGTAAATAAGTGAGAAATTTAGCTGAGGGAAACTTGTAGTTCGAGACAGCCGGGATTCGAGATAGGAAGAGTCTCTTCGATAATGTAAGCAGCCGGTTTCCAGTGAGCCAGGAAAACAAACAGAAGGAATTTCAGCGGACCAGTTCTATGTGATCCGATAATTTTTGCCGAATGAATCGTTTCCCTTCCTCCTGCTGGCAGACGAACATTTGATTAGAGGTGAACTCTGATGACTGATAGTTAGGAGCGAGGAGTAAAAGATAAGTATCAAAGGCGAAAGAAAGCAAAAAAAATCAAAAATAAAAAAACAATTAATAATAATAATAAAATATAAGAAAATTAAAAAAAAAAAAAAAAAAAAAAGGGCGAAGGAAAGCGTGAACGAGTCGTCTATTTGTTTTAGCTCGCCCAGTTACCAATTTATTTATAATTCTTCACGGAACGAATTGGCAAAATTTATGTGTTTTGTTTGATTGTTTGTATTTGTTCGGAAAATTATAACATCTTTGAGTGGCCACTCTTGAATTTTGATGTTGCAACAGCAGGCATTTTTTCACAATTAGAGAAAACTCACGGGGTATTTTTAAATGACAAATTGTCAATAAGCCGTTTTTTTTTTATTGTTAAATCAGTAAGGTATAGTTTAATTACAACGCTATTTCTTTCAGCTTCGTAGAGCGTCTTCATCTGACAGCGACTGTTAAAATGTCATTTTCCAGGCTTTTAATCTTTGTCACGACGCCGACTATTTCCTTGAATTGTCTCCGTCTTCTTGGCAGTTCAGTGAACGGGCGGCCTCACAAATGTTTCGTTGGTAACGATCAAACTGGGCCTGTAATGATAACATTTCCATCAGTAACAAAACAGCAAAAAGAGTCGATTTTAGACGTACTTGGGACTGACAATATAGCCAAGACGGCCTTCGAAAAACGTGGTCTTTTGTGGCATAAAACAGCTATCGCCGTGTGTTGTTTAACTACAATATTGTAAGAAATATATCTAAACCGGCTCCTTAATTCTGACAAACATGGTTGAACTTCTTTATGCGCTGTATTAAGAAACTGCTTTGCATCAATTTCTGATCATTGTATAGGTAACAATTTCATGAAAAAATAAGCGAAAACTTACAATCGTAATAGAACCTTGCTCTTCCTGAGAAAATCAAATTCTACCTCTTGACAAATTTCGGCCTAAATTTTCGACAATGATGTCATCTGCTTCGTCATGTACTTCACTACAAACAATATAGAGAGAAAATACATGTTTCTTTTCAATTAAGTTTCCAGTCTTTCGAGATTATAAAGGTACACTGATTAAATGTCACAGGTTTCGTTTCAGGAATTGCAGCTTCGTCACAACCCTTAGAAAATTTACAAGTGGTTTCTTCTTGTAGCTCGACTTCGAATTCGATGGTTCCGACCGCTTTAATTCTTCCGCACACGAATTTTGTAAAGCAGGCTCATCACTAGCTACTAGGCCGTCTAAAATAGAATCAATACTAAAATTGTTGTAATATTTCTTCCGAAAAAACTATTTTGAGTAAGGAAAAGCTCCTCGTCGCTATACATGCCGTCCATAATGACCGCACAAAAACAGAGAAATGAGTCGTTGGAAAACATTCGTACAAATATACCGAAAAACTAGTAAACAAGAACCAAAACAAAATATCAAACAATAGAACACATAAACAAAGAAACAAAGAAAATGCAATGCTACGTCCCTTGTGGACTCGCCAAAATATCAAAGTACAAAAAAGTCTAGCGCTTGTCACGGAGGAATTCGCGCAACAAGTTTTCACAGTCCTGTGAGAAACGCACACATCAGGTTGCTTTCATTGTATCTGCTTTGATCCGACGAAGGTGTGACCGTACTAATTAGCCGGTGTTTGGCCCCTTGAACAAAGGATCGTTATATAAAGATCCCTCATGAATAATATCATGAAATAAGTCAGATAAATACCTCGAACGTCGGTATTAATCCATATACATCCCTCGGGCCTACGGCCCTCGGAATGTATATGGGTTAATACCTCCGTTCTCGGTATTTATCTCTTACTTAATTGGCTGCTTCAGGTCCAAACTGTTCGATTTGAGCTGTCCGATTACAAACACTTGTAATCGGACAGACCAAATCGGACAGTTACCTTATTTGGGTGTGTTGAGCAGTAGCTGCCATGTCATGTCAGTTGTCAATCTTCGCGCTTTGTAGAATAGCAACCATTCCCGTTGGTTATTTTGTACAATACATTTTACAATTTAGAAAGTTAACTTGTAGAGTTTCTCACGTTTTGATATTGACACAATTAATTGGTAATCGGACTTCGTGTTGTACAATTCTGGGGTAATCGTGCTCGTAATTTCAAACCAGCTTCGCGCTACGCGCTCGGCCAATTTGAAATCACTCGCCCGATTACTCCCTGAATTGTACTCCACTCAGTCCTATTACCATTACTAATCACTAAGGTTGGTAATTCAGCCCATTTGAATGAGATAGAAATTACAGCCTTGCTGGGCTGGAGTTCTCAGCAACAACAACAATAATAATCATAATTTGATTTGTATGTTGCAAACAGTGAAGACACCCTGCCAAAATACAAAGCAACCACAAGAAACCTGATAGCGGAAAACATTGAAGGGAAGAAAGATCTTAAGAGAAGGATTGTTGAAAAGAAGGTTGCTTTACGAGAGGCTATGCCTTTGCATGGGCAGTTTGAAAGGGACACCAAAGACCTTAATGGGGTTATCCACTCAAGACCACCTTTTTATCCAAAATCAAACTAACTCAGTAGAAACCACCATAATGCAAGTCGTTGCCATGAATGATGACAAACACAACGATTTATGAGTCTCTTGTTGCCATTGCAACAGAACACGCTTTTGTCAGATGTTTTTAATAGTGCTTCCTCGGTAAAAATAATTAAGCAAACATACTTAGAAAGGCCAGAAACAATTTTTTACAAATTATGTTTGTACTGATGTATCCTGTGAACCTAAACTTGTGGACGGACGCTAGATATTTGTAGAGAGAAAAATCTTCAAAGTTCCACTTTGCCAAAAATGGGTGTTTTTGCCTATGCCTGTCATCAATATTTGGAATGTTGTGAAAGAACAATTCAACAGTTTGGCATTTTTTCTGGTTCATGGCATAAATGGTTTTTCTACCTGAAATTTGAGCCCTAGAAAGCTGGTCAAAGTAAAAGCATGGAAAGTGGATAATGTTTGCCAGTTACACATTCCATGCCAGTTTCAAATTTCCAAAATACATACGGTCAAGAAAAAAATTGATGTGGTCAGATTTTGCCATGTTTTCCAGCAATTATTAGCGCAAAAGTGTTTGTTACTCATGAAGCAAAGGGAAAAAATCAGACAGGCATGACAATGCATTTCTCCAGCAAAAGTTAATAGCACAGAGATGGAATGAAAACAACATATCAGCTCCAAAAATGGCGCAATATGTAAATGAAAATCTTACCTGGCAAACGAGCAGTGTGGGCAAATTTTTTCAACTGAATCCATTATTCAGAGAGTAAACATTACAAAACAGCTCTTCTGCTTCCAAGTTAAAGAGGAACTTTGGGCAAAAAAGGCAAACAAGAGCTCTATCAGCTCCCTTTTTATCAGCAACGTCAACCAAGTAGCCAAACAGCAAGAATCTAACCCCGTTGCATCGTTGGAAACTCTACATATCTTTGAGCGGGAAAGGCTCCTCCAAAACAATTTACTATATTCTTGTAAGTCTCTGACAAGGCTTCAATCCTGCACCAAGAGTTGTAAAGGCACCTTCAACTTTCAATGAAACTTCCACCACTGAAGATTGAGGCCTAGTGAGACATGGCTAATTTGCTTTTAGGTCCCTTAAGCTTGTCCATGAACAACAAACTGTCAGTAGATTGATGCGAGCGTTTGAACAAAGTTTGTTGTATTCCCAGTGCCAATAGGCAGTTCGTTGGAATTGGCAGGGTTTAAGCCTTCTCAGCCCTTGATGAAGGGCTCCGGCAGCAGCAAATGACCTAGAACACAGTAATTTAGGGCAATTTTGACACATTCCAGGGTAAATTCTACAAATGATTTGGCCGACCAGAGAGTGAATTCAAATGAGCCGAGTATAACCACGTGACCAGCTGTCATGTGACAAGATACATGCATAACAATACCAAGTCCTCCATCAAAATCCCCACCCCTAACTCACTTTTAGCAAAAAAAGTCATGGTTTCCTCATATGGTCTTGAGTGGAAAATCACCTTAAGGAGGCACGCATCAGTTATTTGGCTTTGGCTGTACCAGTTGAAATAAGAATTTCCTATAGCAGACAAGCCTCGATTTCCTTGACACTACAACATCTTTTCGATGTACGATCAACCTTTGTTTTCTCATTGGTTTTCAAGCAACAGCTGCTACCATAACGAACCAGAGAAAAATTACCTTTTTATGAAGATTAACTCAGCCACTTATAGTCGTTCTATAGTTAGTTAAGTGCTTGGAGGGAACAATTTCATGAAATAAACGGCGAAAAACTATAATCGTAATTGAAACGACTCCTGAAACGCCCCGAGCGAGTTATGTTATCTTTGATTTAGTCGTTAGCATTTCACGGTGACCAACGGTACTTGGCAATACGGCTCATCCGGTGTTGTTAGGATTCTAAACAATAATTCTTACTGATTAGCCTTAATGGGGCAGGACACTTGCCTATGAATAAATTAATGAACCGAATTTAAAAATAAGGTGTTTCCCTTTCAAGATTTAAACATCTGAAAAACGCTGAAATTTAACAGGGATTTTAGAAGATGATAGAATTACACCTTTTTGTCGTTTCACCGTCATATAGCGCTTGACGGTGTTTAGGCTGTTCAAGTGAGAACTGCAGAATAGCAAGTTTGTGCCGGTCCTAGTTTTCTCATTGAGAAGCAAAGTATAAAGGAATCGGAGAACGGCATTCGTGATAGAACCCTAGTAGATTTATACTAAAAACCATTAGAAACAAACAAAGAAGGACTGTGAAAGACAATCTCCTAGAGGCTTTTCATGGACACAGGTGAATTGACGATAATTACTGAAGGTGATCACCTGCTAATATATAGATTTAGCCAAGCCTAAAAGCGGAACTCCACGATTATTATTTTTTTACTGGTATTGAATAACACCGCACGGCTTTCCTTGCGCCAATATTTTATGTTTAGAGCAGTCAACGGGAATTAACCGCGGTTTAAAAACATCAAAACATTACAAGAAAACAATACAGTCGACGCGTGTGTTTGTTCAAAAACAAATTTAGCAATCAAAGAATGATCAAATATTTTCATCCAACATCGTTGGACGAGCATGTTTGACGGTTTAGCCACCTCTCACAATAGTGCATTAAATGGCTTTCCATGTTTGATCGAAATCAAACATGTTCATCCAAAATTTCGCACTACGAACAAATGTTTGATCGTTTAGCCACCTCAACAAACAAATCGTGCACAAACGGTAAAAAGCAACCAAACGAGCCACGTAACGTCGAAAATTTCAGCAATAATATGCAAAAATCACTTTTTTTTGGACTCACTTGGTCCCGTGCTTGGTCAAACATTATTTTGCGTTTAGCCACCAAACGTTATGCTTGACAAACACGATAATGGAAGAAAATGTTTGATCTTTTAGCCGGGACTTAACAAACATTTTTCATAGTACGTTAAGTTTAGACATAGCTTAAATGTCGTAGAAAAGAGAAAAACGAAAACAATCCTGATAGTTTGGATAGGTAATCGCATGGGGCCGAGTAATATCACTTGGGCCAGTTTTCAGAAAGTTGCTGAAATTGCGCTCATCGGGCAAAACATAAGTGATACTAATCCTTAATTTTTCGAGGATTCATTGCGATTACGTGTTAATAACATAAGGGCAAACGTTTCTTTCAGTTCTTAACACTGCAGAAACACAGACGCCGAAAACACATGTGCAGTCAGCCAAGCGGAGGAAATCACTCGTTCGCTTGTGAAACAACAAACAAACAATTCGACTAGCTACTTCTTTGTGTCCAAAACGAGTAGACTGTTAATTTATATCCAGTCGAGACAGAAATACAAGTTTCCTTCCTGAACAAAATTAACAACGATTAAACCAAATGCTACGCTTCAATTTATTTAAGTTACCTGTGTTGTCGAGCTTTCTACCACTTGAAAATACGCATCGATCCACTATAGTAAAAACTCGCATCTACAAAGATAGCAAACGGTTTGTTCAAAGAAAGAACTTCTTCCACCAAGTGTGAGCTACTCGTTCCTCCCATTAATGCCGGTGAGTTGTTAAGAACTTTCTTGGTGAGCTGCAAGATGTCGCGGTAAAGTGAACAAGCCCTGAAGCGTTAAATCATTTTGTTTTTCAACCACACAATCCGGGCGCCATAGAAGTGGATCCAAAAATTGAAGAATTTCCTGCGAACAACCTTTTGCTCTTCCATTTTCCAGTTGAAAATTCACCTTCCGGAGTATCTTTTAAGTAGTTCTTGATTTTTATGCCCTTTATGCGAATTAAGAGACAGAAACTGAACTTCGAAGATGATGTTGTTTTGCTCAAAATGAAGACACCAACTGAATGTGAAATCTCGAGCCGCAGAAAGCGCGCGAAAAATTAAGCCTCGTTGTGGCTTGGATGTCTCGTTTTGGTTAAATTAACTTGACTTGAGCCTGCGATCCAATTGAAAACCATTACCTGGTCAGCGGTCAACTTCAAAAAAAACAGCGGACCTCGATGAGCTCTAACTTGAGCCCGCGATATGGTCACGTGATACTGGTCAGCGGAAACCTTGTTTTGACAGGTGTCAATTAGCCATGACACGGATGCCCTATATCTAAGATGTATGCTGTAAACTAGGTGATCAGCTGGAGTATGGCCGCCATGTTGGATTATTATGATTATTATTAGGATATTATTAATTATTGGGCGACTCCGTCGTCGTCGTGCGTACGCGCCCACGAGCAATACCGCTAGCCATTTTTACCATGAGAAAAGCAGTTGACGGGTTTCTATAAGTATGGTGCTCCGCCGGAGCTCCGCTATGAATCAAACTCACTGATGCTTCATTATTCTCAGGTGAAAGTCAAAACTGAAGATCTACTGCATAGGTGGACGTTATTTTAATCAAAAATGCTAATATATATATTTAGCCAAGCCTAAAAGCGGAGCTCCAAAAGCATTCTTTTTCTACTGGCATTTACATATAGTCTGCTTGTCATATCACCCATCTGACCTCACTCAAGCTACAGACCCAATGCTGTAGAAAATAGTATGGAAAGGTGATCTGAGCCAGTGGCACAGTGGATTTGGACCCCACGTGGATTTGCACCCTCCAGTCCAGATCTGCTTGTGGATCAGATTTGGACCCCCTAGTCCAGAACTGCTAGCAGATATGAATCCCCTTTTACGAATTTGGACCCCCACCCCTCCTAAAAACAAGCGTTCTATTGAGTAAGGTAATAAAAATTCCTTTCCAAACTGAGTTTGGAGATGTTAAAAAAGCAAAATAAAAATATTGAGGTAGGTTTTTTTAAAATAATCTTTAATACCTTGTGTAAAAAAGAACCTGCAAAGCTAGTTTTCATCTATAAATTTTTAAAACAAAACATTTCTTAACATCTTAGAGCAATACCTAAGGACAGGTCTGTTTCCCCGTTCAACTGTAGGCAACTTAGTTACATACTTAGCTACTTAGGTATGGTTTAGAGCCACTAGAAATTGGTGGAGAAGCCTGGTGATTGCTCCTTGGAATCAGTATCACATCCGATATATAGTGATTCAGATCATCACTTCATAATGAATGCAATTTCAATTATCCACAGTCTCCCATGAGACAGTCAGAAATCGGAAATTGTGTATCCTCTGGATATATGTATGCCTCACAAAAATTATGAAAGAAAGATACATGGAAATCAATAAAAATATTTAGATGCCATGAATTAAGACCAAGATATTTATTTTGATCAATTACTTCTTGACCTTACTATCACAAAAAAAAACTGCTTGCTAACATTAAGCTCATCACTCAATGCACCTACAGTGTTTTCAAAAAGAAATCCAGCTGCTCTTCTGGCCAGTTAAGTGCAAGACCAAACAACTTGATAATAATATATTGGGCATTTGGTTGATACCACTATCAAGGTGATTCATCAAAGCAAAAGTGCTGGAAATCCGTTAGCCATCTTAACTTGATCTTAACATACTTCATCAAACATCAGAGATCCCATTAAACATTAATGCCAAATGTCATCCAAACATCCCACAAGATTGGTGTGACCAGCTACTAATAAAATTAATTGAAAGACTGTATGCAGGAGGAGGAAGTCCAAGGGATGTGTACATTGATGAGAAAGAGCTTACTTTAAGTTTAATTTTAAGTTTTAAGTTTAATAATACTTTGTCATGTGAATACAACTAAGTTGATACAAAACAAAAAAGTGCATGACTGGAGAATAATTGGGAGAAACTAAATTCCCATACAAAGAATATTATCTAATATTACACATTCTAAAAACTAAGAGGTGAAATTTAAACGTGGCCCAAAGCTAACCTAATCAAATTAAATCAAATACTTGTCTCTTACAAGTCACCCCTGATTTGAGATTGAGACTAAAAATCATGAAGTAATCCAAAGCAAACCTAATTAAATTACATACTTCTCACTCACAAGCTACATCTGATTTAAAATTGACACTAATAATGTAATAGATAGGACTTAAAACTGCTTAAAGAAGGTGCATGCATGATGTTCGATGGAACACCATTCCAGTCTGTTATGTAGCGATTAAAAAAAGTAAAGCTGAAGGCCATATATATATTTAGCCATGCCAAGCCTAGAATCGGAGCTGCACACTCTCACCGAGCAACTTCGCAAGAGTTTATTTGGGCCAGTTTATTTGTGTCCAAAACAATTGAGCAGCAGCAGGGAAAACGAAGAGTTTTCGATAGTAAACGTTTGCAAAAAAGAAAAAAAAAAGACGGACATTCTTGAGTCTAACTACTTTGAGATGAAAGCGTAAAGGGATTCAAAGCGGATCAAAAACAAAACAAAACAAAACAAAAACACTGCAAGCAAACAAAGTACGATGCCGGCGAGTGTTTGCTCGAAGAAGGAGAAGGTGGAGAAATTAAACAAGACTAGCTAGTAATTAAAATAGCTTGTAATGATAAAGCTAGGAAAATCGGTATTTATTTTGACATAAATGCCCCTAGATAAAAAAAATAAAGGGTACAAACTCTTCGTTTACAGCAGTCAACAGGAATTGACCGCGGTTCAGAAACAATATAACAACAAACATAAGACTTATTACAAGAAAACAAAGCACAATATGAATAATATTTCTTCGAAGATTCTTGGAGAAGGTGCAGAAATTGGACAGGTAACAAAACTATCTTGTATTAAGCTAGAAAATTTCCTTAGCAGATTTGACATAAATGTCCGTAGAAAAGACAAAAAAGAGGTCTGTACCTGATCGTTTAGAGCAGTCAACAGGAATCACTGAGACAGCAATCACTCGGAATGCGACAGAGCTGAATAATAGAGCCATTTCCCACAAAATCTTTCCTTGGCTTACACAAAACACTTAAGTGCTTTGATGGTTTTACTGTTACTTCCCACGTCTTCCGAAGAACCTTCTTCAATTAATGATTCTCAGTGGCAAAACATCATCCAGATAAAGAAGAAAGCGCTTGCCAAACCAAACGAGCATTTCTCTCGCAGACCCGTCCACTTTAAAATTTATCAAAACCAGCCAGCCAGTCAACCCATTTCGCTGTTTTTAACATCCAAACGCTGATTCTTACCGGTTCAAACAAACGACATGTTTAAAGACGGCGAAACTTAATTGTTGTTTACAGGCTGCTTTCGACGAAGATCTCTTAAAGACTTGACGAAGTGAAGCACGCTGGGTTTTGACTGTTTTCAGTGGCAGCATTTTGACAACCTAATGTCAGATTTTGAGAAGTGCACATGCAGATGCATTTGATCGGATTTTTATTTTTACTCGAGCTCGAGTCTCCCCCTTTAATGCTTAATTTTACGAGGACTCATTGCGATTACGTGTTGATAAGATAAGGGCAAAAGTTTCTTAACGCTACTGTGAGGAACCAAGGTCGAAAAACAGTCAGCCAAGCCGAGTAAAAACACTCGTTCGCTTGCAAAGAAAACAACGTAACAAAACAAACAAACAATTCAACTACTTCTTTGCGTCCAAAACGAGTACAGATGATTGTTATTTATATCCATTCGAGAGAAAAATACAAGTTTCATTCCTGAACAAAAGTAACAACGATTAAACCAAATGTTAAGCTTCTATTTATTTAATTTACCTCACTGTCCTGTGTTGTAGAGGTTTCTACCACTTGAAAATGCGTAAGCTTCAGTAAAGTAAAAACAAGCATCCGCAAAAATAGCGAACGGTTTGTCCAAAGAAAGAGCTTCTTCCACAGAGTTTGAGTTACTCATTCCTCCCATTAATACCGGTGAACTGTTAAGTGACTTTTCTTGGTGAGATGCAAGATGCCGCGGTGAAGTGAAAGCCCTTGAAGCGTTGAATTATACTGTTTTCAACCGCACAATCTTTGAAGCTTTTCCTGAGAAAAATCTTCCGTCCTTCCTTTCATCACTTGAAAATTCACCTTCCGGAGTATCTTTTGACAAGTTCTTGATCTTTATGCTTTTTACGCGAAAGACAAACTTCGATCGAAGAAGATGAAGTTGTTTTGCTCAAAATAAAGAAACCAACTGAATGTGAAATTACCAGCCGCAGAAAGCGCGCGAAAAATTTTAACGGCCTCGATTTGGTTTGGGTGTCCCACACTTGGCTTGAGCCTGCGATCCAATCGAAAGCAAGTACCTGGTCAGCGGTCAACTTCAAAAAAACAGCTGACCTCGATGAGGTCTTAACTTGAGCCCGCGATATGGTCACGTTACACTGGTCAGCGAATACCTTGTTTTGACAGGTGTCAATTGGCTATAAGATGGATGTCCAGTATCAAAGATGTACGCCGTAAAGTAGCTGGTCAGCTGGGCCAGGTGGAGTATGGCCGCCATGTTGGATTATTATGATTATTATTAGGATATTATTAATTATTGGGCGACTCCGTCGTCGTCGTCGTCGTCGTCGTCGTCGTCGTCGTGCGTACGCGCCCACGAGCAATACCGCTAGCCATTTTTACCATGAGAAAAGCAGTTGACGGGTTTCTATAGGTATGGTGCTCCGCTTGACGGCCCTTCGGGCCGTCGGAGCTCCGCTAAAATTCGTGTTTTTTCGTTTTTCCCACTCGATTTGGCATTTTGTGGGCAAATTGGGTTGTTTTATGCTCTAAGGTGGATTTTTTTCAGAAAACTGTATCCTTTGCTTAACAACAATTTCCTTCCAAAACCCAAATATGAAAGGACGCACGCACTACTAGAGTTATGATCAAACATAAAGAAGTCGAAGCTATTGCATCGGATAGTTTAAAATTGGGAACTACGATATTTAAATAATTTCAAGACAGTAAAAGTTACGTTCTGACGCTAGGTAAAAGTTTAAACAATTATTTTTATCATAAATCATCGATCATAATCATCGTCATATGACAATTAACAACTATATATTCACCGAAGTGGAGGTGGCTAGTGGTGGATATTCCCCGCTAGCCACTGATACTGAGGTGAATAGTTGTTTTAGTATATACTAAAACAGTGAGATAATATACACCACAAAAAATTGATTTTAATTCATATATTCCAGCAACGATTGCAATATTTTCCCGGGCGCAAAGGACTGAAACAACAAGCCGCCCGTTTTCTAGCTGACAGATAAAATTTATGAAGACGTTTGTTTAGTTCTGGTGGCGACATTTCTTCAAATGGAGTTGCAAACTCTCTCTGTATTTGAAACCTTTCTGTAAAAAAATATCGTTCAACTTCGGTTTTCAAGCGAAGAAGTGAGGTTAAGCAAGATTAATTTGCATTTGTAAACAAAATCTTTCTCATCGGTTTTTATCAATAATCTCCGGGTTAAAAACATAAACCATTACCTTTAAATACGGCCAAACCAAATTTAGTCTTTGTGTTTTCAGGGACTGCTTCGTCGTTAATTTGGATGATTTCTTCGCTTGTCTCGGATGTAAACCGGGACGCCATTTTTTCTTAATTCACACGAGGGAGCAAGAAACTCGCGAAATAGCAAAGGATATTCGGAGTTTGACTAGCCAATCCGAGCGCGCATTCAAGCATGAAAGATAACAATCAAAAGTGAAAGATAGCACGAGCGAACCGTCTTTTTGTTTTAACACGCGCAATTACCAATTTATAAATATGCATTCAAGGAACGGGCAAAATTTGTTTGTTTTGTTTGATTATTTGTATTTGTTCGGAAGAATTATAACGTCCTTGTATGGGAACTCTTGAATTTCGAGGTAGCTGCGTCATGAACGTAAAGAACCACAACGATGAGTAACTTCTCAGGAGTTCATAATCAGTTCGGAACATACCAACAACTGTATTGCACAGTGGTCTCAACTGGTATACAAAATAACCTCAAATATATTTCTGTGTTAAATATTTTTCTGTCCTTTACTGCTCTTCTAGGGAATACTCTGATCCAAATTGCCCTTCACAAGGAATCTTCGCTTCATCCGCCCACAAAACTCTTGCTTCACTCGCTATCAGCAAGTGACCTTCTTGTTGGTGCTGCCGCAGAGCCTCTTGTTGTAACTTATTACCTGTCTGGGGTAAAAATGGATTGGAATATTTGTTGCTTAGCTCTGGCTTCAACTTTCGTAGCCTCCTACATCTTTGCACCGGTATCTTTGTTGACACTGACTGCAATAGCCGTGGAAAGGCTTCTTGCCCTGCTGTTAGGACAGAGATATAGGCAAGTTGTTACTCTGAAGCGAACGACCGTGGTTGTATTTAACTTATGGGTAATTTGCAGTATCGCTGCAGCTATGAGTCAGTTCTGGAATTATCGTTCAACATTATGGTTTGGCAATATTATTTCTTCAGTATGTCTGCTAATGTCCATTTTTTGCTATGGATTCTTAGTATGGACGGAAAGTTGCGTTGTTATCGACGCTCGCTTGCATTTACTAATATTGGCAATTTCCGGACTTCCACGTTTGTTTATTTCGCCATTCAAATAATACATAAAGAGTTGATTATTCATATCAGTGGACGGAAAGCTGAAGCTAGAGTTTCAGTTATTGATTATCCGCTAATTAACAGGTCATCGGAAGTACAAGAAATGGGATAGGAAGTCAGTTAATGTGTCTTTTACATTATAACTCTAGGTTGTAATCATCTGCGTCCAACTTTATAAACCTTTTAGTCAACTTATTGAAATACCCAGTTCTTAGTTACTTCAGTAAAAAATAGGAATTATTTGTCTGACAGCCATACCTAAAGTTAGCGCTCAATGAAATTTTTCGAATAACCAGTTGGAAAATTAAAGCTAATGTTACTTGCCAGTATGCAGGGGCACCCAACGAGCCAAATCAACCAAAAGCTGTGGAAACGCATTTTTAAATTCCTTATGGCGTTTGAAGTCTTTTTTTAAGTGATGTTTTTGTTACCTAGAAGAATGTGATCTGTTTAGATTCCTTGGCTGAAATTTCAACTGCCAGAAAATGTTAGGGAACAAATCTTCTTTTGAGAAAATGCTAGCTGAAATTAACTTTCTACGAACTTTCTAGGAATCCATTTTCTTTCCGAAAAATGGTAGCTCTAGAGCATGACGTTTCTGACTGCCAAAAACGGCAAAATGATACGACCTTTCCGAACACCTCAGGGGCTACGATTTCCCCTTTGCGAATCTTTTAGCCAATAGGCCAGATTTTCAGACTTCGACGCCGAAGTCCTAAGGCGAACTACCCTCCATCGAACAGATATCTGTCGAAACTTGTCGTTGGGTGCCCCTGAATATGCAGGCGCTGTGTACTTGTCTCACCGGCTTGCCACTGGTTATTATTTTCTTCAGAGGATCACTAACAGACTTCAGTAGAAGTGTTAAAACTGATGCTGTCGGACGTTTCGATGATAATACGATCATTACCATACAAAGTGACCATTTATTCGTGGTTTGATATACAAATACAATGAAATAGTCGACATTTTGTTGCTTTTGTCAGGATTATGTAAATAACGTAGAGCGGATGGAGTCAGTTTGCACTTTAGTATGTGATTCAATTAAAGGGAACTTACACTCTTACAACAAATTGACGTTTAATTGTAGGCAATAATTGCTATATTTCAAAGTTTGTTTATAAACATGGATATAACATTTAAGTGTACCAAAAAATGGATTTTATCATCGCCTATTTTCGCTTTCAAATTTCCCGGGCGTGGCCATTTTGGATTTGATAACTTGTAATGGTTGCAGCTATTGTCATGAAGCAAATGAAGTAGAAAATCCTTTGAGTTAAACAATAGGGCAACCATTACACGTCATCAAATCCGAAATGGCCGCGCGCGGGAAATAGGTGGCGTCGTCATGGTGATTACACATGTACTTCCCGTGCACGATATGATCTCTGAGAAAACTTTCTCTTAGTGCTCCTTCATCGTCTCGCAACTTTGCTGTCTGATTGTAAAATTTCATTGTTTTCCTTTATTCAAATGCTTACCCTTGTTGATTTTGCAAGAAACTACGTGTGAACGACAACTGCAGGTGTTCTTGAGGTCTTTCACGAAATACACGAGTAACGTTTTTGATAAACAGCTTGTTTTGTGGTGTTTCTATCCAAACAATAGCGTGTTTCTTGGGCCCGCAGGTATTATCCACTGATAGTTGCCCCGAGAAACTAAAACGAACATGAGCGATAGTCAATTCCCAAGACAGAAACTTTCTATTTTTTTTCTCTTGTCCATTGATAATTGTCTTCTAATTGAAACCTACTGTAACCGGAATTTGAAAATTAACCCATTGGCACCCTTGCCGGCCAAAACCGGCCGTAAAAAACTCCCATGCTTCAAAACATTGCAATTTTCTCAATCGCACGAATATTGCCTTAACTGTTAGTTGTGAGCACGAAATGGAATGCCCTTTAAATTTGGATATCCAATAAATGCAAGAAACGTAGCGATTTTGACCAAATATGGCCTTTTGAGTTTGGACAAGAACGAAACTGACCGTTTTTAACGTCAAAGAGAAACGACAAAAATGCCCCTTTTTGCCTTCATGTTTTTTAAGGAAATCATCGCCGAAAAACCAAACTTCAACCATCATAACGAAATTCAGTCCTTTTTCTAGCTAAAAAATGACTTTTTTTGTTGATATTCTTTTCCCGAGCGTAGATACAGCCTTTTGTTCCAGTGCATTCCGGCCTTTCCGCCATTTTCAACATCTAGATCACATTGCATGCTGGGAAATGACGAGAATTTTTGACAGCACCCGTTCCTTCTCCCAATTCTTTCACATATACAGCCTACAGTCTACAGCCACTCCGACCTGCTGCCAAAAATTCCTGCTTGTGGTCATCTTCAGTACTCAGAAATTCCAAAATATGTGGCGGTAGGTCGAGAAATTCATCAATAGTCGAGTCCCAAAGGTACTAAGTGTTCGACCGGCCAAATTCCCAGTTCGTCGAGTAACAAGCCAAATTCAACAAGAAAGTACATCACCTTGCTTCCTTCGGGGATAAACGTAAATAAATCAATTAAGGCCACACCTAAAACAAGCAAGGGAACCAAATGTTTTTCGAAATAACGGGAGCTTGATGTAGTCAATGTAATAGTAAATAAGTGAGAAATTTAGCTGAGGGAAACTTCGTAGTTCGAGATAGCCGGGATTCGAGATAGGAAGAGTCTCCTCGATAATGTAAGCAGCCGGTTTCCAGTGAACCAGGAAAACAAACAGAAGAAATTTCAGCATATCAGTTTTATGTGATCCGATAATTTTTGCCGAATGAATCGTTCCCTTCCTTCTGCTGACAGACGAACATTTGATTAGAGGTGAACTCTAATGACTGATAGTTAGGAGCGAAGACTAAAAGATAGCTATCTATTTGTTTTAGCACCCCAGTTACCAATTTATAACTCAGTCTTCATCGAAGGAATTGGCAAAATTTATGTGTTTTGTTTGATTGTTTGTATTTGTTCGGAAAATTATAACATCTTTGAGTGGCCACTCTTGAATTTTGATATTGCGACAGCAGGTAGTTTTTTCCCAATTAGAGAAAACTCACGGGGTATTTTTAAATGACAAATTTTCAATAAGCCATTTTTTTTTTATTGTTAAATCAGTAAGGTATAGTTTAATTACAACGCTATTTCTTTCATCTTCGTAAAGCGTCTTCATCTGACAGCGACTTTTCAAATGTCATTTTCCAGGCTTTTAATCTTTGTCACGACGCCGACTATTTCCTTGAATTGTCTCCGTCTTCTTGGCAGTTCAGTGAACGGGCGGCCTCACAAATGTTTCGTTGGTAACGATCAAACTGGGCCTGTAATGACAACGTTTCCATCAGTAACAAAACAGCAAAAAAAGTCGATTTTAGACGTACTTGGGGACTGACAATATGGCCAAGACGGCCTTGGAAAAACGTGGTCTTTTGTGGCATAAAACAGCTATCGCCGTGTGTTGTTTAACTACAATATTGTAAGAAATATATCCAAACCGGCTCCTTAATTCTGACAAACACGGTTGAACTTCTTTATGCGCTGTATTCAGGGGCACCCAACGAGCCAAAGCAACCAAAAGCTGTAGAAAGGCATTTTTAAGTGCCTTATGGTGTTTGAAGTTTGTTTAAAGCGATGTTTTCATAAGCTAGAAGAAGTTCATCTGTTCGGATTCCCTAGCTGAAATTTTAATTGCCCGAAAATATTAGGGAACAAAATCTTCCTTTGAGAAAATGCAAGCTGTGCTAGGGAACTATGTTCTTTCCGAAAATGTTAGCTGACCTTTTTGGCTGCCAAAAACAGCAATTTCGACCTTTCCGAAAACCTGAGGGGCTATGATTTCCCAATTTCGAATCTTTTAGGCCACGTTGTAGTAACGAAAATCCGAGTGCACTCTTTAATCGACGCCGAAAGCGCAAGGCGAATTACCCTCCACCGAACAGATATCTACCGAAACTTGCCGTTGGGTGCCCCTGTGTATTAAGAAACTGCTTTGCATCAATTTCTGATCATTGTATAGGTAACAATTAATTTCATGAAAAAATAAGCGAAAACTTATAATCGTAATTCAAACGACTCTAATCAACACCTGAGCTATTTTATTTGCACAGATGGTAAGATGGCCGATGGCAAAGCCTTACAATTACCTGTAACCTCCGTCGGTAACACTTGTGAAGTTTAATTAAAAACAAAAAGAAAAACGGTTAATAAGAGGTGTTGACTTTAGACCGTTATGTTACCTGTGGTTTACTCAGCATTTCACCGCGACCAACAACGTTAGTTGGCCATACGACGAACGCCTCTACATCTTGATAAACAGCCAACAACAAAGTTGCCACAAACAAACAAAGATAAACTTGCCCGGACGAGTACTTTTTCATGATGATGGAAGAGAAAGATGAAGTGATTCAAGTGTATCTCCCGGCAGAATATCGTGTGTACAGAGTTGTTAATGGTCCCTATTTAAGTAGTCTATTTGCGTGGGTACTCAAACATTTTTTTTCAATTAAGTGATGTTAAAGTCACAGCTGCGAACATGTGTGATTCTATTGTAAACTACACTGTTAAATGGCAGAGAATGTGACAGTCAATTTTTTTTTTTGTTTACCACAAGAAAATTGTGACATACATTGGTTGAGAATTAAATGGTCGCGGAGTTCTGTGACTATAATTCTAACAATCTATCCAGTGTTGTTAATATTCTAAACCATAATCCTTACAATTAGCGTTTAGTCTTTCAGTGAGTCCCTAATCTGTTTCCTGATGTCATTCAACGCCGTGAATTATATATGGAAATGGAATTTTGTTTTTCGTTTCTGAATTTTTTCAATACCCATGCATTTTATTTCTTCTAGCTTGGAGGCTTTTACTCGAAGCAATTTTTTTAGTTTTTGCTTGTGAGAACGGTTCAAGTATCTTATTCATGCAGGGAAAACCGTAAAAGCTCCATTAAGCCCCCAGTCTCTATTAACCCCATGCCCTCTCTAGTAAGCCCCCCCCCCTCCCCCCATATCCACTCAGTTATACAGCCCAGTTGGTTTGTTTTTGAACAAATATACACTCAAATACATAGTACTGTTTGCTGCTCTTTATCAAATAATAAGTTTCACTGCAAGTCCCCCTTTCTAATAAACCCCTCCATTAATGAGGCCTGAAATTAAATAAGCCCCAGGGGACTTAATAAAGCTTTTGCGGTACAACACATGATCGCATCGAATTCTCTCACTTAAAAATAGTTGTATTTAGGACAGTTCTGTAAAGCACAGTGGTAGCATTTTAGTGGTAGTATTTTATCGTAGCTGGAAAACTCAAGTTGTTGTCTGGGTTCTTGGCACGACTGTTTCCAGCTTCGATGTTTACATACTTGAATTGCAAGCCACGCACGTTAGCTTGTAGGAAGAAAAACTTGACAAAAACCTTTTGTTCTGATATTTACACACCAAATGGGTTTTGAGATATATTTTCTGGTTAATTGTGTCAATAACAGATTGGCTCTTACCAGCCTTCATTTGTGTCTTAAGTTCAAGTTCAAGTTTATTTCCAACTCTTAATTGGCTGCTTCAGGTCCAAACTGTTCGATTTGAGCCGTCCGATTACAAACACTTGTAATCGGACAGACCAAATCGGACAGTTACTTTATTTGGGTATGTTGAGCAGTAGCTGCCATGTCATGTCAGTTGTCAATCTTCGCGCTTTGTAGAATAGCAACCATTCCCGTTGGTTATTTTGTACAATACATTTTACAATTTAGAAAGTTAACTTGTAGAGTTTCTCACGTTTTGATATTGACACAATTAATGGTATTGGCTCTCTTTAACGAATGACAAGATCCAGTTATCTCTTCAAGATGTAGTAGTTGGAATAATTTCCTCTCAATACTCTTCACTTCTAAACCTTCTAAATTTTTTTATTATCATTGGAAAATTGTATCTATGGGACTGCAGGAGAGATCACGTGCACCCTGACTTACAGAGATTTAAGGTCAGACTGAAATTGAAGTATGAAATTGAACGTTTTATAAGTTTAAAAAATAAGAATTATAATATTTTTAAAAAGAAATGGATCTTTCCACCTTCTTTGTTATTCAACCAAGTATAAATGTAAGTATATGTATATATATATATATATATATATATATATATATATATATATTTTTTTTTTTTTTTTTTTTTTGGTTCTGGCGTAGTGTAATCTTGTATCCCTTTAGCGTTTTAGTTTTGTTTGACTAGTTATATGTATATATATTTTGCGTAATGTAATCTCGTTTCCTTTTAGCTTGTTAGTTTTGTTTCATTAGTAATTATTGTAACGCAAGTATTGTAGAATAGTGTAAATTGTCAATTGTCATGTTTTGTAATCTGAACTACTGTAATTATTGTAAAGCAGTTTTGTTTTGTTACAATAAACTATAAAGTTGTTGGAAAAAAAAAAATGTCAGTTGTCAATCTTCGCGCTTTGTAAAATAGCAACCATTCCCGTTGGTTATTTTGTACAATACATTTTATAATTTAGGAAGTTGACCTCTAGAGTTTCTCGCGTTTTGATATTGACACAATTAATTGGTAATCGGACTTCGTGTTGTACAATTCTGGGGTAATGGTGCTCGTAATTTCAAATCAACCTCGCGCTACGCGCTCGGTCAATTTGAAATCACTTGCCCGAATACTCCCTGAATTGTACTCCACTCATTCCTATTACCATTACTAATCACTAAGGTTGGTCATTCAGCCCATTTGAATGAGATAGAAATTACAGCCTTGCTGGCCTGGGCTGGAGTTCTCAGCAACAACAACAATAATAATCATAATATTATTTGATTTGTATGTTGCAAACAGTGAAGAGACCCTGCCAAAATACAAAGCAACCACAAGAAACCTGGTAGCGGAAAACATTGAAGGGAAGAAAGGAAGAACTGAGATCTTAAGAGAAGGATTGTTGAAAAGGTTGCTTTAAGAGAGGCTATGCCTTTGCATGGGCAGTTTGAAAGGGAAAAAAATCAACACAAAAGTGAAACAATGAAATCCTCTGGTCAACGAAACGTACAACCAAGCACCATAAACGCCGGATGGAACCGGATTGGTATGGATTCCACGGCTTCACTTACTTTTCGACTCACCAAAAATATGGCGACTTGACTTGACGCGCGCAAAGCACACTGGTCCGTCATGGGTCGTTAAGGGGGTTATCCACTCAAGACCACCTTTTTATCCCAAATCAAAGTAACTCAGTAGAAACCACCATAATGCAAGTCGTTGCCATGAATGATGACAAGCACAACGATTTATGAGTCTCTTGTTGCCATGGCAACAGAACACGCTTTTGTCAGATGTCTTTAATAGTGCTTCCTCGGTAAAAATAATTAAGCAAAAACACTTAGTAAGGCCAGAAACATTTTTTTACAAATTATGTTTGCATTGATGTATCCTGTGAACGTAAACTTGTGGACGGACTCTGGATATTTGTAGAGAGAAAAATCTTCAAAGTTTCACTTTGCCCAAAATGGGTGTTTTTGCCTATACCTGTCATCAATATTTGGAATGTTATGAAAGAACAATTCAACAGATTGGCATTTTTTCTGGTTCATGGCAAAGAAGGTTTTCTACCTCAAATTTGAGCCCTAGAAAGCTGGTCAAAGTAAAAGCATGGAAAGTGGATAATGTTTGCCAGTTACACATTCCATGCCAGTTTCAAATTTCAAAAATACATACGGTCAAGAAAAAAATTGTTGTGGTCAGATTTTGCCATGTTTTCCAGCAATTATTAGCGCAAAAGTGTTTGTTACTCATGAAGCAAAGGGAAAATATCAGACAGGTATAACAACGCATTTCTCCAGCAAAAGTTAATAGCATAGAGATGGAATGAAACATATCAGCTCCCAAAATGGCGCAATAATATGTAAATGAAAATCTTACCTAGCAAACGAGCAGTCTAAATCTTTTCAACTGAATCCTCTCATTCAGAGAGTAAACATTACAAAACAGCTCTTCTGCTTCCAAATCAAAGAAGAACTTTGGGCAAAAAAGGCAAACAAGAGCACTATCATGATCCGCTCCCTTTTTATCAGCAACGTCAACCAAGCAGCCAAACAGCAAGAATCTGACTCCGTTGCATCGTTGGAAATTCTACATATCTTTGAGCGGGAAAGGCTCCTCCAAAACAATTTACTATATTCTTGTAAGTCTCTGACAAGGCTTCAATCCTGCACCAAGAGTTGTAAAGGCACCTTCAACTTTCAATGAAACTTCCACCACTAAAGATTGAAGCATAGTGAGACAAGGCTCATTTGCTTTTAGGCCTCTTAAGCTTGTCCATGAACAACAAACTGTCAGTAGATTGATGCGAGCGTTTGAACAAAGTTTGTTGTTTTCCCAGTGCCAATAAGCAGTTCGTTGGAATTGACAGGGTTTAAGCCTTCTCAGCCCTTGATGGTGGGCTCCGGCACCAGCAATTTAGGGCAATTTTGACACATTCCAGGGTAAATTCTACAAATGATTCGGCCGACCAGAGAGTGAATTCAAATGAGCCGAGTATAGCCACGTGACCAGCTGTCATGTGACAAGATACATGCATAACAATACCAAGTCCTCCATCAAAATCCCCACCCCTAACTCACTTTAAGCAAAAAAAAGTCATGGTTTCTTCATATGGTCTTGAGTGGAAAACCACCTTAAGGAGGCACGCATCAGTTATTTGGCTTTGGCTGTACCAGTTGAAATAAGAATTTCCTATAGCAGACAAGCCTCGATTTCCTTGACACTACAACATCTTTTCGATGTACGATCAACCTTTGTTTTCTCATTGGTTTTCAAGCAACAGCTGCTACCATAACGAACCAGAAATAAATTAACTTTTTATGAAGATTAACTCCGCCATTTATAGTCGTTCTATAGTTAGTTAAGTGCTTGGAGGGAACAATTTCATGAAATAAACGGTGAAAAACTATAATCGTAATTGAAACGACTCCTGAAACGCCTCGAGCGAGTTATGTTACCTTTGATTTTGTCGTCAGAATTTCACGGTGACCAACGGTACTTGGCAATACGGCTCATCCGGTGTTGTTAGGATTCTAAACAATAATTCTTACTGATTAGCCTTAATGGGGCAGGACACTTGCCTATGAATAAATTAATGAACCGAATTTAAAAAACAAGGTGTTTCCCTTTCAAGATTTAAACATCTGAAAAACGCTGAAACTTAACAGGGATTTTAGTAGATGATAGAATTACACCTTTTTGTCGTTTCACCGTCATATAGCGCTTGACGGTGTTTAGGCTGTTCAAGTGAGAACTGCAGAATAGCAAGTTTGTGCCGGTCCTAGTTTTCTCATTGAGAAGCGAAGTATAAAGTAATCGGAGAACGGCATTCGTGATAGAACCCTAATAGATTTATACTAAAAACCATTAGAAACAAACAAAGAAGGACTGTGAAAGACAATCTCCTAGAGGCTTTTCATGGACACAGGTGAATTGACGATAATTACTGAAGGTGATCACCTGCTATGAATCAAACTCACTGATGCTTCATTATTCTCAGGTGAAAGTCAAAACTGAAGACCTACTGCATAGGTGGACGTGATTTTAATCAAAAATGCTAAAATTCGTGTTTTTTCGTTTTTCCCACTCGATTTGGCATTTTGTGGGCAAATTGGGTTGTTTTATGCTCTAAGGTGGATTTTTTTTCAGAAAACTGTATCCTTTGCTTAACAACAATTTCCTTCCAAAACCCAAATATGAAAGGACGCACGCACTACTAGAGTTATGATCAAACATAAAGAAGTCGAAGCTATTGCATCGGATAGTTTAAAATTGGGAACTACGATATTTAAATAATTTCAAGACAGTAAAAGTTACGTTCTGACGCTAGGTAAAAGTTTAAACAATTATTTTTATCATAAATCATCGATCATAATCATCGTCATATGACAATTAACAACTATTCACCGAAGTGGAGGTGGCTAGTGGTGGATATTCCCCGCTAGCCACTGATACTGAGGTGAATAGTTGTTTTAGTATATACTAAAACAGTGAGATAATATACACCACAAAAAATTGATTTTAATTCATATATTCCAGCAACGATTGCAATATTTTCCCGGGCGCAAAGGACTGAAACAACAAGCCGCCCGTTTTCTAGCTGACAGATAAAATTTATGAAGACGTTTGTTTAGTTCTGGTGGCGACATTTCTTCAAATGGAGTTGCAAACTCTCTCTGTATTTGAAACCTTTCTGTAAAAAAATATCGTTCAACTTCGGTTTTCAAGCGAAGAAGTGAGGTTAAGCAAGATTAATTTGCATTTGTAAACAAAATCTTTCTCATCGGTTTTTATCAATAATCTCCGGGTTAAAAACATAAACCATTACCTTTAAATACGGCCAAACCAAATTTAGTCTTTGTGTTTTCAGGGACTGCTCCGTCGTTAATTTGGATGATTTCTTCGCTTGTCTCGGATGTAAACCGGGACGCCATTTTTTCTTAATTCACACGAGGGAGCAAGAAACTCGCGAAATAGCAAAGGATATTCGGAGTTTGACTAGCCAATCAGAGCGCGCATTCAAGCATGAAAGATAACAATCAAAGGTGAAAGATAGCACGAGCGAACCGTCTTTTTGTTTTAACACGCGCAATTACCAATTTATAAATATGCATTGCAGGAACGGGCAAAATTTGTTTGTTTTGTTTGATTATTTGTATTTGTTCGGAAGAATTATAACGTCCTTGTATAGGAACTCTTGAATTTCGAGGTAGCTGCGTGATGTTTGCCTAAAGCACTACATCAGGAATTTTTTTCATCGTGAGGAAAAACATATGTATTTAAATGACAAACTTTTAATTAGCTGTTGTTTTATTGTTAAATAAGGCAGTTCAATTACAAAAGCTATTTGTTTTAACTTCGTAGAGCATCTTCATCAGCGACTTTTAAAATGTCATTTCCAGGCTCTTTTGCAACGACGCTGACTATTTCGTTGAATTGTCTCCATCTTCTTGGCAGTTCAGTGAACGGACGGCCTCACAAATGTTTCGTCGGTAACGATCAAACTGGGCCTGTGATGATAACATTCCATCAGTATCAAAGCAGAAAAAAGTAAATATGTTAAACGTAATTCGGTACTGACAATGTGACTAAGGCAGCCTTTGAAAAACGCGATCTTTAATGGTATAAAACAGCTCAAGATCCGAGCTATTTTATTTTCACCGAGTTTGGCAGAAGCCAAAGTCTTACAATTATCTGTAACCTCTGTCCACAACACTTGTGAAATTGAACCAAAAACAAACAAACAAACAACAACAAAACAAAACTGTCGAGAGGTGTTGACTTAAGACCGTTATGTTACCTTTGGTTTAGTCAGCATTTCACGGCGACCAACGTTGCTCGTCCATACGGCGAATGCCTCTACATCTTGATAAACAGCCAACAACAAAGTTGCCACAAACAAACAAAGATAAACTTGCGAGGACGAGTACTTTTTCATGACGGTGGACGATAAAGATGAAGTGATTCGAGTGTGGATCCCCCTGATAGAATATCGTGTGTACAGAGTTGTTGGTCCCTATTTAATTAAGTAGTCCATTTGCGTGGGTATTCAAACATTTTTGTTTAATTAAGTGATGGTAAAGTCACAGCTGCGAACACGAGTGATTCTATTGTAAATTGCTCTGATAAATGACACAGAACGTGACAGTCAAAAAATTTGTTCTTTACCACAAGAAAGTAAATTGCGACATACATTCTTTAACAATTAAATGGCCGCGGAGTTCGGTGAGTGTAATTTTAACAATCCATCCGGTGTTGTTAGGATTCTAAACCATAACTCTTTCAATTAGCTTTATTAGTATTTCGTTGAGTCACTAATCTGTTGCCTGATGTCCTTCAACGCGGTGAATTATATGGAAATGGTAATTTTCTTTCAGAGCCAAAAACAGGTGTTCTGTTTTATTTTCATGGACTGAAGTTTGTCAATACCAGTGCATCTTTTTTCCTTCAAGCTTGGAAGATTTTCCCCAAGCAAAGTTTTTATATAGTTAAATGTTACGTTTTGCTTATGAGGGCTATTCATATGATTAAGTACTCTTAATGCACCGGAAATTCAACACATGATCGCATTGAATTCATTCACTTTCAAATCGTTTGTTTACAGGTGAGTTCTGTAAAGCATGGCATTAGTATTTTGTCGCAGAGGGAAACCGGCCGCGCAGAACCACGTCTCTTATACCGCTTGTGACGTCATCAGATTAAATGCTCATGGATAACTTTTACATGTAGCATGTGTAGGGGGGAGAGATCTTCCAACCCACACCCGAATGAGCACGATTCCGTCAAACAGGCCGGAGAAAACGCGAAAAAAAATTAAACAAATAAACAAACAAAAAAACCAAGTGACGTTGAGCCGAAAATTTGAATGAATATCTTGTTCCACTACCCACATGCACTTCCTTCCATCTAATCCTATGATCCTAAAAGTTTTCCAAAAATCGTTTCCCAACGAAAGAAAATGCCCAGTAAGAGAAAAAGAAAGCGAGACAAGAAAAGCGAAAGGTAGAAGGAGAGGGGACAGTGAAACTTTTCAACCCTGTGCATGGCCGAAGTTGGAAAGCTACTATCATCAGGGACAGAAGGGCGCGATGAAATCCACCAGCAAACAGAGTTTTGGGAAGTTTTGGTTCTTTTTGCTAGATTCTGGCCAGAAAATGGTTCGACGAGCTTCATTGAGACAAAGACCATCGATTGCGTCGCATTTTTTTTTTTTACCGTAAAGGTGCCAAAGGCGATGACTTCCTTCATAAAAGCAACTTTCTAGAGCTGCGTCGATTCCAGCAATTGGAAAAGCGTAGTGAAACTACGCGAGCATATGAGGTTAAAACGGATTGCTGTGTTTTATACTACGAGACTTCTGTTGTCTTCAGATTAGATTTCTTTAATGATTACAAAACAGTGGTCATTGTGGGGATTAAACCTTAGATTTCGCCAGACTCTTTTAAACATGGTAACTTGACGTTTCAAAGACCTGTAGGAACCTGTCCTCTGACTGATTCGAAAAGACCTAAAACATAACCCAAATACAAAAATGCACGCCCTTCTAATGACATCAGGTTTCAAATGTCAGCAGCAAACATTTTAATCTTAAGGCCATGTTACACGAGGCAATTTTTCTTGCAACTCGCAACGCAACAATGACGAATAAAAAACCTTTCAAGTTGCAGAGGGTATGTTACACGTTGGCAACTTTTTTCGCAACTTGCAACGCGTACAATAACAAACAAGATGGCGGACGCCATCTTGAAATCTCCCGCGAGCGAAAGATGAGCTCTGATTGGCCCATTCTGACAAAATTGTTGTTGCGAGTTGCAGAGGGGATGTCACACGCAAGCAACTTGTCTCGCAACGTTGCGAAAAGTAGAGGGTCGCTCTACTTTTCTCGCAACTCGCAACGCAACAATTGCAGTTGCAAAATGGGGCGTTACACGTGAATTTTTTCTCGCAACTTGCAACGCAACGTTTGTTGCGTTGCGAGTTGCAAGAAAAATTGCCTCGTGTAACATGGCCTTTAGAGTGATGGCGACGCGTGCAAGCGCGAGGATGTCTTTCATTTCTTTGTTTCGCGTCTCGCGCTCGCCTGTAACACTTCGCGACGTGCCTAGTTGGCTTTCTTGTTGCTGCGGATTCGGATTTTTTTAAAAATATCTGCGGATTGGCGGATTTAGCGAAAAATTAGCACGGATCGACAGATTTGCTGACCCCTATTCACTCCCCTCATATATACTTGCAAATATAGCAAAAACTTTTTCTTGCTGATATTTAAACACCGCATCATAATTGTATCAATTATTAGTATAAATCTACTAGCGTTCTATCACGAATGCTTTTCTCTGATTGGCTACGCTACTCGCTATCTATTCTGTGATAGATGGTAAGTAGCGGCTGTCAACAAAATGGCGCCCGCTTCTTCGCGTTTTCGAAGTGTCTGTGAGGAGAATTTTGATAATTTACTTGTTTAGTTTTGAACGACTAGTAGATTTATACTAAAACAATTAGATTATCCGCTCTCGATTTCTATGCGTGATAGCTGATTCGGGCTGCGCCCTCATCAGCTATTACGCGATAGAAATCTCGAGCTCATAATCTCACATTGTTAAGTATATTCTTTGTTTTACTTCAGAAGACTGAGGACAAGCATAGCAGAGAATTCATTGCTGTCTTCTTGTAGCTGTTGGTATGAATAATTGCTGAGCTCATTCCTTAAATTTTCTGGAAAAACTTTCCTTTCCTTAACATTGCGGACAGCACGATCAACTATTTCTGCAAGAACACTCGGGCTTAACTGTTGCACCTGCTCCAATCCTTCCTGTTGATTGTTGTGTTTTGCAGCCCTGTGTCTCTCATAACCTCCTTTGGTTTTGTACTTCTTTCCGCAGTCATTGCAAACAATTTCTTGACGCTGAGCCTACAAAGATATCACAAACATTATCATTGTAAAATAAATAAACTACTCAGGAGTTTAAAAATAAAAATTCGGTGGCCACTTTTTCGATCAAGAGAGTATCGTGAAGCCTGGAAGCTCTATCAATTACAAGGTTTACCACTTAGAATAATTTGGACAAATCTCTACATTCCGGAGCTTTGAGCTCCTTAGAAGCTTTTTATAAGTCTTCCTTGTTTCGTAGGAGCCCTAAAGAAGATTGCCTTTGAAGAAACGGCAATATATAAGCATAGTTTTTACGCGAGTGTTTGTTTAATTTCGTTTGTTTACAGTCGTCGAGAAGCCCATCTGTGGCAAATTTAAGCTGAGAAGTGCGAAATTACAACTCGAAATTGCAACTTTTTCAACTTACATTTCTAACTGCGACGGAAAATTGTTCCTGTACTTCCTCATCGTCCTCCAAAATACCCAAGATCGCTTCAAAATCTTCTCCCCATACAAACAGATCGTCTACACCATCCGCCATCTTGAATGAACTTGTGCACGGTCAGAGTCACGTGACGGGTCTGTTCAACATCGCCGACCGCGCTATTGTTTAACCCTTTGATGTTTGCCGAGTTTCATAACCAGTCTCCTCTACTAACTATGGGACAAGCGAAGAGACACTTAATCTGAGCAATTCACCTCTTCTTGAGCATCTTTAAGTCTGCAATTAATGACTGTTTCGGATAAATAGGATAAGAAGTCTTAGTTTTCGTACGCGCGCCCAGGCAGTGAGTCTTCTCTCACCTGAGAATACTGATGAAGCATCAGTGAGTTTGTTTCATAGCAGATGATCACCTTCAGTAATTATCGTCCATTCACCTGTTTCCATGAAAAGAGGAGTTGATAATGTAAATTGACCACCGTACAGGGATTCAATTAGCTGACGTTTCGAGCGTTAGCCCTTCGTCGGAGCGAATCGAGGAATTGTGGGTTGTGTATGGTTTATATACGGAAAATGGAGCTACGCTATTGGTGGTAACATGGTAACGTGAAAAACAGGAATAAATTAATTGAATGAAAAGCGCTCGTTGATACCGTGGGGATTAAGAGTGCCAATTTGAAAGATCAGTTTTTGCTCGAGATTTTTACGGCTTTCCGTGGTACCTTGATGTAGGGAAAGGCCGGAGATCGACATGTGTTGTTTGGAATGGTTAGGGAGATTAAAATGTCGAGCGACAGGTTTGGATGCGTCTTTGTCATCTTTCTCAACATCACGAAGATGTTCTCGGAATCGGTCACCTAGTCGTCTGTTTCGCCGATGTTTAACTTATTGCATACTGCGCAGGGTATGCAATCGATAACATTTGCGGAGGTACACGTGAAACGATCAGTGATCTTAACAGATCACTTAGGGCCCGATATTTTGTCAGTTTTTTTAATGAAAGGACAAGTTTTGCATCGCGAGCGCGCGCATTTAAAAGTGCCAGGTTGTTCAGTTGTTTTGAATGCGCTTTTAACTAGAAAGTTACCTACATTTTTGTCGCGTTTGTCGCGCATTCAAAACAACTGAACAACCTGGCACTTTTAAATGCGCGCGCTCGCGATGCAAAACTTGTCCTTTCATTCAAAGATCACTGATCGTTTCACGTGTACCTCCGCAAATGTTATCTATTGCATAACCTGCACATTATGCAAAAAGTTATACATCGGCGAAACAGGAAGACGACTAGGTGACCGATTCCGAGAACATCTTCGTGCTGTTGAGAAAGATGACAAAGACGCATCCAAACCTGTCGCTCGGCATTTTAATCTCCCTAACCATTCCAAACAACACATGTCGATCTCCGGCCTTTCCCTTCATCAAGGTTCCACGGAAAGCCGTAAAAATCTCGAGCAAAAACTGATCTTTCAAATTGGCACTCTTAATCCCCACGGTATCAACGAGCGCTTTTCATTCAATTAATTTATTCCTGTTTTTCCCGTGACTGTGTTACCACCAATAGCGTAGCTCCATTTTCCGTATATAAACCATACACAGCCCACAATTCCTCGATTCGCTCCGACGAAGGGCTAACGCTCGAAACGTCAGCTAATCGAATCCCTGTACGGTGGTCAATTTACATTATCAACTCCGTTGATAAACCAAATTTTCGTGTTTTACTTCCCCACCGACGCAGCACCACAGTTTCTTTAGAAACTAATCCCCTTTATACCTACATTACATATACATACTGTAGTTACATACTACATACTGTAGTTTATCTCCCGTTGAAAAGGGCTGATTTGATCCAAAATTTTGCGTTCATTTTGACATTAACTACGTCTCGTGTTATACCATGCATGAAACCTGTGAAATAGAAAAGGCTATCTCGCTTACTGTTATAATTTGTGTGGAAGAAATTTTCTCAGCAATTTCTTAATTGTTTTCTTCATTATGATCTGCTTTCGTCGGATATTTAGGGAACAATATCTGTTCTGGGTCTATTTCGACGTGGGTTAACCAGCTCGGCACCTGATCTAATACAGTTTTACTACTGAGGCACCTTCACGTAGGTCGCATTCATGTTCGCCAATTGAACGATTGAAGGGGAAAAAAGTATGAAACATAAGAATTCCTATCCTATTTAGAACCAAAACAGTCATTATGTTTCAAAACACATTTGGTGTTTAACATAGCATAACGTAACGTAACGTAACATAACGTAACGTAACATAACATGCGTGTAGACGTCTCCTATTTCCTTTGTTGCACGAGGAAAAAGGACGTCTGCGAAACAGCGTCGCTAATCGTGTTCCAGTATCTTGCTGTTTTCCCAGGATCTTGGGAAAGAACTGTGATTGGTGGCCAGATAGTGGTCTTTGTTCGAGTGAATTCTGATTGGTCTTTATCTAAAACAGATCTTATAATGTATGCATGCATTATGCCGCCCAAATTTAGCGGCGTTTCCCATTAAAAAAACGGATCAAAACATACAGTATTAACAGTGTTTTTCAGCCATCGCAAATCTTTTAAAGCAGGAGCATCGGCTTCTCCTGAGAAACGAATTCTCTTAGACAAATCTGTTTCTTCTTCGCCGAACGAACACAGCCCCTCGCCGGCTATCTGTCTGCAATTGTTACACTCGTCAAGGTCTTCCTCACGCATTCTACACGCGTAATTTCCCAATTCTTCTGTTAGGCCTGCAATCAGTGGGCGAGTAGCTGAAGAGTATGAAAATTAACATAATAAGACTGTAGTGCAAATTAAGGTTCAGTGACCGAGCAAGCCTGAAGAGCTGGAAAGCTTGGAACATAACATAACATAACATAACATAACATAACATAACATAACATAACATAACATATTGTTTTCTGAAGCATCTCAGCGGTCCGGAATCCTAAATCCTTGAATTTGATTGGCTGATGGCGCGGATTTTCCCATCCAGACCCCGAGTACGGACCGCTGCTGACTTTTGAAGCAAACTTGGAAGCGAGCGAGAATTTTCATCAAAGTGAAAGCGCAAAAATGGCGTAAATGATGTTTTATATTAACCATGAATGGTTGTTAAGTGGATGAAGAAACAGGTGCTGGGATTAAAATCGTTGCAATTTCTTAAAAAGGCGAGTACACTCAACTGAGTACACATCCGAATTTAATTTCAAAGTTGTAGCTTAGCTTACTGCCATTTATTGCTATAAGTTGGGCGCTGTGAACGCCATATCGGGTTGTCATTCTTTGTTTTCTCTTGTATAATCGAGCTATTTTCACGATTTAATCGAACAAGAAAGTATACGCTTGTATTTTGTTGTCACGACATTCTGTCTCTGTGGCCGGTGTTGTACAAATTATTTTCATAGCACTTGTTGTTCATTTTTGCAGCGATAGCCGTAGTTTTAATGTACGAGCTTTAACATATTTTACTGCGTTTAATCGGTTTCTTTGCTTTACATTTTACACTTTTTCAATTCTTAAATCGACGTTTTGTTAAGTTTAATTCAAGAAGAAACGAGTTTTCTTTTATCGTTCAATTTATGCCTTTGTGTTGAGGTGAAGGTTTCACACGAGAGCCATTGTTTTCAGTTGCATAATAGTAGCAAACGTTAAAAACTCTGCAAGGTATAAACTTACCTCTAATACAGTTCAGGTTTCTGACTTTAAAGTGCCTGTTAAAATTCTCTGTGAAGATTCTGCCGCGGTAAAGCGAGAAATTTGAAAACCTTTGTTGCGTAGTATTTTGTTTTTCACCGACTAAACATCACTGCAAATTCGCGCGTAATAAACAGAGTTTGCCGGTTATAGATTGATTATCCCGCCTATAAACCAGTTTTTCCACGAAAAAAATAAACACGTTATTTGCTGGCTGGGAGGTCCGTATTGGGAAAAACTGTGCCCTCGGTCTTGAGTATGGCCCTCGGCATGCTTCCTCGGGCCATAATCGAGACGTCTGGCACAGTTTTTCCCAATACGGACCTCCCAGCCAGCAAATAACATGTATACGTGGCTTGCAAGTATGTTAACATCAAAGATGGAAACAATCA
>JAEMWC010000391.1:75000-85000 GCA_016490735.1 Pachyseris speciosa
CTACAAAACTTCAAAATATTCGCCTAGACACTTCTGTTAACATATTGGTTATTCAGAACTCGAAAACACAACGTAAATCAATTTTTTCATGTACGTGATATGTTTCTCAGACGCAACCACGATGTCACGCATTGTAAAAACAATCTAAATTTAAACTGCTCTATTTTCAAAACAAGGCATGCTACCGAGGTGAAAACAAGCAAGCAGATATATCTTTAAAATGTCTTTCACCTGATGAAGGTAAAACCTCAAAATTTTTAATTTTAGTTTTTTCTGACGTCACGTGCAAGCCAAGAATTGAACAAGCTAACAAATTCCACCCAATCATCAAATTTACGGCCGAAGTATCAGAGAACGAGATTACTTTCCTCGATACAGTAGTGTTTAAAGGGGACAGATTAAAAAACGAATCCACCCTAGAAATTAAAACCCACCACAAGCCGACTGAAACTTTTCAATATACACACTTCAACTCTTGCCACCCCCCAGGCGTGAAAAATGGTTTCAAACCCGAACTAACTCTTGGAAAACAAATTTGAAGAGAGCCTTGTGAAATTCAAACAACGCCTGAGAGCGCGCGGCTATTCAAAAACAATAACAGAAAGGTGTCTGTCAGGGGTCAACTTTGCCTCTAGACCATCGGCTCTAAAACAAACCTTTTGTCACCACGTACCACCCAGGAGTAAAAAACCTTAAACAGATACTGATGGAACACTGGAGTTTTATACAAAATCAGCCACTGCTGAGAACAATACATCTTAAAACTCCGATTATATCATACAAAAGAGGTTAATCTCTTAAAGACACACTATATACAATATTTTTTTAGAGCTAATGCGAGGCAACCGCAAAAACCACACTGAAGAAGTCCGTGCAGGCCTGTCATTTACTTCCTAACTCCTTAAAATTTCACTCATACCCCCACCTTAAGCGAATTCACCGAGCGACTGGTTGCTCTCCTCAACAGGAATTATATTACTAGCTACACCTAAGGGTAAAACTAAGGTTACACTAGGTGATAGATCATTTAAAGTTGCGACATCCAAGCTTTGGAATGCGCTTCGCGTGAGTTACAGGCAATTAGTTACTTATGCACATTCAAGCGACATCTTAATACTTATCTTTTCATTGATTTATATTATTAGATAGGGATATTATTGACATTAATTATTATTATTTTATATATGTATTTATATCTACTTTTAGCATTCAACATATTTATATTTTACTAATTTATTCTTGATATTCATATTTAATTAGTAATTAGTTTTTACTCATGTAATGCCCTTTTTTATCCTTTAATGAAAAGGGCGCATTATAAGTAAATAAAATATTATTATTATTATACTTCACTTAATTACTATTTATTATTATTATTATTATTATTATTATTATTATTATTATTATTATTATTATTATTATTAGCTCCATCCATGAGATATCATCCGTGGAGCGGTTATTGCTCGTTGACCCCCCTCGGCCCTTCCCATCGACCCTCCATCCTCCATCCTCACAGCGGGGGTCTGGGACCAAGAATGATTTCACAGATTTTTTTCTGGATACTTTGATCATGTTGAGCATCTGGGAATGTTGTGCCCTGTTGTTTCTTTTTCTGTTCGTCCTGAGGATCTACTACTCCGACTGTGATGCAGTTCTTCACTTCTACGAGAGGTATGCGAAGAAACCAGGGCCCAGGCTTAAAGGTAAAATCGTATGGATAACCGGAGCCTCGAGTGGAATTGGGGAACATTTGGCGTACAGACTGGCCCAGTTTGGCTGCAAACTTGTGCTGTCTGCAAGAAGAAAAGATGAATTGGAGAGAGTGAAAGCCCGGTGTATCAGTATGTATCAAATGCCTTGTTCTTCAGTTACTTTTGGACTGCTTTTCACACATAAATGTACCGCTGGAGAATAATATACACTTAATGTATGGTCCCGAGGGAAACAGTTAGTTTTGTTTTCCCGAGAGTCCTGATGTTTCCCGAGACGAAGTCGAGGGAAACATCAGGACTCGAGGGAAAACAAAACTAACTAGTTTCCCGAGGGATCATACATTAAGTGCTTTGTTATATACCGAGACTTTCCCTTCAGCAATCACAGCAAAATAAACTGGCAAACAAACAAAGACGGCATTACAAAAACACGTCTTTATTCACAAGCCTGCCGAATGAATAATTTACAAACGTTTAAAAGTACCTGAAAAAGTAGAACATGCCTTTCTTGTATTTTCCGAATCTTTTCCTCCTATTAGATGCTGAATTTCTTCAGCTGATACTTGAGAAAAACGTTTTCTTTTAGTCTCGGGTTCCATAACATTTGTATTATCGTTGGTTTATAAAACTGAAAACTGGCAGTGTTGTCAGGTCCGCCTCGTCAATCAAGCTGACGTGAGCACGTGCTGAAGATCATGCCACTTTTTAGTCATGCACTAATCACGTGCTGCTGTATCCGGGCGCGCGGGCAACAATTGCGGAATTGTATCCCGGTCGGGATACATTTGAATTTGGTCAGGGGCACGTGACCAAGAATCAACCAGTCGCAGTACTCCTTTTGTTGAGTGAAAGTGTAGGTATATAACAATGTTTTTTAACTTGACCAACCTTCCCGTCACCCCTCTCCCTCACAATAATAAGTAATGGTAATAGGACTGAGTGGAGTACAATTCAGGGAGTAATCGGGTGAGTGATTTCAAATTGGGCGAGCACGTAGCGCGAGGCTGATTTGAAATCATGAGCATGATTACCCTTAAATTGTATGACACAAAGTCCTATTACCAATTAATTGTGTCAATAACAAAATGCGAGAAACTCTAAAGGTCAACTTTCTAAATTGTAAAACATATTGTACAAAATAACCAACGGAAATGGTTGCTATTTTACAAAGCGCGAAGATTGCCAACTGACACGACATAGCAGCTACTGCTCAACATACCCAAATAAGGTAACTGTCCGATTTGGCCTGTCTGATTACAGGTGTTTGTAATCGGACAGCTCAAATCGGACAGTTTGCACCTGAAGCAGCCAATTAAGACACAAATAAAGGCTGTTAAGAACCAATCACATTCGAGCATTTTGTTATTGACACAATTATAATAATAATAATAATTAGTAATAATAATAATAATAATAATAATAATAATAGGATTATAGGATAGGATATCTGGGCATCCAGAAGTTTTTACTGCCATAATAATAATAATAATAATAATAATAATAATAATAAGAAGAAGAAGAAGAAGAAGAAGAAGAAGAACCCGGTACTGTAAATGAATTTGAATTCCCTTCTCCACTCTATTTCAGAACAGGCAGTGTCAACAGTTTCTTTACTTTTATTCTTATTGTAAATGATCATCAAAAGTGTTTGTAAAAATTATCAGAATGATATAAATGTAACAAAATAATTACAGGGGTTAGCAAAATGAATTGATTTGTGATTACAGAGGACCATCCCCAACTGGACAGCCCTGAATCCAGATGGATTTTAGCAGCTCAACCCTACAGTGTATGTTGGTTATAGTGGTTTGATTTTAAATTCGTGAAATGACAACAGTGACAAAAATAAAAGCAAAATGGACAGCAACATTGGCGATTTTTAATAAGACAGTGACTCGATGGCATTCAGGCAGAGGAGAATGTTGAGAATGAGTTTGCATTTTCAAAAAATTAACCGTTCTGTCAGTCTTCTGTGTGGAAATACACTGATCGAGTTATGAACCCTGAATACGACAACACATTTTTTGTTGGAGAAATTGACCACAGAAATGTTCCAAACTTTCTGAAATTGCGACATCGACATCAGTGTCACTGCATGAAATTCTGATGGCAACATGCAACCCTTCTAAAATTGCGACATGTAAAGGTTTTAAATTCAGGTGGGGGACATAAAGACAACTCTCCCCCCCTAACAGGACCTCATTTGTACCAAGGGTAGAATTAAACCACAATAGGTACAAATTATAATATAAACAAAGTGTGTATCATAATGTCTCACATATAGTCATTTGAGTTACCTGTACATAATTGTGATGTTTCGACTGCTTTCTGCTTGTATTCATCAGGCAATTAAGTCAAATGATTTACACACCATACTTTGTGAAATATGGAATGCGTTTCAGAAGATCTAGTTAAGACCCCCTTAAATACCTCTTGGTTCCAAAAGTTACATTAAGTACTTGCATGTACTACTCAAAGCATAGAGGGTGGTCCAACAGAGATTGATCTAAATCAGAGGCTAAATTCGGATATTGGCAATCATTGCTAAACCACCAAAATGCAAGGTCTACTCCACCCATTAGTATAAAACTCATTTTAAGTAATTAGTGCCACATTATTGGAAAGGGTTTAACTTCAAGAACTGTAGTGTTGGTAATTCAGATGTTTTAATGATTCAGATTAGTAATTAAAGCCTGGGATTACATTATAGGAGACTGATAAATATATGTGTGATAAGATAAATGGTTGTGACTGCGATTAATAATTAATCGCAGTCACAACCATTTATCTTATCACACATATATTTATCAGTCTCCTATAATGTAATTATTGATAATGAAATCAAGAACAATAATACCGGTAATTGTTAAATCTTGTAACTTTTTTAGAACTAATCTATTTTTCATCATTAAGTTAGACTTAGGAATAATTAATATAAATTTGTTTTGTTATCAATTTTTAGATTTGGCAAGTAAGATTTTTCCAATGACCTTTGAAGAAGATGTTCTTGTTCTACCACTGGATCTTACAGACTTCTCAATTCACAAAGACTGCGTAGACACAGTTATTCAACATTTTGGTCAGGTAAAAAAAATTGACCTCTTGCAAAACTTTTAATTGATTGGGATCGGCTGCTGGGGGATGTTATGATACAAATGAAATAATGCGATGATTACTTCAATGATGGCTGAAATAATGGATAAAAAATACAAGGTGATGTTTTAGAGTGATTTGAGAGCTTTTTTGTGTAAAATTGTGGTACTGTAAATCTGAGCAAAAATACCATAAATAACAGTCACATGCAGAATAAAATTGAATAGTTTGTGTGACACATAAGTCTTCTCCACTGAAAATTAATTAGCGCATTTCTCAGCTATTTGTTATTAAAGTAATCAAAAGTTTTAGACACATGTAGGTTTGAAAGTCTCTTTACATGTAGAGGTACACGTACAAAAAGCACCAATCTCCAGGCTCTTATACTTTATAGTCTGTCTATATTCATGAACTACTCTAATAAATTGCATTACATTTCCTCTAGCAACTTCAGTTAGATTGACTGTGAGTTCCTGAAGTGTCTTGGTGTTCTTTGTGGGAAATTGTCTCACAGTTGCTAGACTGTTGTGGTAATATTAAGATGATATAATATTACACTGCACTTTAACAATTAATTGAAAAATTTTCAATAAACAAGAGGTTTCAAGTAGCCTATATACATTCTGTACTCATGTGCATGCATCAGCATAACTTTGCATGTCTTGACGTGAGTATAAATTTACATTACACACAATGTGACCTGAAACGATAACCTTGCATAAATTTCAATCAAGATACAGCCAGGCAAACAAAAACCTTTGATAGTCCAAATTATGACTACTCCAGTAAATGCTTGCTAATGCATGGAGGGTGCACTAATAAGCATGATGTTGAAAACCAGGTCGTGCTACTGCCGTGTAGTACGGCAAGGTATGCTGTGCTTCACAGTATGTAGTAGCATGACTTGGTTTCAAGTGTTGTGCTACTGCCGTGTCGAACTCAACTCATAAATTAACATTTTGGATTGTGTTTTGGTTGTGGCACCTAATGAGTCTGGGTACGAAATTCAGCAAATTATAGCTTTTTATTCGAAAGAAATTACCGGTCAGTTTGACATCTGAAACCAAATTGCACTACGGTTGTGTGACAGTCGAGCCAGCTAGGCAAGGCAGTAGCACAACGTTTTAAAAAGGCCTTATCTGCAAGGCTTTATAAGTAACAGTGGGAATTAAGATGCAACCCAGGTTAAATCAAAATTAACCTGAAATCAAATTTGACCTGTATTATAAACAGATACATGTAAGCTGGTATAAATTAAATAAAAATAATTCAGACTTTATTAAGAACAGTTCTTTTACCTTGTTGTCTTTGAATATACGCTGTTGTAGTAGGCGGGTGTGTGGGGTGGTTGTAAAATCTCATCCCACTTCCCATGATATTTACATGCTGATTTATAACTTTACAGGTTGATTTTCTTGTGAACAATGCAGGCCTCGCACAAATAGGCTTGTCAGTACAGACCAGCCTGGATGTAGATCAAACCATTATGAATGTTAATGTGTTGGGAACAATCTCATTAACTAAAGCTGTCCTTCCTCACATGGTGTCCAAGAAATCAGGGCAAATTGTTGTCATAAGTAGTGCATCTGGGATAAGTGGTAAGTTAGAGATTCTTTAGGGAAAATTGTAAACTATTGTCAGTGATGTACATTTGTCCATTTAAAAGATTGGAATGAAAAATACAGATTAACAGCACCTCATTGTCATTTGCCTGTCAGTTACAGTGGGTTTGGAAGTTGCTGGTTTGTGTAAAAAAATAATTAAAAATGCACACGTTATCTTTGGTTGAATTCATGCACCCCATGTCATGGGCATGCATTATGGAGTTTAAAATAATGTACACATGCTACAGTGTAAATTGTGTGCATGTACAAATCTTTGGCTATGTTAAAGGAAATAATGTAAAAGGAATAAAAAATAATTATGATTCAACCCATATTTATAATTATTTTGAACGTACGTGTAAAAGCAAAATTTTGGGGTTACTGTGTCAACAAATTTCACCAACAGGCTTCTGGTTATAATGAAAGCTCACATGAATGTCAGAGACATTAATTTTTATAAAAAAAAGAAAGTGAAAACCTTGTTCCTTGTGACTTTTTTAGTAAGACAAGCACTTGAAATTTTTAAGAGCACTTGAGAAATGCGACGGAGAATTAACATCGACTACAGCTTGTGCTTCTCTATACCTTTCTTGTGTTGTTTAGTCATTCCCAAGTGCTTATATAACTCAACAATGCATGAGCAACAAGTTTTTCATTTCTTTAATAAGCAAAGTCAAACCCCTATCAAGCATCCGCCCTTGGGGAAATAGGAGGTGACCGCTTAATAGGGCTTATCAAGAATTAACATGAGGCTTAGTAGAAACGTCAGTTTATTGAAATATACTGTAAAGATCATGTCAAGACAATAATAACCATGTGTTTGAATGATTTTATCAGTCGTCACTTTCTATTTTGAGCTCTTATCTGTCATCTCCTTTTCCAAAACAAAGCCAGACTACATGGAGTTAAATTTTGGGTGGCCACTTAAAAGGGGTTAATAGGATAGAAAACCCTCATTGGGATGACCAAAAGGAAGCCATGGATAATTAGTAGAGGTGGCACTAATAACTGCCTGCTTAATCAGTGGCTGCTTTATAATAGTTAGACTACAGGTACTGAGCTAACACTATTATGTAATTAGATTTAGGAATTTACAGGGGTGTTACTTGTACAATCCACAGTATTATTGATACACAGATCTAGAATGGGTGTTCAATGTGCTGTGTTTCTGATCATTGAAAGTTTATTATTATTATTATTTTTTTTTTGGAGGAAGGAAAAACTGAAGGAAAACTCCCAGAGTATGGATGATAACAAAAATTAATTAGAACAAACTGAGGGCATGTGCGTTTAATTCAGGGCCTGAAAGAAAGTTTAATTTTTAAAGGATTTAAGGGTGGGGTACAGGAGCTTGATCTCTTGACAATGACAATGATGCCAAAGTATACTTAACAAACCAGTAGTTTTGTTGTTGCTATTACCGGTAAGTTTTAGTTCTCTGACTGAAGGTTTGATCACAAGAATTTTAATGCTTCACTCTGTTTTGCTAATAAATCACCTTTTTTTTCACCGTACATGCATACTCTACTCATAACAGCCAGTGTCCAGTTAAATTTGCAAATGATAAGTTTACTTTTTAATGAGTTTGTGTTCTATGGACACCCCAAAAGCCTCACAAGAGACAGACACCAACACTATAAAGTATCATGCCTGCACTTACTGTCACTGTACCTTCATAGGTGGCTGTGGCTCAAGTATGTCAAGAGTGACCGTGGCTTTTTTGCTATAACATCTCACTTGAGTAAACATGAACTCTTTTAAAATAATATATATAAATTCATGGTAATGCCAGATAATCTGTAAAGTTACATTGTATGCTTCCTTGATGATGAAAACCAAACATATATGTTATAATTTAATATCCAGCTGTATCTTGATTCGTTTTTTTTTCCATTCTTTTAACTCACCTTATTCATTTTTGTTTTCATTTCCTGTAGTTGGGCCAAATCTGGCTGCCTATGCAGCTGCCAAACATGCTCTACAGGTATAAAATTAATTTTAAACACAGAATCATTCTCACTTAGGTATGAAAGGAAAGATCTCCACCTCCAACATAGAATACATTTCAAGAACACCTTTGTCCCTGTAAGGCTCCTGGAAGTGCTTTAAGACCTTCTGACAAATGTTACATGAATGTTCACTTTACAAGTAGCTACTCTTTTTGCCTTACTTTAGAAAGAGGTGCCGTTCTCCATGTTGAAACGCGCCTCTCTCCCAAGCAATACTGAGTTTTAGCAAGATTTTTGGGTGCAATTTAATCTGAACATTGTAAGAGGTGTGGTTATGTGGTTGGGTGAAGTGGCAGGGGGTATGTTTCACAAATATTTTATTTGCATGCATATGTTTCTCTCAAGTGTCTAATACATGTACGAGGTAAATGAGCACTTGTCCCAAGGCTTTTGTCCAGGATTGTATATTAAGTTAACACATGTTTCTCTTAAATATAACATACAGCTGTATGTAATGCTCCTAGAATGGCTGAAGAAGGATCGTAGGAAGTGTGTCACACAATTATGAACGTACGCTGTAGCAAAATAATGTCCCAGCCGGCTAGCTTGCTGTGAGCCTCTCTTTAATGAAGTGAACTCCCTGCAGTGTTAAGATTTTCAAATAAACAAGTTTGCTTATTAAATTACTGTTATGGGTTTGACGCTGACAAGGAATGACATTTCAACTTGAGTTCTATGTTGCCACTAGGGAGGGAACAAATCTCTGGCTGCGACCACCCCTAGTGTCTGTCCTAAGTCGACATTAGGGAGGTTAAGAAACGAGGACTGGGACGTCAACGAGAACGCCACAAAACAATAGGTTTTATGAGCAAAAACAATCGCTCTGCACGTGCGTTTTACATTTTCGTACATTTCTTTGCCATCCTCTGCAAAGCAACAACGTGAAATGACCAAATTTTAGGTTTTGGCGAGAACGTGAGCACATGATGGCAAATTTTTCTTTCTTTTTCTTTACTTTAACGCCGTTCATAGAAATTAAGCTCCTGAATAGATCGCCGACATTTTACAAATTGAACAAATTGAAATAATTGCGAAAGTGCTACAATAACGAGAAGATATATTTTGAAATGACGTTTCCGTTGCCGTCGCTTCCTCGTTTCTTAAACTCCCTATTATCCCTGAAAAGCCCTAATAGGGAGAGGATAATTATGCATTTGTGTACGTATGTTGCGTGGAGGGAAGTGGTGGAGCTGGGAGAGGTTCGGGAGCTAAGAGGACTGCGAACCCTTTTTTAGAGTTGGGATCTAAGAGTTGATTAGCCTCCCCCGCAGTGCGTTTTTAGGGGAGTCGGTTTTACCCCCTCTACAAGCGTGGCAGGCTAAGGGTGCGTTCCTTTGGGGTGATCCGAGTTCGGATCAGTGATCCAAGATCTGTCTGGATCTGTCTGGATCATGGTGCATCAAAGGAACCGGCGAATCCACTCTGGTCACGGATTCGCCGGTTCCTTTGATGCACCATGATCCAGACAGATCCAGACAGATCTTGGATCACTGATCCGAACTCGGATCACCCCAAAGGAACGCACCCTAAGAGTTGATGGGTATTTTCTCGTAGTAGGCAACGAGTTGATGGGTATGAGAAT
>JAEMWC010000391.1:87500-90000 GCA_016490735.1 Pachyseris speciosa
GAGCAAAACCAATAGGCCTGTTCTCGTTGCCGTTGCCGTCGTCTTTACTAAAGCTCTCTATTAGGGAGCTTTAGCAAACACGAAGGCGAAGGCAACGAAACCGTCATTTCAAAATGTAACTTTTCGTTTTTGTAACTCTTTCGCGATTATTCCATTTGTTTAACATGGAAAATGCTGGCGAACAATTCAGGGACTATATTACTAGGAACGGCGTTAAAGGAAGGAAAAAGAAAGAAACATTTTACCGTCATGCGCTCACGTTCTCGAAAAACCTGAAATTTGGAGACGGGTATAAAGTACAGGTGACAGGTAAAAAAATGTACCAAAATATAAAACGCACGTGCAGAGCCATTGTTTTTTATTGTTTTGTGACATTCTCGTTGCCGTCCTCGTTGCTAAAGCTCCCTATATCTCTGCAATGCAGCCATGTTGAACTCGCAGTGTTTTGGAAATCTCCGTTTTGGAGGAGCGTTTTCAGTTTCCTTTGATACGGTATACGTTTCAACCAATCGATATCTCCTTTTTACCAAAAAAAAAAAAAAAAGATTGAAAACGACTTCGTTCGCTGTAGCCTGCGTAGCTGGCGGTTTTGTCTGGGAGTGCGCAAGCGAGCGGTGAAGCCGCGAGGAGAATGGGCGGAGGGCAATGAAAAACCGCCTGCCCGGATTGGGGGCTTTTTTGAGTAGTCCGTACTCTGGCGTACGGAGCATTTTGATTGGATCAGAATCTATACACGTCAATCAAGCGTTTTGTTAATCTCCCAAGGGAGAGCTCCAAGGGAATGTGAGAGTCAAAACAAAATGGCAGAGGAAGTATTAGCAAGAGCCTGTGAACATGTTCGTCCAAGCAAAATGCAAAAAAAAAAACGGAAACTACAAAGCTTTAGCTTTCCATAGAGACCAAAATTATTGCAAGAATATAAATAGAACTCGAGTTATAATTTTTTTTCGGTAACACAAATATTCCGTTAATTGACTGCGTTGACGGGAAAAGGGACAACTTGATAACGCAATTTTATTCATTGACGGAAAACCGATTTTCAACTTCTTGAACGGATTTCGTGAGCGCCAATAACAAAGTCTAAAACCTACACGTTGTTAGCTTTCCATAGAGACCAAAATTACCGCTTTACGACAAAACTAACGAGAGTTAGAATTTTTTAAAAACCGAGCATCAGTGTTTGTTTACTCTGTGGGACGTCGGTCACTCAAAGCGCTGTTTTACTCGTACACGGAATTTTTTTCCCATGTTCTGTGAACATTTTCGTCGAAGCGGAATGCAAAAAGCACAAACTGCAAAGATTTAGCTTTCCATTGAGACCAAAATTATTGCAAGAATAGAAATCACTGAGAAATAGAACGCGAGTTATAATTTTTTTCGGCAAGACAAATGTTATCTTATTTCCGATGACAGGAAATCTTCGAATTCTTGACAAATGTTTCGGTTGAGATAGACGAAGTCTCCTTAATCTTTAGCTAGCAACAGCACAATCTGCAATTATCATTGACACTTCTTTGAGGACTGGAAACCTTTTTTCGGAGTTTCGCCGGCTTTCGCCCCCATCGACGCAAGAAATCATATTGATAATTTGTTTTGATGATCGCCAAAAGCTGTCAACAGGTTGTCAAATAGTGAATTTGGGGGCGGCAGTCAACAAGGCCCCCAATCCGGGCAGGCGGTTTTTCTCCTCGCAGCTTCGCCGCTCGCTCGTGCGCACCCCGACAAAACCTCCAGCTACGCAGCGGGGGCACCCAACGACAAGTTTCGGTAGATATCTGTTCGGTGGAGGGTAGTTCGCCTAAGGGTTTCGGCGTCGATTAAAGAGTGCACTCAGATTTTCGTAAGTAAAACGTGACCTAAAAGATTCGTAATGTGGAAATCATAACTCCTGAGGTTTTCGGAAAGATTGTCATTGCTGTTTTTGGCAGTAAAAAACGTCAGCTAGCATTTTCGGTTCCCTAGAAAGTTAACTTCAGCTAGTATTTTCTCAAAGAAAGATTTTGTTTCCTAAAATTTTCGGGCAGTCAACATTTCAGCTAGGGAATCCGAACAGATCAAAGTTTTCTAGCTAACCAAAACATCACTTTAAACAGACTTCAAACACCATAAGGTACTTAAAAATGCCTTTCTACAGCTTTTGGCTGCTTTGGCTCGTTGGGTGCCCCTGACGCAGGCTACGTTCGCTGACGAAGGGCCTGATTAGATGGCGAATTTCAGCCCGGTTAACCGGGCTGAGATTTCAGCTCGACTTCCAGAACAAATCTTCTTCAAAAGACGTTTGCGATTACATGAAGAGAATTTCAGCCCGGTGTGAACCTCAGCCCAGGCTAAAATTTCTATCCCGGTTTCACAAACCGGGCTGGAAATTTCAGGGACTCGAACCCGGGACACACTGGTGCTCTCACCACTGCGCCAACCCTGCTCCCTAATTGTTCCTAAAACATTTTCAGTATATCGTAAAATGAGTTGCTAAACTCACAGACTCGCAACCAAACTTATC
>JAEMWC010000391.1:102500-180000 GCA_016490735.1 Pachyseris speciosa
AGCTCCATTTTCTGTATATAAACCATACACAACCCACAATTCCTCGATTCGCTCCGACGAAGGGCTAACGCTCGAAACGTCAGCTAATCGAATCCCTATACGGTGGTCAGTTTACATTATCAACTCCGTTGATAAACCAAATTTTCGCGTTTCTAACTTTATCAGCTATTAAATTTTCCTTTTACAATTTTGTCATAAACTTTAACGGGTATAAACCAGAAGAAATCGAGTGCCAATGATTGGTCGGTCGGCGGTTGTTTAATTTTACTACGTTGTGTTTGGTTTTTTTCCTGATACGTTTTAACCTCCTGTTCGCTTATTAATGTAGCTGCTTTCCAGAAAAACATTGCCTGTCAGTTTAGTGGTACAAACCCTTTTAGATGGCTCGAGAGTGTTTGAAATTCAATGCCTCGTCAAAAACTTGCCAATGATTAGTCAGTTCCCAGTCATCTCATCAACAGTGACCTCGACTAGTTTGTATTTTATACACCGACTTCAAATTTGAATCCAAACGAGTTACTATTATTAGAGTGAGAGATATTCAAATCAGGGCGAACCTCTTAAACATCTGTTTTAATTTCAGACGTACAATATTCTAAATCTTAGTGAAGAGATGACCAAGCGATATTTCGCACAAGGGAAGCTAAACAGGGTGTTTTTCATGCTACATAATGAAATTATTCAAACTCTTGTACGTTTTCAACGGTTGAAAGGGGACTTCAATGAATCGATCTGATAATTCCAAAACTTGAGAAAAGTTAACGTTGGTAGGACACACCATTTAGTCTTTCCTCTTTGGTAAGGAAAACTTAGTCGAGAGAGACAATTTCCCTTTGACATACTTTTTGTGGCCAAGGACAAAACCTACAGGATTGCAGATTGCAAACGTGATAAACTGTTTCGTCATGACTAACAGCGAAAACGTAGTGTCGACTTACGTCGTTAATTGCGTCTTCAACGTCGTTTTTGCTTGCACCGCTATCATCTTGAACATGATAACAAACCACGCGATACGAAAAACCTCGACGTTACCCAAGCCTTTGAAAACACTGCTCCTTAGTTTAACTATGTCTGATCTTGGCGTTGGCTTACTTGCCCAACCTCTCTGCATCACACGCTTGGCCATGGAGTTCGCGCAAAAAACTGTAAACCCAGTTTACGATATAATAGCCGTTGCATATCTCTTTATTGTGAACTTATTTTGTTTTGCTTCGTTCTTCAATATGATGGCTCTCAGTGCCGACAGATTCTTAGCCATTCATCTCCATCTCAGATACCAGGCACGTGTGACTCACGCTCGTATTGTTGCTGTGGTGATCTCAGTTTGGTTGTTGAGCACCCTTCTTTCCTTGATCGGTTTGTGGACTCCACGGAGTGTAATGTACGTGATTGTCGTTGTCATTCAAGTTGCTTGTATAATAATCGCTACATATCTAAATTACGAGATATACGTGGAGGTCAGACGCCACGCACGTCAAATCCAAGCTCTCCAGGTACTGCAGGGACCGCGAAGCTTTGAAATGGCGAATGGTGGGAGAATGAGAAAATTGGGGGTCGCTTCAGTTTGTGTATATTGCGTGTTTTGTGTTTGCTATTTGCCAAACATTTGTATTTTATCGACCATAGTTATAACCTCTGATTGGAGTTCCCTTATGACGATATTTCAAGCTTATGGTGTGACCCTGGTGTTTACGAATTCGTCTCTCAATCCTCTGATCTACTGCTGGAAGATGAGACACATCCGACACGCTATCATGAATACACTCCGAAATCTACCTTTTGGTGTACGTTCCAACTGAAAACTCTTGATATTAAGTAGAAAGTAGGAATTTTCTTCATGTTACAACTGTGGAAAATACCTTTGTACACTAGAAGAAGGCTTCCCTTAAGACCTCGCTAAGCAAGGGTTATAGCTGGATAGAATAGAATACTTTCACCTCTCATTTCAAAAATGACAAATTGTTTTATCTTTTTAGGGATTCTTCTGAAAATAAAATTTATTTTAAATCGCGCGTTTCGGCTATTTTAACTGGCCTTCCTCAGAAAAATTAAAAAAGTAATAGTAAATATCTGACAACGAAATCCGTCCGCCATATTGACTTTGATTTTCTTAATTTTCCTGAAGAAGGCCACTTAAGCTGCCGAAACGTCGATTTAAAATTATTTTTTGTCTCAGAAGAATCTCGAAAAAGATTAAAAAAAGATTGTAGGATATTTTTCGTAGGATACGAACCGCGGTGATTCACCGGGCGAAAAACATAAATAGACCCACTCGGTAGCTTAACCGCGGTCAAACGTAAAAAAGTGAGAAAAGTCCTTAAAAGATAAGGTTTTCACGTTGAGAGCTCAAAGATGATAAGTTTTTCTTCAGTCTGTGAGTTTACTAAATCATTTTATGAATTACTAAAAAAGTTTTAGGAACAATAAGGTGAATCGGTTTTCCTAAAGTCACGCATTGAAACAGAAAACAAGAACACACCGCACGGAACAGTTTCCACATTCTTCGCTTGAAAAAAACTTTAAAACTTTTTTAGTAATTCATGAAATGATTTAGTAAACTCACAGACTGATGAAAGACTCATCATCTTTGAGCTCTCAACGTAAAAACCTTATCTTTAAAGGACTTTTCTTATTTTTTACGTCTGACCGCGGTTAACTCGGTAGCAAGGAATGTCAACATGAATGGCGTGACACCGATTTATAAAACGTCTGCAGCGACATTTGCAAACTCCACTCTAATAAGATGTTTGGACGTAAAACGGTCTTTAACTCTTGTCGGTTAGGATAAGAACGAAGCGGCAAGGAGGTAAACAAAAGCTCAAGAATATACGAAATGACAGAAAAGTAAAAAGAGAGGCATGTGACTTGTGTCTTATCTCTCAAGCTAAGGGTGATCGTCGGAGAGAACTGTGTCAGTGAAATATCGATATAAAGTGACCAAATAAATGCCTTAAATCTGTACGTTAGCAATAAAACCTTGATAAGGGAATCTGTGGAGTCTGCCTGCTCTCAGATGCGCACCAACTATTTTAGTTGTACCAACAACGTTTCTGCACAATCCATTAAAGTGCTGTATGCTTAAATCTGTAAGTAAGCAATAAAACCTGATAAGGGTAACTGTGGATTCTGCGGCCTGCTCTCAGATGCACACCAACTATAGGGAGTTTAAGCGAAGACTACGGCAACGCCAACGCAAACCGTCATTGAAAAATGTTTATCACAGGATTGTAACGAATTTATGGCTATTCCAGCGCGTTTAACTTGTAAAATATGAACAAACCATCCACGAACTAAATTGGTATAATCGACCTTAAAGAAAACAAAGAGAGCGAAAGTTAACGTCCTCCACAAAACTTGAATTTGGTCATTTCACTTTGTTGTTTGAAGAGTACGGTAACGAAATATACCAAATTTCTTAACGCACGTGCAAAGTCCTTGTCCTTGCTAATTAAGCCCGCCGCACAGGTGAGGAAGCAGCTGAGCAAAATGCCTCGTGAGGCAGCTAGCTCAGCCGTTTCCTGTCGTGTGCGGCGAAATTTCCTAACGCACGTGCAAAGTCCTTGTCCTTGCTGATTAAGCCCGCCGCACACGTGAGGAAGCAGCTGAGCAAAATGCCTCGTGAGGCAGCTAGCTCAGCCATTTCCTCTCGTGTGCGGCGAAATTTGGTGAGAATGTTTGATATTGATCTCACGGCCTCGCGAGGCGAAAATCTCACCAAAATTTCGCCGCACACGAGAGGAAACGGCTGAGCCATCTGCCTCGCGAGGCATTTTGCCCAGCTGTTTCCTCACGTGTGCGGCGGGCTTAACGTAAAAAAGGTAAAGAAACTTTATTTATACACGGTTAAGATTTAAAACTACAAGCTTGTGGGGCCGTGTGGGAGAAATGTTGGTTTTTGAGGTGCGCAGAAAACCGGAGTACCTGGAGAATAACCTCTCGGAGCAGAGTAGAGGACCAACAAACTCAGTCCACTTATGACGCCGAGTCCGGGAATCGAACCCGGGACACATTGGTGGAAGGCGAGTGCTCTCACCACTGCGCCAAGGCAGCTCCGTTTTGTGACGTACTCGTTGCCGTTGCCGTAGTCGTTGCTTAATAAACAATTGGTTCATGCATCAGCGTGCGTTCATCGAGATATGAAGCACGTGGGAAGCTTGGAGAGCACGAAAGATGCGTAGCCGAGAGCAACTCTGGCTTCTTGAGTGTTCTTCAAACTTCCCAAGTGCTTAATATCTCGATGAACGCACAGCTAACGCATGAACCAATTGTTCCCCTGCTACGTCATCAGCGTGCACAATAGGAATATGAAGCACACTCGCGCAATTGAATTTGACTACGCGAATTTACCAGCTATGTTATAAACTCCCTTATTTCAGTTGTACCAACAACGTATCTGCACAATCCCAGTAAGGTACTGTGCACTTCTCATGCCATAGGACTCTTTTGTACTTTGGTGAAACAGAGTAAAATATTTTGTGGGTAAAGTACTATCCGCATATTATTGCTTTTCGGGTACCAAACAGAGAATTTGATGCGTCCAAGCAAGAACAAACCATTTTCCGTCGCTGATATTATTTTAAACAGGTGTTATAATTAGTTTTTTTGTTAACCATATTCAGCGAAATGTAATAAATACTACTTATTCTGCGTCGATAGGATAATAATCAAGAAAACTGGGTCTTTGTTTTAACGTTGACGTCGATATTAAAGAAGTCCTTTGACCAGTAGCACCAGTCATTTTTGTAGAGCTGCATGTTTATAATGGTTTGCTTAAGAACGCTTGTTATAACTCTAGTATTGTGAGACAGTAATACAAGACAGCTTCGTTGAAAAGCACTGTTTTAGATTTTAATACCACGGAAACGTCATAAACAGCTGCTAACATATTGGGCGAAATGGTTTTTAGTTCCGGTCATTTGCATTGATCTAATTGGAGTATGGCGGCACTTCATTTAATTTTGCCCGAGGGACCTTCTACCTTTTACGCATAAAATGAGACGTTAGGGTGTTTAATTTAAAAGTAACATTTAGGGAAAGTAAAGCACAAGACCCTAGTCAAAGGCTAAAACACTCTTGGGAGAGTTGACGACAGAGTCGGAACTTACTGCTTCTATCACTGCACGGCATACATACATGATACTTACATACATACTTAATTGTCCTCTCCCTATCAGGGCTTTTCAGGGATAGTATGACTATATTAGGACAGACACTAGGGGTGGTTACTGCCAGAGTTTTGTTACGTCCCTAGTGGTTCTTTTACGTCACACAGAGTCAGATTAAGAGTAAATACTGCGAGACGGGACCTACGGTTTATCGTCCTTATCCGAGGAGACTAGAAAGTATAACCGTTTGTAGATGTCATTGCAAAGGCAGCACTTTCTCCTCAATTATTTAAAGGCCCTGAGTGTTGGTCCGGCCGGGATTTGAACCCGACCTCCCGCACGGTAGTCCCCTGCTCTACCAACTGAGCTAACTGTTCAGCGGTTACAATCAGGTCAGGTCAAGAGTAGTAATAAAGACGTGGAAGTGCGAAGAACGTCCTCTGTGAAGCTTATGTTTTTATGCACTTGCATGTGTCGGAATTATTATTGTAATTAAAGGTACTGGTGAGTTATTGCAGAGGAATCAACTGTTTGTAGCGCCTTAGGCTAGCAGTAACTCCAACAATCCTACTTATGTTTGAAACGGGACAGTTTTGTTGTAAACGGTTGCTAGGCTAGACTACAACCGCCATTATTACTTAAACTGAAGGTGCTCATAAATTTAACACAGTCAAAACTGCTCCTAAAACTTCTCTCCTACGGTTTTTAAGGCGAGCAAACGTGCGTGTGTTTTGTTTTTGGTCGTAGTAGTCACTGAACTAAAATGTAGCCCATGGCTTTATTGTTCCTTGGTCCGTATTCAGACGAAGCTGGTCCCACACTTCCATAGGTGTTGGTATTATCAATGTAACCTCCAATGCCAAAGCCGAGTTTGGAGTCACAAGTGTTGCATAGATCATTGTCGTTGTTAACGATACCGATTCTTGCTCTTGATGCTATGGCATGAGAGCAGACTTGGTTAAATCCCTCATAATTACAAAATGTCTGTAAGCTGGCCTTTACTCAAACAAGCGTTTTCCACTTTTCGCGACCCAGTGAGGTGGAACGCTTTTCCCCGTCGGCGATGAGCGAGTACAGGGTCGAGTGGATCGAGGAATTGTTGATCTGGTCGATGACAATGAAGGCCTGCCGTGAGCCAATGGTCATACCGAGGCATAACTTGTTGAAGGATGTGTTCCAGTATGTTGGTAACTTGGTTTCATGATCATCAAACCCGGTTTGCCCATTTGTCAAGTTGTATCCAGTTTTATTGGTCCAGTACGTGGAGTCGTAATGAAAGGTATTCTAAGACAACAGAAGTAACCCATCAGATTTTTACCAGTAAGTGCACTACCCAAATCAACTAAATCACGAGTTCTACGCTTAAGAGCCTTTAATTCCTATTGTTTGCTCGAAATTACCTTTCTGCCGTCAATTTTCATGACCAGCATCCATCCACCGCCTCCGTATGCTCCAAGGTCACTGGTCATGTGGCAATAAACGGGGACCTCGATCGAATCCAAGTTCAGCAAGTAGGCCTTGTTACTTTCAATTCTATAAAACAAGAGAAGGCTTTTCATAGAAACCTGACGGTAAGTAGTATGTTAGGGATGGAATTAAGCCCCGTTTTGGATTAGGTGGATTAGGTGCCTATGGATTAGGAGGATTAGGTGCCTAGTCAATGACGTCACAATATGTCTTCCTGCATACTAATAAGTGGATAGGTTTACTATTGAGCGTCACTCTAGTACAATGGAAACAATAGGCTCGCCCAGACTTGCTCGATCTCTTTTAACCCTGATTAGTCAGTCAAGAATCTAGGCTCTACCTCGGTGTAAAAACTTGTGAAACTCACGAATGACGGAAAACAAAGAAAACAAAACATTCTAAACAATGACGTACAGCACAACAATACCTCATAAGACAGAGAAAACAAAACATTCTAAACAATGACGTACAGCACAACAATACCTCATAAGACAGAGAAAACAAAACATTCTAAACAATGACGTACAGCACAACAATACCTCATAAGACAGAGAAAACAAAACATTCTAAACAATGACGTACAGCACAACAATACCTCATAAGACAGAGAAAACAAAACATTCTAAACAATAGCGTACAGCACAACAATACCTCATAAAACAAAGAAAACCTCGCCAGTATTTTACACCGAGGTAAACCCAGAATCTATTATGTTTTCAAAATAAATCCGTTAGTTTTTGAAAAAGTTATCTTTCTTGCAATCGCTTTGCTAAGAAAAAAAACACACTGCCTTGAGCGCTTGTTGAACTGTCCCCGACTGGGAGATGTTGACGGAAGCCGTTCAAATCCCAAAGAATTTTGTTCCGTTGGCGTTTGCGCGATTGACAGAATTGACTGTAAAAAATCCCGATGCTAGCTGACCTCAGCTTTGGCGATGAGAGAGAAAATAAATTCTTAGCTAACTTTTCTTGTTTTCCGCTCCGTTAGTCACGCACGCGTTACGTAAAACGGATCTCAACTCTCCTCTTAACCCTATATTTGCATACAAACTCAAGAGGAGAAGCCCAAGGGGCAGCTCTACCATCCAACAACAACAATGGACGCTCGGAGCGACGGTTACAATGATTTCCTTCTTCAACGGGGTAATGGAAATTTCGAAGATAGCGAAGACAGTGAAGACTCTCAATCTAGTCAAGAAACGGATTCTTCCCAAGAAGTGACAGAGCACTTAAACCCATATTAGACGAAGCTCAGAAACGCCACGAGGTCCAGCTCAATGCTTTGATCGATGAGTACCAAAGAAACGGAGATTCGGAAAATGTGGCTCACCTTAAAGCGCAGAACGCTCTCCTTCCTCTCTACAGAAAAGAACCGAGAAAAGTGCTGTTAGAGTATCTGCAGTGGATGCGAGTGATGAAGAAAGATTACACCTTCCAAAGTGATGGAAACCCAAAAAGATCTCAAAGATACGGATGGATTCGATTGGCTAAAATCGACAGAACTAGCCATCGATAAGCGGAAATTCTTGCTTAATTGATTGTTTGTGAAGCAACCCATTCCACAAGATGAAGACTCAGTAGAACTACTTTGACTGTTATACTACGTTTTTGCTCTCAATACAAACGTATTTCAAACCAATATCTAGCGTGTTGTTTTATTGGAGTTTATTTCTTTGTTAAGGGGACTTCACTCTTATTGTTTGGTATTCTCAATGTAACGAAGACGATTGATTGCATCCTAATTTCCTGATACTTTGTGCTAAACATTTCGTAGCTGTTGGAGCTTTCGTTGTCAGTAAATGTATTTTTATTCATTTCAAATCTCTGTGTATTTGAATCATTTTTGTATTCGCTAATAAAAGGAATAATGTCTCAAGAAACGTGTTATTCGAAAACATTCATTAGTCACGTGTTGAAAATTAAGCGCTCCGAGCGTGTTGTTGGATGGTAGAGCTGTCCCTTGGGCTTCTTCTCTTGAGTGTGTATGCAAATATAGGGTTGAGAAAAGACTTGAGATCCGTTTTACATAACGACCGTGGTCAACCATGTCATAGATAGGAAAGGGTAAGAATTTCATGATTTGATTTTGAAGATTTTACAAGACACAATTTTAAACAGTACAGAGCTTATTAGTGCAGGGAACTTATCGTGTTCGGTTAACGAATGGTGAGTCGCTTAGTTAAGGGACACACTCTTGTCTGTATAATTATCAGTAAGCTGGTACTCTCATTTTGCAAAATAGAGTACAGCCTTCACTTACATGTGTCTATCATACAGCTCCTTACAGCTCCCAGGAACTAAGGAGGTGGAATGCAAGAGATATTCACAAGATTACTGTTAGTAAGGGTGGTGGTTGTCATTCATAAATTTCTGTTGTGGGCTCTTTACCTTTTTCACATAGTGCTCCCCAGACGCCGGCTTGACATACGCAAAGGTATTTCTTGTCTGTAAATCCGCTCAGACAGGTCCCATTATGAAGACATGGGTTACTGGAGCATGGATTCTGACGAGAACAAGTCTCCATTTCAACTCCTGTGTTGTTCATCTTTGCTTTTTAAATTTTGTGTCATTGACCTTTATAGGTACACCTGACGTGCTGGAGTGAAAATGTTGACAGTGATGATGACGATGTTTGGTCGTGAAAATGCGTGGTGGCAACTGCGATGGAGACGTTGTTGTTGTTGATGTTGTTGTTGTTGTTGATGATGATGATGATGATGATGATGATGATGATGATGATGATGATGATGATGATGATGATGATGATGATGATGATGATGATGGTGATGATGATGAGTCCACTCACCCACCCAACCCACACATGAATGTCAAAGAGAGTTGCAAGATAGAGATAGACCACCACACCGGGAACTATGTCCCCTACCCTTTTCGAATAGTATGTGTGTTCTTTAACGTCCCACGGATTATTAGGAACAACTGTTGTGAGACGGTACCTACGGTTTATCGTCCTTAACGATGGCGAGGTTGAGGATGAGGAGGATGATGCTGATGCTGCTGCTACTGATAATGATGATGGTTGTGATGCGGATGCTGATGCCAATGCTGCTACTGCTGATGATGACGATGAATGCTTTGCTGGTAGTGAAATCGTGATCGTAGAAGTGCGATTTTTCATCAAGATCGCGTTGGCGGTATAGAACGGTTTTCAATTGAGTGTCGAAAGTAATTATGGTTTTGCTTTGGTTTTGCATTGCTTCGCTCTGTGATTGGCCAAGAAAACTCGCGCCACTTTCTCAACCAATGAGAAGCAAAACCAAAACCAATCGCGACTTGCACTCGCGTATTTTTCCGCGCTTTGTACCGGCTACATGTTATTGCTTCGTATTCTGATTGGCTCATTGCACTGCTTACTTCTGTTGTGATTGGCTGGAGTAATTGCTTTGTTTTTGGTTTTACGACACTCAATTGAAAAGCGCTCTATTCCAACTTCAAGAATTGGGATTGTTAGTTAAAAACCCCGTTAACACGTTCTTCACTTAACGCATACTATTGATTTGGGAAAGCCAGACAACGAATGACCAAATTTCGCGGAGAATGTCAAAGTGTTTATATCGAAAATGTCAAATTTCGCATTAATCTTTGAATTCATCCTTCGACTTCAGGGACGTTGGCTACTCGCTTCTGATTCGTTTATAACCAGTGGCATAAATGCATGGACGTACGTCATAGTCTGCACATGAACTTGTAAACAATTTTATTTGATTCGAAGAGCAAAGATTACTTCATCGACCTTTTGGTAATGAATTAAGAAGCCTTTAAATGATCACAAGTCACTTTTCAAACTCATTAATAATTCATGAAGAGAAAACAAATGAAATCACTACCGTGAAGGAGGTTTGGATATGTGATCCTAATTATCATAAAATCTGGTGAACGCTTGCTTTAAACTCCACCAAGAATAGTCCAGTCTCGAGTTCGCCATGACCGCTGAACAAAAACACTGAGAACGCATTTGTAGAGGGTTAGCCTCGGCCTAAGGTAAAATTTTCACAAATACCGGCGGGAAGGTGCCACAAATTTGAGAATTAAACAATAGACTGACAGAGTTGTAAACAGGTAATCTTCTCGCTGGAATTTGTCAATATTTTACTTAGGTCGAGGCTAACCCTGCACAAATGCGTTCTCAGTACTTTTATTCAGCAGTCATGGCGAATTCGTAACTGGACTATTGTAAATGGTTTTAGCAATAATACTTGAACAATGGTCCCAAATGAAAAAAACGTTCTTCAGTACCTTGTGTCCGCTTGCATCCGTAGAGCTCCAGTCTCAAAGATATCTTCTTGAACCAAGTCATTGGACGAAAACGTATGTAACGTGCGCTGATTGGTGGGTTTAGTCTATGATAAACAGGCGTGTTCGTGTCTTTATTGCCGTTGAAAACCTAGACCAGTCAACGAAAAGTATGTAAAATTTCATTATTTATTTGCACATTGCCTCATAGCCAAATTGTAATTAGAGTAGCTAGAATCCCTTCCGTGTAAATCATAGACTATTCAGCCCGAGGGAGTCTTTAAGGTATGAAGGTAGGTCTCCTTGAACCCTTTTATAAGAAATTACACTTTAATTTTGTATCTTTGTAAAGGGAAGCCATTTCAAAATGTTAAAGAGTGAGACAGTGATCCAGCGCTTAAAATTACTGCAGTTTTAGAACTCTTTCTAGACTTTCTTTGCCGCAAGCAGTCCGTATAACGATTGCCTTTCAAGTAAGACCTTAAAGGCACATTATCACCCTTGATCCAACGCGGTCGTTTATTTTTGTTTGAAATCGCACCATTGTTAAATAATGCCTCTGAATGGCTAATTATTTTTATCGGGCTTTCTGGTTCATGGCGCCGAGTTGTCGCTTGTTAAGGGTTTGGCAAAGCAAATGGCTACAACTTCAACTTGCATATTTCTTCATATTTCTTCATTAAAACCGTGAACAATCCGTTCACAGGTCGCGGCCCATTGTCAAGGGTGATAATGGGCCTTTAAGTCAAAAGAGTCAGTGTGGCAGTAGTCGGTTGCGGTAACTTCGCAGCGTTGTTTTATATCAAAGTGAGTTTCAACGAGGATTTACAGATACTCGTTGTTCAAGTTTGGTGCTTTTTACCTCGGAGCTTTCAAGAATTCGCTGAGCTTGTTGGAGCCGACTTACTGCGATTTGGAAACTAATTTGATGGCGAATATTAAAAATTTTACTTGGCTGGACAACTGTTTTCCGCATGTTTGATGTTTTACCTCAAGGTCAGTTTGTGTGATGGGTTCTGGCGGTTTTGGTCAACCTTTTAGTGTTTTTAATTCGATTTGTCGCTATGTCTCTTTATCGACTTCCATTTTTATGCCCCATCGGGCATTTTAGCTGCACTTTCAGTTTGCAGCTTGCCTAAACTGCGTGAAAATTAATTTCTCTTTCTCGCCGAGATGTCCGTAATCGATAAGGACTACACCGCTTTTGTTTCCTCCCGTGTTTTAATTCGAGAACCAAAGTATTCTTCCTTTTGTCAAGCCGCATGATTGACTGTATTTTTAACACAATATAAAGCGAAAGGACAGGATAATTGAATGAGAACGTACGAGTATTTTTCTTACTGCAAATTAGAAACCACTACCCGACAACATGAGCTGCCGACAATAAATGTTTTCTTGTGGATATTTATCACCATTCTCGCCACATAATCAGCGAGTTTTATCAATAACGGATCGTGCAATAGTTTGCTGTTTTGATTTTAGATCTGTGAACGGATTGTTCACGGTTTTAATGAAGAAATATGAAGAAATATGCAAGTTGAATTTGTAGCCATTTGCTCTGCCAAATCGGGCCAAGCAGCAACTCGGATAAAAATAATTGACCAATCAGAGGCATCATTTCATGAAAAACAGCTTTAGTTATAGCGGAGCAGTTCTCTGGAACAGCCTACCCTGTGATGTGAGAGAAGCTAAATCTCTAAGTCAATTTAAACGATTAGTTAATCTTCATTTTTAATCTTAGAGTATACACGGCATTCATGAAAAACAGGTTTTAGATAGATTAGACGTAGTTAGTTTTTGCATTTTGTTTAGGATAGTTAGGTTATTTCTAATTTTTATACTCCTGATGGATTTTACCGTGTTTAAATAAAGAACTATTCTATTCTATTCTATTCTATTCTATCATTTAACAATGGTGCGATTTCAAAAAAAAAAACAAACAAACAAACAAACGACCGCGTTGGATCAAGGGTGATAATGGGCCTTTAACACGGGCCAAAATTTACATACATACAGATTGTTCCAAAAATAATACAAGGAAAATGAAGAAGAATAAACAGAGAACATATTTACGGCCATAAATTTGGAGATTTGTTCACGGTGCGATAAAACAAGAGTGATAAAACAAGGGCTTCGAAGTCTGAGTAATTTCGCGTTACGCGAAATTCCAGAATAAAGGGTCGCGGCGCGCGATGCATCAAGGGTGATAATGGGCCTTTAACCATACTGTTATTCTTTGTTGGAAAGGCGAACTACCTTTCGTATCTTTCACGATCGAGATACCCATGTTCTGTGAAAGTTTGTTAGATATACATATGTTGTCCACGGGGTGTGAGAAGGAAAACAATTAACTTGTTAAAGCACAATCTATATTGCTGAACTTTGCTCCATAATTCCTGGGTGATTCTCTGTAAATCTAAGGTAAGAGAAGTCCACCAGCTCCCGAAAGCAATCAGTTTCTCCTCTTCCCCTCCCCCACAGACCGATTCCCCCCTCCCCAGGAGTGACTTTTTTACTTAGCATACTTTACCTTGTCGTTGTTATTTCCCTGTTCCCTGTAGTATCGAAAGTTGGCTTTACTGTTACTGTACTGCAGTTTGTACGTGATTACCATCTGCCTTAACGCCGGATGGTCTTTACCTTGTGTTGCTACTCGTGTTACCATGGCTTTATTCTGACCCAGGTCAATCAGAAGCCACTCGTTAACAAGTGTCTCACTATAGCTGTACAGGATCCTCCTTTAACTGCTCCACCTGGTTTTTTCAAGTTTAACCTTGCAAAGTGGGCAGCTTCATTGCTATTCGCTTGCGAAGAGGCTCTTATCTGTCCGTCAGATATGGCACCACTCTCCATGCCAAGGGCGGCTGCACATTCTGCGACATCGAAAGACAATCTTTAATGTGAATGCCTTGCACTGTACTCACATCTGGGACAAATGATTGAAATTAAGCATAAAATGGAGAAGCCCCAACAGGCAGGATGCAAACCAGGTGGCTGTTTTATAAGGTGGGCGAAGGGTTGATTTAGGGAAAACCTATAAAAAAAACTCCAGCTAATGGTTGAAGAAAGAGTTGAACCTGCGACTTGTAGATCACAATTCCGGCATTCTGACAACTTGATCTCGCTGCTACCCTTATTTCTGATTGTAGCTGCTGATCCAACACTGTACTCCATTTTTAAAGGTTGTCAATATTTAGTCCAGCTAAAGTGCCTTCAATGTGTTCTATAGCACGTTTATAAAATAGGTAAAGTTTGTAATGTAGCTTAGTTACCTTGTTCTGCACTTGCATTGCAATGAAGCCAGCCTTCCCAAACAAGAAAGAGGTACAAACAGGACCAAACGAAGACGGGTTCCTCCATTTTCAGTTCACATCACAGGACCGTGTCAGAGTTAACAGCAATTCTTGGGACAGCAAGTGAGAATCATCACAGTTTGTCAAACAGATGTTGAAGAAATACTCCAGTTGTTGAGATGGTGCGATCCTTTACAGAGATCTATAGATAGTGATTTTTAGCAAAATGGCACCATAAACTCCTTTGCTTCCCCTTAGAGTCAACTCCTTTCAAGCCCTTTCCTCTATCTCGGCATCAATTTTTAGATCACTTTCGGCGGTAATGATGAGATTCTTAATGGGCCTCAAACAATTCTTACCTTACTCATTCATGGCTGCAGGACCTCTTTCCGTGAGCCAGAACATATGTTTCGAATCTATAATGGCTAGTTTACCAAGTTTGAAATAAAACTAGTAAGGTTTCTTCCACCTAGCTGAGAACTTAATTACACCCTGTTGGATTGAGCCCTTAATTAACCAGTCTCCGTAGGAAATCTATTTGTTTATCACTGTCTCAATTGAAATTCAAGTTAATTACGGTAATTTCCAAAGGCTTTGCAAACGCCAAAAAAAATGAGATAACGTTTGATTTATTGTACTCCAAAAAGAAAAATACCTTTCGCTTGTTAAGGAATTTCAAGGCGGTGAGAACACTCGCCTTCCACAAATGTGGCCCGGATTCGATTCCCGGACTCGGCGTCATAAGTGGGCTGAGTTTGTTGGTTCTCTACTCTGCTCCGAGAGGTTTTTCTCCGGGTACTCCGGTTTTCCTCTCTCCTCAAAACCAACACTTCTAAATTGCAATTCGATCCGGAAGCTCGAACGTTTAATACATGAGCCCCCGGCTCGGGAGATTGGTCAACCACTCCTCACGCTATCGAGCTTAAATAAATTGATTTGATTTGATTTTTTGTCATCCAACAACGAAAATGTAATAATGAAAATAAAATAAGAAATGCGTTTTACATTATTTTGCGAAACAATCCCTTTTGTACCCTTCGTTGGAAAGTTGCCGTAAGCAAGATGAAATTTGACAAGAGCGAAGGGTCCCATGGTTTTTGATAGCACTGTGCTTGAGGTAGCGTCTGGCAAAGGTTTATTTAAGTTAAGAGTTAGAAGGTTTTGCTAAATGTTAAACAACACGACTCGCGTTTGATTCAAATAATAATTAGTAACGTGATTTTTGCTAAGATGATTATTGTATGGGGAAATATTCTTGTTGGAAAGAAAATTACAAGTTCAATTTGGTACCAAGTGGACGAAATAAGTTTTAAGGATAACCAAACGTGATCTTAAACTTCACTGAAATCGTAGAAGATCGCGGAAATCTTTTCTAAAGAGTTGCAGTGGAATATAAGACCCAACGACAACTTTGCCTTTTCTGATATTCACCTAGCTTCTGAATTAAGTTTTGAAAGGCTACTAAGACCTCTATATAAGTTAATTTCATTATTCTATAGGCTTTCCCGGACTTGCGGTATTAAATTGATATTCGTCTAAATAGCTTACGTTGTTAAAATGGTTTCGGCAACCTCGATTTGTAGCTGTACTTCAGTGAAGACGCACGTTGTATACGTTGTTTCAAAACTGTTTTTTTTTTTGTTTGTTTGCTTGTTCTATACTCCAAAGCTGGCAAGAGAAAGGTGCTACACACTTTATATTCAATTTGTTGTTGCAGCCTGACACTACAGATATTGACAATAAAACGACTTCTTGAAACAGTAATACTTCTAACTGCTGTTTCTTGTTAATTATGAATCAAGTAATCTCAATAAGTCTTTTAAATAATTTGAATCACAAAGGACCAAATAAACGCCGCTTGGCAATTTCAAGAAAATAACGGACCCCAAGTTTTTCTTTTGATTTCCTCTTGTCCGTTCCTTCAGAGTGAATCTGTCTGCAATTAGTATAAATCTACTAGCGTTCTATCACGAATGCCGTTCTCTGATTGGCTACGCTACTCGCTATCTATTCTGTGATAGCGGATAGTGAGTAGCGGTTGTCGCTGAACAAACTGGCGGCCACTTCTTCACGTTTTCAAAGTGTCTGCGAGGAGGATTTAGATAATTTACTTGTTTAGTTTTGAATGACTAGAAGATTTATACTAAAACAATTAGATTATATTCGCTCTCGATTTCTATGCGTGATAGCTGATTCGGGCTGCGCCCTCATCAGCTATCACGCGATAGAAATCTCGAGCTCATAATCTTATTGTTAATAAGATTTCTGAAACAACATTTGATTTTGGGATAACGGTTGTTCTCCTGGAAAGCGAGAAAGCAGGAGATTCGGAAAGACCACAATGAATGGTTCAACACATTAGATTTCCAATCGACTCCAACTAACAAGTTAAAATGGTATTTCACTTACTGTGACTGTTGACTGCGATTTTGTCTGTGGGTCACGATAAATCTCAGTTTGCAGCTGGTACGTCGTATCTCTATGACCAGCTAGTTTAACTGGTTGTCTGCAGTGAAAAGAACATATCCTGACATATGCTGTGGAACATTCAAGTCGTAATGGACTTATGCACGTGAGGTCATCGCCGCCTAGAGATTGGTTGCATAAGTTCTTTTGACAGGTTGCTATTATAGGAGACACAAATGCCAATGTCAATGGTCGGTCGAACAAATAAAAGGAGCCGACTGAGAGATCTTTTGTTTGCATGCTTGTCCACCAACATGGCGGCGATGAGTGAAACCTCCCAAACCTTGACCATACAGTGCTGGTTGACTGGCAGTCCAAAAGGGACTCACATCTTAGTCTTTTAGTCTTCGTACTCTTTCGACACTGTATTCTTTGGTAAAATTATGGCAATACAATTTTCAGTTCTATCTTTCAGCATCTTCAATTGTACCCTATGTTGAATTAATAATTTATCTTTTTTTCATTCATTCAATACGACATGCAACTCAAGAGGCTAGAAAAGGGAATTAAACTAGTTGTAATTGTGGATCAGGAATGCGTTCGAGTATCTATTGCTGTGGTAGTCTGATGTCATAATACTGAAATCGATTACAGGTTTTAACATGACGTGACTCAAAGTGGGTTGTGATCGGTTATGTGCTTCCTTTTCGGCTGGTATTTAGCTAAGGTTCGGTAATATTTCAGATCTTGCCATGAAAAAACAATATTGAAGTGTAAACAAGGTTTTGGTTCTTATTTTCTGCAAATATATTTTTTATTTACGATATATCATTCATGACGTAATCGTGCGAATATTGAGCTGCTGTATATGCGCTATATAAAACTGTTTATTATTATTATTATTATTATTATTATTATTATTATTATTATTATTATTATTATTATTCAGACTCAGCCAGCGTGCTTGATACGAGATATGTTCAGCATCTTATGTCACAAAAGCAATTATGTTCTAATAGGGCACCTTGATTTGTTTCCTTCAACAGTTAGGGAAAATTATGTAAACGATCCCAACATTGGTTGAATGTGCTCTCTAAATTGTACAACACAAACAGTGCTTGATTTTACGGGAAGTAAGATCCAACGTGTCACGCGCCGGCGCCATAGGGTCTAGCTGGTTACCGTAGATCATTTCACTTGGAAATCGGTTTTTAAAAATATATTTTCGGTCTGCAAAGGCCATGTGAAACGCTTTACTTTGCCGTTTAGGTCGACCCAAATTAGTGATGTTCGCCTGTTGAGTCAAACGTCGACCTTCAAAACACGTAAATAAACAGATGAGTGAGGCTGAAGTCATGATATCATTTATGACGTAATTCAAGATCGCGCAGAAATGGTACACGAACGACGAAAAATCTCACCACTTAGTATCGCAGGGACCCAAAATACGTTGCGTTCTCCTAACGTCGAACGCAAATAGTTTGTATTGGCATAGTTTTAGCTGAAAATACAAAGTATTTCGAAAGAGTATAAAAACCTAGAGTGTAATCCTTATTCACGAAGCTAATTAATATGCTTTTGGTCTTGTGTTATCCTTATACACTGTACATAACTTAACGTCAGAGTCCGGGGGAGGGGGGGAGGGGGTCAAAACCCTTCAATACCTCTTTCACAAACATAATTGCCGAAAGATTTTTTTAAAAAAAAAAGTAGATTATATTGTTCGAAACCTTCTCGCTAGCAACACAAGCATGTTTATCTTTCCTGCACTTGCGTTTCTTATTAACTCTTAACCTAGTCACGAAACGAAAAACAAAGAAAGCATCCTTTTAATAACGGCGTTGCAAGCGGTTTTGAATCGCTTTATGCGAAACACTGAACAAACGTCAACAGCTAGTGAGACACATAAGATCCTTTTTTTTTTTTCGATTCTTCTTTAGTTAACTTTTAAAGTTGTATGTATCTATTTGTAATTCTGTTATTTAACGAATAAATTCTATTTCGCCATGTCTGTCCACTCTGATAACGCATGGATGGCATCCTAGAACAAAGACGTACGCATCGAGCCGAAGGCGAGTAGTGTAACTGAAGTTCTCTCCACGTTTTCAAGTCCTCCGTGCCTTATCAGACTATAGCGTATTGCCAAATGGAATCTATTCGTTTTATATCGTTTTTTATTTACTTTTTATCAACTTCGGCTCGTGACGTCATTCGTTCGTCCGGTTCGTTCATGGCAAGCCACTATAGACCAATCAAAACACGAGCTTTACGCTTTACGCTTTACGCTTTACGCGCACGATGATTTTCTGACATTTGCCGGTGATTGTCGATTTCCGCTGACCCGGCTCTTCAGAAGGAGCGTCCCCTATATTTTCATTTTCCGGGTTAGCTGCCTGTAACTAGCCCACTCTAGCCCAATTTGTTTATTTTACTCATTACTGTTCCGCTTCATTTAAGTCGAAGCAAATTGTCATTTACTTTTTGTAAGTCACAAAATCACTCAAAACTAAGTCAAAATGGGAACAAATTTAAAGCCAACATTTATCTGACTTTCATGTACAGCAATTGCAGAAGTAGTTATACACAAAGCACATGTTTTGGCTATGTGATTCTTTGAGTTTTCAGCGCCTTTAATAATTGTTCCTCACGACACGACTTTCAACTGAGGGTGTTTTGCAGTTTTTTTGCACCTTTAAATTTTCTTAGTGTGGTGCAAAGACTATTTAGAGGCCCTGCCGGGGTAAATTCCGACAAGCGACATGGCCTAAAAAGTAGCGGCAGCACAGAAAATGAAACCCCGACAGGCGACATCATTCCCGGCAAAATTTCGACAGTGGCATCAAGGCCGAGAATTAGAGATTTAAACACCGACACGGGAGATTTTAAAATTCAGACAAGCGACACGGGACCCTCCCCTGCAGGGCCTCTATTTACTATTTCACAAATTAGTCTATCTGCGTTTTATTTTTTGTTTTGTTTCCATATAAATCATCAAATTTTCTTACGTTTAAGCCAAACCTTGTCATGAAAATAATACGGTTGGTCTTTAATTTTCCGTGGCAGCTTGGTGGTTGGACTAATTTAACGAGTATTTACTGTAATACGTTCCCGTATGTTAAATTTCTTTCTTACAGGAAAAATATATATACGACGTTAAAGAGGAAATTAAAGTGACTAAAGTTTATGTCTGACTTATTAACAGGTTTCCATGTTTTGATAACCAATGGCTGCTGGGTTTACTGGTCTTTCGACATAAAACTGTCGCACCAGGCAGATAAGGTCCTCGTAATTTCCCTCTTCCTTTTCGGTTTCTGAGTTACTTTTTGACGTTTTATTAACAGGGAGTTTCTCCTCTTTTCTACTGTCTTTATGATCATTCTGCTGAAGTTTTGCAGATTGTGTATCGTCCTCTGCATCCCTACAAAAGCAAGGAAACAAATGGAGTTTATTTGATACAGCCACATGGTAGCTTACGGAGGATTTCCTATATTTGTTTAAATAAGAAAAGATTGGCCTCTTCGAATTCTTGCCACAATAATGTTTATCGAAGTTTTCCTTTTTTCCTTTTAGTTATCTTGGAGGCACTCCGAATCTCATTCGTCTCTGCTCAGGACCAAGAGGGAATTCGTCCATGTCTGCATGGCTGGATAACTCAGCAACAGCACTTTCTACGGGCGGTAGAGGACAAAGTGCTGCCTTAATGTAATGACATCTGCTAATGATAAACCGTGGGTCCCGTCTCACAATACTTGTTCCTAATAATCTGTGGGACGTTACAGAACCCATGCGAAACGAGTAGGGGACGTAGTCCCCGGTGTGGTAGTCTGTCACTGCCAGCATGTGGTCTGCCTGGCTGAATTAGCTTGAAAGGCTTCTTAGCAAATGAGAGAGCAATACATACACAGCAGGAAGTCAGACTGTTTGCTAGCTGAAACCCCTTACTCAATTACTCAAATATAGAACGAAGGAAACTGGCAAGATGCCCTCGTGTTGTTGATGTATTGGTATTGGTATCGGTATTGGTATTGGTATTGGTATTGGTATTTGTACTGGTACTGGTATTGATATTGGTACTGGTATTGGTCTTGGTATTGGTACCCGGCTTTGGGATCTCGGGTACAGCCTGGTGCACCTTGTAGAGCACAATGCAGCAGATCCATTGGAAAGTAGGGCTCGAAAGTCAATGTAAAATTTCCTGCTTATCGCTACGCCTCTTAAGATTTTTCTCGAGGGGAAAAATTATTTCAGGAAACATCCATGCGCTGTTAAACATCAATTTTATCCGCCTGTGCATACACGAAGCATATGCAGATTGTAAGGTTGCCACTAGCGATACGAGCACACGTGAAAGTTTTAAGAGCTTTAAATTGGTTGTTTGGTTACATTACCCAACCAGGTCTTAGCTGCAGGGCAAAATGGACCTTTGAGACCAACGCGGTACTTGTTGTAATATTAGTTGAAACAAACTTACGTTTCTCTCTTCATCTGTGATGCTCTGTGTAAATTTGCTTGATCTATGTACTTGTCCTCGTTAGTATCTGAAAATAAAATAATACGCGAGCATTAAAATTGGCTGCTAAGAATTCATGTAGCGGGCTTCTAATGCAGCAAATTTTTGATACACGTTGTTACGTAGAAACCTTTCTCATAGCATGAGAAGACGGTGCAATATGACTGTTATGAATTCATCTAGCATAGCTGCCATATAGTTAAATGATCGCGATATTGCTTTGATTAAATCTCACGACATAATTGAATTAATTCATCTGCCTAGTGTTTCCATGGACAGATCTATAGAGCCGTAGACTTTTTTTGTTTATTAGAAAATTGTTGGTAGCTCGCTCTGAAAAATACACCAGCTGTTTGATTCTATGAGTTCAACGATAATATATCACATACTTAATTGTCATGCCATAAAATATTGTCATTTCCACTGGCACATTTAGGGGATGAATTAAATAAATTAAAGGAAATATTAGGGCGCTTAGGAGAAATAAACATGGAACAGTCGATCGCGTGGGCAGGATATTTTAACATGCGTTTAGACACTGCGATCAAGATCAAGTGTTCGAAAAGCCCACATTTTCAGCAGGTAAATCAACAGAGGTTCAAACAGTATTGACACAGTAGACTACTGTTTGTAACATTGAAACAGCAAACTTGTTCAAATATCGGTAACGCGTTGAAAACAATATGTTCGTCCGCTTACCTCGAAGGCAAGAGCACCTACACAGTTTTTTTCATTTATATTTCTACCCAAATAATGGTTAAAACGAAAATACATGCTAGCATGACAGGTGAAATTTCATCGCCAGAGTAAACATTCATGGTTCGCAAACGTACAAAAATGGCTTTCTTTGGAAAGATAAATATGGCTTGCAAGCGGAAATATAGAGATAAAAATTGTTACCTTTTGTAGAGACACGTTCAGAGATGTCCTGAAAAGGTAAAGTATATTTTTCCGTATTTAACTTTGACGCGTTTCGGTGATTATCCAGCTCGCCCTTCGAGCTAATACTCTCGATATCTATTAAGCTATTACACGCCGCTTCCAAACTTCCTCTCGTGTCATCACCACATTCTACGGCCATAACAATGATGTGCAAGAAATGAAAGCCTCCAAAATCAAAACCAGTGGTAAATTCCTATAATAATGAAATACTCTTCTCAGAAATTTAAGACTTTTAAGCGATGATCCCAAACGTCGTGTCAAAACTCATCGATCTTCCATCTCAAAGCCCACTGAACCGTTCCGTGTTGAGCCACAACAGACATTTTGATTGGCTTGAATCAAATTGTTGTATTGTGAATAATTAAAGCAAGACAGGTGCGCTTGAGGGTTTAGACAATGGTTTGCCATCTTTATTTTTGTAAACAAAACTCCCATCAAACAGGATATAATTTTCTGAATTAAAATACCCTTTTTTGCTTTTGACACGAAATGCGTCTTTTTCCTCGAAGTCTAGGTGCACTGAACGATAGATTTTAGACGCAAATTTCCAAGTCAAAAATTGTAAGACTTTCAACTAAATTCTGTTATATCCAAGGGTAATAAATGAAAACAAAACTCTGTGGTGTTGGTATTCTTTGATGCGCTATTTCGTGCAGGAATTGTAACAAAGGAAACTTTTTGAAATATGCAAAATTTGGAAGGTACTTCAGGAAATTCTTTAGACTCAATTCAAAACGCTATGGTTTTGAAAGGCAAAATTGAATATTAACAGTGAATGCGTTTGCATTTCAAGTGTCATTAACCAGAGTTTGCTTCAAAACACAAGGGGATCGCCGCGAGTAATTACTTTTTGACAAAATGCTGTCTGTCAATCTTGTTGTTGAATTGTCGTTTATCCTTTAATCTTTTTATGAGCTTGAGGTTTTCACAAGCGACGTCGTAAAACTAACCCCGCAAGTGAAGCCCTTACTAAAGCAAAGCTGCATGATTAGCTATTCGTAATATGAAAATGGATAAAACGAGACCGACTTTAAAAAAAGAGTCGGTGGCATTTCACATTCAGCAGTCACTGACCGGTATATCCAGAGCTTAAAAGTAATGTGATTTTCCAGGTTACTACAGTGTATTTGTACACAACGTAAACTGGTAGGCGGATGATGACGAGATACTGTAAACAGATCAATGTCTCTCATTTTATGACGCGATAAGAGTAAGTGGTCAAAATGTATTGTGGACTCAAGAGGCGCAGACCACCGTGATGACGAATATCGTTATCGATAAGAGTACAGGCAACGCTAAACTACATAGATTTGTTAAACGGCTCTTCCGGCATTAGAAAAGACGTCTCACAACAGCTCACTGGCCTCTTGGGAATGAAGATTGGCTATTTCGTACTTGTATATTGGAAAGGAACATAAAAACACACGTAACATTGTATGTGAGGCGCACCAAAAATTACTTTGTATGCCCAATGAACTTCCATTTGCGGGTACTGAAGTGACGTTTCTGAAAATGTGTTGCAAAGAAAACAGTGCATGTTGTGAATCATAATTAGCTGTTTACCATTTGAAAGTGACGACACCATGCAAGTTAAAATCATTTTCCCGGAACTGGCTTGAATTTGAAGGATTCATAGCCCATGGATGAGTAATTCAGAATTCGTAAGCAAATTCTACGTTGTACATATATTTATTTCAGTTTTAGCAAAATTTTAACTATTAAAGATTTTTTGATAATCTTAATCATGTTGGTTGCCAAGAAGGGACTATTATAAAAGCTCCTTGCACAGCATTCAAGGTTTAGTTTTCTTTCTTCTTTTTAAATTCCTTGGTTCGATGTTTCTCATCTCTGTGTCGTTTTGCATGTTTGTTCCTCTCCTTGTGACCTTTGTCGTATGTAGGAGGATCAGCCGCTGGAACTGCCGGGGGAGGGACGGCCGCTGGAACTGCCGGGGAGGGACAGCCGGTGGCGGTGCAACTGGACCGGGGGCACTCACAGGGGGCACAGTATTTCCAACCGGAGCTGCACCACCACTGTTTGTTGGATATGTAACTGATCCACCCACTTGGGTCGGTGTACTTACACCCGAAGCTGCAGTGTTAGAACCGGCTGCTGCTGGATATTGAGTGGAAGAACTGCCAGAGCTCGGTGGATATGGCGGTTGACCAACCACTTGGGTTGACGGACTTACACCCGGGGATGTGGTGCCAGATCCCTCTGGATATGGATTGGGAGAAACGCCAGAGCCCACTGGATATTGATTGGTAGGAACACCAGAGCCCTCTGGGGTCGAAGCACCCGCTTGGTTCGATGGAACTGTAGTCGGAACTTGCACACTGGTTTGTCCCTGGCTCGGAGTCGTTGGATGAGTGACCGGTGTAGTCACCTGGGGTTGAACTGGTGACGTAACTGGGATTGGAGTGGAAGTCTGCCGGGAAAGAAAACATTCAACAATTTAAAATGATATATGCTGTTACCTAAAGCAGCACAAAGTAAGCATCCCAGGCTTGCATGTTTTCTTTTTATCCTTGTATTAGATTTTCTCATTTTTTTAATGTTCCCAGAGGTGGTGATGGACGATTTTTCACGATTACGGACTTTTTATACCGAGAGGAAACAATTAGCATGGGTAATAGGGGGATTCATGCTGACGTCATTGTTTACATTTTTGCTCATTTGCATATGGCTTTGCTTACAGAAGGAAACATGTTAGATGTGATTTGACTCCAGGCAGCTAAAGAGCTAGTGAAATTTAATACATTGTGAAATTTTTAACTCTTTAGGTATAGTATTCAAGGAGATATTGTCTTCCAAAAACTGCAAAATTCCTGGGTGGCAAAAGCACTAATGAGCTCATACATTCTTTGCAAAATTTTGAGTTTTTAAACCCGCGTTGCACAAAAAGTATTCAATACATGAGGCTCATATTCACTGGCAGAGTTATTCATACCACGACCTTTCAATATTCAGAACTGATTTATTTGTAGCTCCATCAGAAACTGAATTGTTCATGCTAATGAGGCAAATATTGTAAACAAGGATTCCCCTATAGCATGATTTGTGGTGATATTTGTCATAAATGCCAGAAGTGATAATTTAAAATTGCTGTAAAACGGCTCGCGAAAAGTGGGAAAAATTCGAAACGTCATGAGTGGTATTTATGCCAAATGTCGCTTACAAATCATGCTATTATTTGTTGATATTACTATTTGGGAAACGTTTATGTAATGCCAACCGTTTATTTCGTCCAGTTGTTTCGCTTCATAAGCAAAAAGACTGATATCACATTTCTGATGAACAATAGATTTTGCCCGTGCATACTCCTCATCAGGATGAGTTCTAGCTCCCACTGGATTAAGATCCTTTGTGTTTGCTCGTTTTGTGGACGAGGCTGGACGGGCAAATCTATTGTTCAGAACAAGCGTGATATTAGTCTATTCATTACCAGAAATAGGCGAAATTTTGCTCCCGCGCGATTGCACGCTAGACACGCGAGTTTCCAAGATGGCGGCTTTTGAGCCAAGGCGTCGAGAGCGACTAAATTAAGGCAATTCTTTACACCAGCGGAGTTATGCAAAAAAGGCTTGGTTTCTAAGTCAAACTGAATAATGTCAATAATGGCTAGCGAGTATGAAGAACGAGCAGAAACTCTTACTTTATTTTTGGCCTTCGACCATTCTCAGGGGGTGCTTTGCTCAATGAAGCCTAACATCGACTGGCTGCGAATTTTGGACCTTTTCGGTGTGATTTAGTCTAGACTTATCCTTCATTCTCTAGTAATATTAATCGAACGTACGGAAGATTGTCAGAACGAGGAAATACATTACAAAATTTGTATTAAAGGTGAGTAATTTTGCTAATTTCTGACTAAAATGGTGACTGTATAGAGGTCAGTAACCGACGTTTTTCAATTGAAAATTGTCCAAATTTTTTAACGTTTTCAGTCTAAAAGACAACAGAAAACACCCCATTAAAGGTTTATATTTCATATTAGAGGTGCGGAAAATAAGCAGCATTGCCACCGGTAAATTTATCTGAAGTTTTCTGTTGAAATTCATACATTCTTTAGTAACTCCGGCGGCCATTTTAAAGGCCGCGTGACGCATGAATAAATTATCTCCTGATAAACGTGACGCGGATTTCTGGTAATGTCTTACTTTTGGCACAGCTGGCCCAAAACATTAAGCCAAGTCGGTGTACATTTTATTCGTATTTTGGTTTTCTGAGTTTTCTTTGAGTTCTTGAGTATCTCGAATTTCAAAATCTGGAAATTTAAACTCACGCGGGCACGTGATATCATGATTTTGGTTGCCATAGAAACTGTAATTTTCGCACGTAGGTATTTCAAATCAAGCTGAAATACCTCTGCTCTCAGCCAATCAAATTTGCACAAATTTGACAGGTAGTAGTATAACAATGGAAATACTGAGAAACAGATATTGGGTCAAATAACCAAGCCAAACGTGAGAGACATTTTTAACAGCGCAAAAGAAATCGAGTACTTTTGTATTCAGTTTCAAACCTCTCAACATTAGAATAGAAAAGAATAGAAAATCTGAGCCTAAGCCGTGTTTAGACCCCAATGAAGTATCTGTTACTTTTTTAGCGCTCACTTTGTTTTCTTTGCGGTTCTCTTCGTTCCATTTTTTATATACTTTTTTTCTGTCACTTTACCCCTCAACAACCCCCTGAAGAATTTAAATGAAGAAAAAATAAGTTGATGAAAGCTAATTTACAATTCGTCTTCTTTTTTTTTAATACGAGCTGTGCTTACCTGAGGAGTAGTTGCAGTCCCGTAGGGATATGGGTAGGTGACGGGGTAAGGGGACATACCAGTCGGTGGATAGAAGTGATATGAGTATTGGGGGGAATATGGGATTGGCCAATGCCCAGGTTGGTATTGATACGGATGCAGAGCTGGGATGGGATGAGGATACGACTGGCTAGCCGGTTGTACGGAACCGTACTTTGAATAACTACAGCTGTAGGGGCATAGCGCTTTTATAGTATAATCCGTTTGACAGTAACCACCCTGTGCCCAGATTGGACAAACGACGTGCTGATCCGCCTCGCTGTAGCCATTATCTGAAATAGCAAAAAAATATTTCTTGATATTTGTACTCCTTATCATAAAGCGAACACAGAGAAGGACCCAAGAAGGCCTTATATCTCACTCTGGCAACAACAGGAAGAACAGCAATTAAAGAACGTGTGTCCCCCACCCTCCCCAGTAGCTGCAATATTTGCCGAGGTTGTTGGTACACCTTCTGTTAATGTGGGTTAACTTTTCTCCTTTTCCAAACATGTGATAGCTCGAGGTGCAACAGAGAGACCACTGTGGCACCCATGAATTCAATCAATTTCCCTCTTCTAAAGTGTACGAAAATTCAAGTAATTCGTGGCCTAAAACAAGTTAGAGATGAAGCATGTGTCTGCATCCCTTCAAGATGGCGCCTGTTTAATTGAAAAATTTAAGCGACACTGAAAACTTGTTTTGTTAAACTTTTGTCCAAGCCTCGTATAATTACATCGTGGCCACGTAGTTTGGCGTCAATGCACCGAATGTCTTCTTCTGTATTTTCCTTACCCGCAACGATAAAATTCAAATTCAGCTTAAACATTCAAATAATGACGGAAAAACATATTTAAATACTTATAATTGACTTTTTTTGCATATATTTCTGTAAAGAGTTCATCTAACAAACAAAAACCTACCTTGTCCACAGAACTCGCAAGACCTATTACAATTTTGCATCATGTAATCTGGAAGTCTCTGGCAATCACCGGTCTTCTCCCAGTCTTCACACTCTTTACGTTTATTTTCGCAACGCCAAGTACGTCCTACAACGGAAATAATCCAATTGCGTGAAAGTAAAGGGCGTATCGAAAGTCAACTGGACGTTCATTCAACCGGTTCATATGGTTACTTATTCAATCATTTCTTTCCCATTTCGTTCCTTGCTAAGTATAATTTTTTTCGTTCTTTATTCCTTGATGGCGTGACCTCTGGTAATAAGCTATTGGAATTTCTATTGCACTTACTCACTCGAAGCGATATTTAAGGTTTATTGCTGCCACTGTCGTAGAGTATTGCCATAGCTGCCATTAACACCACCACCATTATCTTGGTATTACTATTAGTATCAGTATGGTAGTGTAATTGCCAGTATCAGGGGCAGTGTTGGAATCGTCATCACCATCGTTATCTTTATCGCTGTCGCCGTCGCCGTCGCCGTCACCATTGCCATGGCCATCGCCATCAGTCCTCATCGTCATCGTCAACGTCATTGCCATTGTTTTCGTCATTGTCATTGATGTTTGTTATTTTGACAAAATGTGAGCAGTGAGAGTTCTTAACACTGAAAAGGTTAAAGGTTCACCAACCGCCTTTCTTGGCGCAGAAGCGGCAAGTCCAAGGGCAGTTATTAAGCATATTGTCGAGATCCAGCAGGCACTGCAACTCAGTCTTTCCTTCACAATCAGCATCTGGTTCATCCTCACAATTCTCAATGTTGTAAACTGAGGGTGAAAAATAAAGATCGCGATAAATGTCAAAAAGTTTTATAATTCTCATTTTATTCTTAACTTAATACACTCTTTTCTATGCGAACCTTTTTAATAAGAATGTCGAGGTTGGAATCTAGCAAAAGTTTTTAGAACATACTAAAACAGACTGAGAGTCAGTTAGGAATCTCTATATTTTCACAGTTTCCTCATTTTAGACGCAAAATCTGACAACCTTAAGTAACATTTATGCGCTCGACACTTTTCATAAAACCAGTAACTGTAATGGGAGTTGCTCTTCGCAGTTTTCATCAATCTCAAAATAAAATACGTTTGCATGCATGAATAGCATTCGGAAACAAAGGAGTTGAACGGCAGGTATGAAGAAACACCTTAGAATGATTCCTGAATCAATAGTGCTCGTCAGAACAAAATTATGGTGAAAATGGCGTTTCGAAAATTGCAAGACTTCGTCTGGATGCGCCATGTTTGTGTGCCTTAGAGGGACACCAACCTGGCCTTCGAGAAAGTCGGTTAAAGAAATAAAACAGATCATGTGATCAGTATTCCTATAAATGTGCTTCGGGATTGCTGAGATGACGCTTTTACATTCTAAATATCGCATGGAAAATTGAAAAGTAAAGTGAAAATACCAATTTAATAACATTTTAAGAAGTCTTGTACTTCCGGCTGCCACGATATGGATCAAATTTCAAAGTGCTCTACTTGTAGATGAAAACAATATATCGGCGTCAAGTTTCTTTGAAGATTTGTCTCACCAGTGAGTAAAAAAATAATATTAAAAAAACAGCTTTTAGTTTAAGTTTTTGCACTTTTGATAACATCACATGAAAACTAGCTCGCTTACGTTCTTTGTATGGTAATTTGGCCTGTAGCTCTAAAATCCTCTGTATTTCCTCATCTCTTTGGGCTGTAATATCCCACTTCCAAAGTCACTAGCCGAACCAATCTCCATACCGGAGGCCGATCCGGCATCGACATACTTCGCAATACCTGTTGGAAAGAAATAGCTATGGTTTGACCTTTTGAGGGACAGGTGTCGTGAACAGAAAAGAGGCATGTTTGCTTTCTCTAGATCAGGCGACAATGGTGTCAAATGCCCGGTTCGTACCGGAGTAAGTTACTGGTGTTTCACCCTCGAGAAATGAGAAAATTTCAATTGCCCACTAACGGGATCAAAACGCATTGCTATTAATAATAATAATAATAATAATAATAATAATAATAATAATAATAATTATTATTATTATTATTATTATTATTATTATAATAATCCCTTTATTTAAGTCTCAAATGTATTTAGCCGAGCACAGATGCTCTACTAATTGGGGAGACTAAATCAAATCAACTCTAAATAAATCAAATCAAATCAAATGTTGGTTTTTGGGGAGAGGGGAAAACCGGAGTACCCGGAGAAAAACCTCTCAGAGCAGAGTAGAGAACAACAAACTCAGCCCACTTATGACGCCGAGTCCGGGAATCGAACCCGGGACACATTGGTGGGAGGCGAGCGCTCTCACCACTGCGCCACTCTCACCTCTTGCTTGAGTGATGGATAATGCTTAACGTTCCCCATTGCCTTCATTGTTCTCCTTACCTCCGATCACTCAACAAATCCAATCCTGTATGTCAGGTAATTTGATCTTACTACACATACTTACATTTTGCAGCAATAATGACGACTAAGATGAGGCAAACTACCCAGACAGCATCTTTCTTCATTTTTATGAAAAAGAATCTTATTCCTACAATAAAACAGAAGTTAATACGCAAATGTGTCGAAAAAATTTATATAAAGATACAACCAAAAGGTCTTCTTTCCTAGCTCTGATAATGACATGTCAACAATAACTCCATCAAATAATATAAGACCTGTAAATAGATAAATAAACCCAGAGAGGTTCTCATTCCTAATTAAATAGCCGTTACGAGTGCGAAAAAGCCCTGTTCCCTCCTGTTGGTGATTTCAACCAGAAAGACAGACATACAGCGGAAAAACGATTTAACGAAGTACCAAGCGGGGGACTAGAGAAATTGGTTCGTTACATTAAGGGTTCGTTATACCGAGGTCCTTTCCTTCGATTTAATAGTTCGGGCTGAAGAATATCGTTCGTTATATCGAGAACTTCGTTATATAAAGGCTCGTTATATCGAGGTTCCAATGTATAAGTTACATCTCCCTATATATGCTACATCAAGGGTCATCTTTTGCATGTTTCAAGAAGGTTAAGTTTGAAGCGGATACTCAGTGAACTTCATTGCGTACCGGCGTCTCCTCGATAAGAGTATTAAATATGTTTATGTCGCGTTCTTAAAGCTAACGAAGTATGAAAGTAATGCATCAGTGTATAATTCATATATGGGTCTGTTCGGAAAATTTTCCCATTTTACCCGATAACTCGAACCTTCTTCAATTTCCCTTGACGGTACGAATTTACGCAGGTTGACTGTATTATTTATTCTGAGTCGTGTCCAGTCGTGCAAATTTGCATCATAACTCATCATTAACAGACCGTACCTTTGTCACGAAATTGTCACACCATCCATGTGTGCGTCAAAAAAGCTCCACGCAAAGAAATTGGTGTTACTTTCCCGTTCTTTGGGGAAAATGTCCTTCACATAATTTCACCGTTATCAATGTTATTTACACGTTCTTACATCTTAGCCCTGTCCAGACTCAACGTTCTTATTTGATAGAGTAGTCAGCATTTGCTTTAAAATAACAGCCAACAGAATAGCACTGTTCCTATCGGTTTTATTCACAAATAACTCCTAAACTTCCAGAAGAATAATCTTATGTTTCTACAAGGTCTCCGAAATGAAAACCGTAATAAACGTTAACGAACTCAACATGCATTTTCTCACGTGCAAAAATTACGACACTAGTGCGCAACATTTTCGCGGACACTCTAGTCAAACATCACGCGCGCCACTACAGCACCATTGTCAAAAATCTATTCAATTCTTATTGGGAACGTTAACTTTTTTCACGGCCTGTAAAAACTTTTCGAACAAGTCTTCGTCTCTGTTCATATACCTCCGCATGAACTCAGCTAAATACGACGAAAAGTGGTGTTTCCGCACGCCAAATGACGGGAATTTTACTTTAGCTTGTCGCCAGTGGCCTTCAATTTTGTTTGTACTTTGACCATCTGCATTCACAAACTCCTTGGAGTAGTTTACTGTGCAATGTGTGTACCCTAGTTTCTGCAAAGTGCAATAAGCTTTCCAGCAGTCTGAAATTATTATTGTTCCAGGTTCAATCCACTTTTGGATGATTGGTAGTAAAGTTGCCTCGTCTCTTTTTTCCACGGCAACAAGAAAACATTTCCTGCTGTTACTCGCAATACCGCCAAACACAATTTGACAACAAACGACTGTGGACCGCGGGCCGGGTTTTTTTAAAAGTAAAGGGTTAGGGTGGCGGGGTATTCTAAAATCGCTCCGGGAATTCAACGGAGACACGACCAAAACTAGTGGCTCGGGAGAGTAGACTTGCAAACTTAACAACTCTGCGGCTACGCGGATTACCAGTTGGAAAATCAAAGATTTTCCGTAGCCTGTCGGAAGACACACGAATGTATCGCGTTGGTTCAAGAACGCAATAATAGCTTTCTTCTGCACTGGTGTTATATCCTTCATATTGTGACTGTTGAGGGAAGAAACGGCCGATTTAAAAGCTCGATCGAAGTGCATTTTGCTTTCAGTCAAAGACGCCATTACGATTGTAGTACAGTGGGCTTAGAAGTTTTCAGCAGAGAAAAGAAACAGAGCAAGCGCATTCCTGTTTAACGGAAACCGGTTTTCCAAAACCGGTTAGTTTCGACCAAGAATGTGGTCGGCGGCTACATGAGAGAACTCGTCGGGCACCGGCAGAGGTCTCTCTCCTTTCTCGCCGCCAGAGACCTCTGCTAGCAGGGAACACTTCCAATGAATGTTCTCACTGTTAACATCACATGCAAATTTGTTGATAGTCACTCCAACAAAGAAACAAATCACGTCTATTATTCCGCGTGGTCGCAGATGGAATGAAATGGGATGGAAAATTAAACACATTATAATGTTTGCTGCAAATTTGTATCATACGCTTTTCTCCATTGAGGAAGAAAACAAGCAACCAACTTAGTATTTATGAACGTCTGCTGGTTCATACCTTGCAATAAAATTTCAAAGAATTAAGCGAATAAAAGTAGGTTTGCGAAGGGAAAGGGCAAAGAGGTTCAAAAGCAAAAAGAGACGAGATGCCGGCTTTATTGAACACTGACTCAACTTACGTATATCAAGGTATGATTCTCTCTTGTAACTGATGTTCTTCTCACCTAGTCGCTATCAAGTAATTTATACAGCAAGGTAAACTAGCTCTGTGTATATACCGTATTTCCTCGAATAATAATAGCCGGGGGCGATTAATCGAGGGAAGGCGACTATTCGAGGGAGGCGATTATTTCAAATATTTGATTCCCTAAATATTTTGTTTTATTATCCCATTAAATCAAAAAATAATCACATCAAATAACTGAACACGGGCTTTTTAAGTATTCCAAATTTGGTTCCTTGATTAATTTTCAATGTCAATTTTCAACGAAAGCTTGTTTGTTGCCCAAGGTGTCAATTTTTAACTTGACAGGGAAGGGATAAAAGAAAGAGAAGATGGCGAGAGGGGTGGGGTGGGGGGGGAAGGCGATTATTCGAAGGAGGCGATTATTGTAATTATTTCCGTCAAAGGGGGACGATTACTCGAGGGAGGCGATTAATCGAGGGACGGCTATTATTCGAGGAAATACGGTAATTCTATACATTCTTCACTGTTTTCACTTTTCACTTCACTTTATTTCAATAATTTATAACATACAATTTAGAAAAAATACACAACCCGCATGTAGCAAACCTAATCAAGGCGGGTTGTGTAACTTACAATCAAATTTAGTAAAACATATTATTAGTAAATCAAGTAAAAAAGAATAAATATATAAATAAAATAAAATAAATAAATAAATAAAAATAAAATATATAAATAAATAAATATCTAAATAAATATATATAAATAAATACATAAGTAAATAGGTATACACATACATTTACAGATAGCTAGCATTTACACGAGAAGAGCAAGAACCTTTATTAAGACAACATAGAACATAAGGAAGTAATAATAATAGTTAGAGTTTGGTTAATGATAATTAGCAATTTGTCATGTCATGTCATGTCATGTCATGTCATGTAATATCTTTCAATGGGCCATACAAGGGACTAAGGCCCTCTTCACATGAGCCCGGTTGACCGGGCTGGCTCGGTTAGCGGGATGAATTTTATCATCCGTTCACATGGGAAATTACAGCCCGGTTTCCGTGATGAAAAGTGGTGACGCGACCATTCACGCATGAAATTTAAAGAACACGTCTGGTGAGAATTTTTCGCTTTTATCGGTTTTAGAAACCTCAAAATCCTTTATCTTTACTTTTACTATCAAAAGAAACTATAAATAGAAGAAAAAAGAAGTCAAAATCAAATACTGTCCGTCTACTGACGGAAATGCATTGCATCATTTTCATCCCGGTAACCGGGCTGGAGTGTTCATATGGAAGCCGAGATCTCGGCAACCGGGCCAGCCCGCCCTCTCATATGAACACGTAGAAATTTTTACAAAGCATTTAGTGGTAAGGCGAGATCTCGGGAACCAGGCTCATATGAAGAGGCCCTAAACCGAAGAGAATATGACGAGAGGAAATATGTTGTGGGGTAATATGTCCAGTGTTCTCGATTATCAACCATTGTCTTAGCACGGCACCTCCAAGTTAACATCAAAGCCGCCACCAGCCTTTCCAGACAGTTGATAATTGGCAACCAAAAGGTTTATCCATCCAAATAAGAAATAGTACTTGGCAAATAACCGTTGGAATTTACATTAGCATACCCGGGATATAAAGAAGAGATCTTGTCTAGCATTTTCTTACTAGGGAAAGTTTGGGATGGGGGGGGTGGGGGGGGGGGGGGGGGTGTTGGGGAGAGGAGAGGAGTGGCGGGACAGAAAAAAAATTACCAGTGCGGTTTCATGTGATCAAATATTCCATAATCAAATCACAATCATAATCATATTGTTGGCTTATAAAGTGCTGTCTCCCACCAATTCAAAAGAATTTTACACAATTCCCAATACATTAATTTACTTTTTGTAGAGAAATGCGTGTTTTTAATGACATTAACCAGATAAATTTTTATCAGATAAACACAATTAACCGGTTTAAGAAGAATCGCAAGAAATATGTAATCTTGATTTTTTTTCTTTTTATGGAACACAGAGGCACAGCGTTGCTGGTTACCAAATTAAACGAATTTTTCAAAGGCAATCCAAAGTTTTAGGAGTTTATCAACAACATTAATTTCACCAGTTAAATTTACATTGTGGTCGATTTTAACAAAAGATTTGTTTAAATCTTTGGCAAGACTTGAAGTTTTGAATTTAGATGGTAGAGGATTTCAACTGAAAATAGCTTCCTCTGTAACCTGAAAATACACTAATTTGTTTATCATACTGGTAGACGTAAAAATAGGTTTCAACTGTATCGTTGTGTCTCAGTTTGGCATAATCCGCTTCACCGAAGGATATTCTCCGTTCCCTCAAAAATAGTACATTCCTCTGTTACATCTGAGTAAATTACGACCTCTCTAGTCCATTTCCGTTCAATCTTGAGGGGAATAAGGCTTCATAGTCAACACTTACCAGCTTGGAGCTCTTTGCAAGGTCCAACTGTACGCCTAGCTAGTCAAAGGGTAGTGAGATGAAATATTCGAAAAGCTCATGTTTAAGCCGGTGTTTTGACAGCATTGTAAAGAAATACTGTTACGTCACGTGCTCTTTACTTGCTCAAGCATAAAAAGTGTTATCCTCTTGCACTATGACGAGACATTTGCTGATATCTTACTGAGAAACCTCGCAAGACGTCCATAGTTATAACTTAAGCTATAAAAACGGTGCCGTGAAAACGGGATATTCTATTTTTCAGATGGCTATAATGACAGGTGGAATTTCATCGCAAGACTAAACATTTCCGGTTGATGGAACTTACAAAGTACCTTTCTTGGATTTACTTTGCCAAGAAATATATTGCGAGTGAAAATAAAACCAAGAGCACTTTTAACATTATTTACCTTTAACCTGCTACGCCATAAAATTAGATATTTTTCATTTTGTATTTTGCTGGTGTGCTTTTTGTTGAATGCTTAGTTCATCATCCGTTATCTGTCTCCTTCCAAACTTTCCCCATTTTTTTTACCTAAGCCTGCTTTGACCACTTCAAGCTGTGCGCACCGTTAACTATGTTTACACTTAAGATATATCTAAGTTGCCAGGTCTTAGTAAACTCACTTAATTTTACACAACCAATAAAGGACGTACGAACTTCAATAAGGAGTAAAGACCGAGCTCCCGTGTGTTCCCAAAACATTCTGCCCCCTCTCCCTCCCTTTTTCACCCAGTACTATCAGGAGTATTAAAGCTAGAATAGTCTTTCCAACCCTGCCCTTTGACGACATTACATAAGGAGGGAGTTACAAAAGCCTCAGTCTTGGATGTGCCACCATGAATTCCTTGTTTTAGCTCCAACCGCAGATGTAATAAAAATTGCCTTTTAGCTAACGTTAACTGTAAAGAAACACTAGAATGATGACCAAAATGAAAGACAAAATGCTTAAATGGAAATCTAACGGTTTAGCGCAACGAGAATTGACTTTTACATCATGAGCCATAACCAGCTCAGTCATACTTTATTTTCTCAAATATATTTTATCCTTTATGCAATGATTATTAGTAGCAAGCAGCACTGCGTCTTACAAAACTAGCGCCGTTGATCTGTATTTGTAAATAGCGCTATAGAAGTAATACAATTATTATTCTTATTATTAAATTGATGATGAAAAGATGAAGGATTTCCGTTCCTTCTTTCAATAGACTAAAAGGTGAAAAGTTCTGATAGCAGGTGAGAAATAACGAAGATTTAAAGTATACATAGTTTCATTTGCTTCTTTATAAATACTGGCTTGCACAAACTTTACTAGTAAATTAAATTTAAATTTAAATTATTTTTTAATTCAAATTAAGACTTAAATTTAACTTAGTTTTTGCTTTTCTTTTTATGTTCCTTGGTTTCGTGTTGCTTATCTTTATAGTGCTTCCCGTGCTTTTTCTTCGATTTTTCACCTTTGTCGAATGTAGGTGCGGGTGCAGGCACCGCGGCAGGGGCCGCTGGAAATGGTGCTGGCGCGGGTGCTGGATATGGAGCCGGAGCAGGAGCTGGAAATGGTGCCGGAGCGGGCACTGGTGACGGCGCTGGAGCGGGAGCTGGGGATGGCATTGGAGAGGGTACCGGGGAAGGAACCGGAGAGGGTACTGGAGAGGGTATCGGCGAAGGAACCGGTGAAGGTACTGGAGAGGGTACCGGGGAAGGAACCGGTGAAGGTACTGGAGACGGTACCGGGGAAGGAACCGGAGAGGGTACTGGAGATGGCACTGGTACTGGTAAAGGCTGCAAGGACAAACAAAAATGTTTTAAGGTTATATAATGCAAAATTGCAATTCAATTTCACCACCTCCCTCCATCCTCGGATGATCTCTCTTCAAGGAGACAGTAATAACTTCTATCTAACTGACTCAGCCTCTCATATCAACAACAATATATGATGAAGTATTTTAACAACATCGGTCACGCCACATGGTCACGCAGCAAATCACTCGTGGCAAGTGGCCAAAGACCAACTTGTCGCAATTAAAACAAGCCGGTGCCATACGAGAAGAAGCAGGTTATGCCCCACTCCATTCTCTCCACGTAGAGAATTGCAAGTCGATCGGATCAATCCATATCGATAGTTGTATGCAGTAAAATGAACACTCCTTGAACGCTTGATTTTGGGACAAAGAAGATCAACAGAGCAAAAAGAAAATGAACAAAACAAACTCAATGAGTTAAATCTAAACTCTAAAGTCCGTAATATTAAGACATGTTATCTTTTGGTGCAAATGTTCTCAACCTAGAATTGGAAGGTCAAACTTCCTGGAAGCTAAATCATTTGGTAGACATCCTAGACGAAAGTAGGAATGAGACTTCATTAGCAGGAAAAAGAATTAATTATTGCTTACCTGTGGTGATGGACCTGGATACGGCCCTGGATACGGGTATGGGTAAGGAGATGGATAAGGGTAGGGGTAAGGGGCAGGATAGGGGGTGGGGTAGGGCGAAGGATAGGGGTAGGGGTAGGGGGCAGGATACGGTGACGGAATTGGGTACTGTCCGGGTTGGTATTGGTAAGGGTGTAGAGTTTTGAGGGGATATGGATATGATGTGTTGGCTGGCTGTACGTTATTGTATTTTGTACAGCTGTAGCGACAAATTTCTCTTATCTTGGTGGTTGTGCTACAGTAACCAAGCCTCCCCAATACAGGACAATCTGCTCGGCGATCCTCGTGGCCATTGTCTGAAACAAAGAAAATGTTGGAGGTATATTTTGTAGGTCAAAATGATTTTAACCTTGGTCAAAATTAAATGATTTTTTCTCCTAACCCTAATTGTTCATGAATCATAAATAATTAAGGTTTGGAGATAAGGATGCATTAACCTTATGGAAACGTAAAGCCCTGGTCAGACGGCGCATCATAGTCGATGATAGTTGACGATAGTCGATGAATGTTGAAACGCGCGCTATCGTTTGACCGCTAACTATAATGGACTATCATCGCCTATCATGAACTATCCTTCACTTTGAACCTATTCAAAAATCTCATGATAGTCGATGATAGTTTTTGCCGTTTGACCACGCGCATGATAGTCGATGATAGTTTTACGGTCAGCTGTTTCCTCCCAACATCGACAGGCGCAGTTAAATAAATAAAACAGAGACCAAACAAATGATGAAAATCTTGACTACGACGGACAACAAAAATAAACGTTGCCGTTCGTTAGACGCGGAACACCTGCGGAGGGGTCGGAGAAATCAAAGACGAAGGCGATCAAATGGAATAACAACTTCATACCAGCATTGTGTTTACAGCCTTTTCGCCTCGCTATTTTCACGGAGATTAGTGCGAGCGTCACTCAAGCGACACCCGAGCTTGCGAAGACTTCCGGTAAACTATCATCGACTATCACGAACTTCTTCGAGCCGATTGACCACACGCATGAGAGTTAATGATAGTTTTGGACTCTTCAACTATCCTCGACTATCATGCGCCGTTTGACCAGGGCATCAAAGAGACTAAATGCGAATCGACTCTAATATCCATGGTTTCTCGAGCGCACTTAAATTCTCAACTGAAAAAGAAAGAAAATAGCAATAACGTTCCTTTCTACTTCTTATGTAATTTTTAATTCTCATAAATTCGGCGCCAGACAATTTGTTTAATTAGTGGGTAAAAGATTAAAAGCATATGGGTGTTTAAAATCATCGTCATCATCATCACCATTACCATCACCATCACCATCACCATCATCATCACCATCATCATCACCATCATCCTCATCCTCATCCTCATCCTCATCACCATCACCATCATCATCATCATCATCATCACCAGCATCATCATTATCATCATCATCATCACCATCACCATCACCATCACCATCATCATCACCATCATCCTCATCCTCATCCTCATCCTCATCCTCATCCTCATCCTCATCCTCATCACCATCACCATCATCATCATCATCATCATCATCATCATCATCATCATCATCACCAGCATCATCATTATCATCATCATCATCATCATCATCACCATCACCATCATCATCATCATTTTCATTTGTCACTTTCATGTTTTTTTTTTTAATTTCCATATTTAATTGAATTTCACTAATGTAACACTGCATTTATTAAAATGTGTTTTTAATTCGGGGAGGGTAACGTCTTATAAATATCAACAGAGTCAACAAAATGGTCTTGTACCGCGACATTTTTATCAAACAATCAAAACTTACCTGGCCCACAGAATTCGCAAGTCCTTTTACAATTTTGCATCATGTAATCTGGAAGTTCCTGGCAGCCGTCAACTAGTGCCCATTCTTCACAATCACTGACATCTCGATCTTGGCAACGTTTAATATCCTCTAAAATGGAATAATCGAAACACGTTGAATACATGCTAGTATACATACTCACTGGACTTAAATACAAACATCCGTTTACTCATTATTACCTTCAGCATTAATTCATTGACTCATTGATTCATTGATTCATTGATTCAGTGATTACTTCAATCATACATTCATTTTTTGATTCATTCATTTGTTCATTCGTTCGAGCTTTCACCCATCTGTTCATCCCAGTCAAGTCACGACATTCAGAGCAGGAAAACCTTCTGCAGAGCTTTCTGTGCATCACCGCTTGGGAGCTTTTCCAGGAGTCCAGTTGGCTTTTAAATGAAATCGACCAAAATAAAAGTTGAGTGATGTCGTTATCAATATTATATCTCTCACTTAGTACGCGAGCTGTTACGGATCCTCGTTTTTTCCCGTTGATTTATGGCCCAAGCGCAAAGCGCATTACGGACCTCGAACTCGGTTAGTAATAGGTATTTATCATTCATATTGCTGACGCTACCACTATCACTATCATTCTCATTAGTTTTCTGTCATTAGTATTCTGTCATTATCACCGTCACTGTCACTATCACTATCACTATCACTAATAGGTTTAATGAGTAACAACAATCGCTCTGCACGTGCGTTTCACATTTTGGTACATTTATTTGTCGTCCTCTGCAAAACAAGAACGTGAAATAACCAAATTTTAAGTTTTTGCTAGATTACATGAGCGCATGACGGTAACTGTTTCGTTCTTTTGCCTTATTTAACGCTGCTCAGGGAACTTTAGTTCCTGAACAGTTCAATAGCATTTTCCATGTTTACGAAAGAGCTACAAAGGGGGTTATTTTGAAATGACGATTTCGTCGCCGTCGCCGTCGGCGTTGCTAAAGCTCCTTATCATCACCATCACTATCGCTGCCATTGTCACTGTCGCTGTCGCTGTCGCTGTCACTATGACTATGACTATGACTATGACTATGACTATGACTATGACTATGACTATGACTATGACTATGACTATGACTATGACTATGACTATGACTATCACTTTAACTGTCACTATCAAAGTCAAATCATTGTCACTGTCACCATCACTATCACCAGGGAGCTTTAGCAACGTTGTCGTTGCTAAAGCTCCTTATCATCACTATCACTATCGCTGCCACTGTCACTATCACTGTCACTATAACGGTCACCATCACGATCACTACAGTGGAACCTCTATTAAGCGGTCACCCTCGGGGTAACGTCAAGTGGCCGCTTAAAGGAGGTTGGCCGCTTAATAGAGGTTCGTCAGAAATTAGCATAATCTATTGTAGAAACGTAACTTTATTCTAACACAAACTCCTTTTGAATAAAGTGGATTAATTTCTAAAGAAACTGTGGTCTGTGGTGCTGCGTCGGTGCGGGAGTGAAATACGAAAATTTTGATCGAATCGCTCCGACGAAGGGCTAACGCTCGAAACGTCAGCTAATCGAATCCCTGAACGGTGGTCAATTTACATTGTCGACTCCGTTGATAAACTTAATTTTCGTATTTTCCTTTTTTTATAGCTGGGTAGACTGCTTGGGTATGCTCTGTTCTTACGTACGCTGCACTTGTCTTTTTTTATGCCCTGCCACAGTACTTAAAAGACGAGTTGGTGCGAGTTGAAGAGCGGGCAATGTCTATAATATGCCCAGGACTGCCTTACCAGGAGGCTGGTAAGGCAGTAGTGAACATTGTGCCTATTGTAGATTTCATCATGGGACTATGCACTAATACTTTCGACACCATTATTAAGGACCCTGAACACCTTCCGAACAGTTTAATACTATTTAGTGGTCCGTCACGTTATGCTCTACGGTGCAACAGGCGCTTCACCGTACCTAAATGCAAGACAGATCGCTTTAGGAATAGTTTTATAATTAGATCCTGTATTGATAATATGTATATCGAGATTGTTAGTTTTTTTTTTTTTTTTTTGGTCATATTCTTTATACTTTTATTTTAACTGTGCTTAGTTCTATATATACAGTTCATTGATTTTATCATTTGTAAATAGGCAATTCAGCTTTCGGGCTGCAATGTATTGGTGATTAAACTATCTATCTTCATCTATCTAAAAATTAACGTTGAATATCAGCTAAAGCGAGAATAATGTAAGAAGAAAGATCTGGCTAATGTGGTGGCGATTGTCCGACCAGTTCCACGTGGGAAATCTTGTGAGGAATTTCGTACAAAACAATGGCACCAAAATGAGCTGGGGGTCTTGAAGATATCACGAAACTGGTGGCAACATTGGTTCCTAAATTTACCAAATCAAAACGTATAAACAGCGGTGGTGGCTATGGTGGCTATGGTGACTATGTGTGTACTACTTCATAGACTGCTAGTAGTCCCTTTATGAATACTCGAAAGGCGTAACCATCAACAGCGCGGTGAGCAACAGTGCGGCGAGACTGGAGCTCAGTAGGAGAAAAAAAGCGAAAAGAGACTCCTCTCAGCCCATGCATTCACTTCAGGATTCACCAGCTCCCCAATATTCAGAAGGGACAGCCTAAGTAATTCACGGGAGATAATCCGTTCATTCAATGGTTGGAATCGAAGCTTAAAACAATTGAATGTACAAGACCATGCAAGGAAAAAAATATCACGTATATTATAGTAGACCTTATTTAATTTGATGCGCTCTATACTGAGCATGCATGTTGAGTATAATGTTTATTGAATGTAGAACTTATCTTCGCAGTTGTGAACGCAATTAATGCAATTGCGTAAAAAAGCCTGAAAAAACCCGTTGAAGTCCTCAATTTTTTTCACGCTTCTTGAGGCTTCTTGACGCAATTGCAAAAATTGCGTTCACAACTGTCACTGTCACTATCACTATCACTATTACTATCACTATCACTATCACCGTCACTATCACCGTCACTATCACTATCACTATCACTATCACCGTCACTGTCACTGTCACTGTCACTGTCACTGTCACTGTCACTGTCACTATCACTATCACTGTCACTATCACTATCACGATAACTATCAAATCACTGTCAGTATCACTGTCACTATCACTGTCCCTGTCACTGTCACTATCACTGTCACTATAACTATCACTATCACTATCGATGTCACTATCACTGTCACTGTCACTGTCACTGTCACTGTCACTGTCACTGTCACTGTCACTGCCACTATCACTATCACTATCACTATCACTATCACTGTCACTGTCACTGTCACTGTCACTAACGCTATCACTATCACTATCACTATCACTATCACTGTCACTATCACTATCACTATCACTATCACTATCACTGTCACTAACGCTATCACTATCACTATCACTATCACCGTCACTATCACTATCACTATCACTATCACTATCAATATCACTATCACTGTCACTAACACTATCACTATCACTATCACTATCATTATCACTGTCACTATCACTATCACTGCCACTTTCACTATCATTGTCAATTTCACTGTCACTATCACTGTCACTATCACTGTCACTAACGCTATCACTATCACTATCACTGTCACTATCACTATCACTGTCACTAACACTCTCACTATCACTGTCACTGTCACTATCATTATCACTGTCACTTTAGCTATCACTATCACTATCACTAACACTCTCACTATCACTGTCACTGTCACTGTCACTGTCACTATCACTGTCACTGTCACTGTCACTGTCACTGTCACTGTCACTATCACTGTCACTATCACTATCACTATCACTATCACTATCACTATCACTATCACTATCACTGTCACTGTCACTGTCAGTATCACTGTCACTATCACTATCACTTGTTGACTTCACACTAGAAGCTAAGTTAGTCTCAAGTAAGCACTTGGCTCAAGTGCACTTGAAAATCTCAAGTCCCACTTTCAGAAACTTGACTTCACACCTAATGACAAAGTATATTACTTGAAGCACAGGCTGTCGATCATCTTTCGCCGTAAAATCCGTCCCGCATATCACAAATGCGATTCCTCGCCAGTAAAATCATGAGGCCTTCACTTGTAGTTCCTATATATTTTTCGCTATTTTAAACTCAAATTGTACTTATTAACGGAGTTGTTGTGGTGCAAAAAAATGAACAGTTGCTGGTTTTGGTGTCAGATGAAATGAAAAGCGATGGTATAGGCTGTTTCTGTAAATGAAATTCAAATGAGAGTTTTAGTTCAATCATTTGTATCGACTATTCTTTCCTTTCTGTGTATTCTTACATAGAATAAATGTTTGATATAGTTCTCCAAACTCCAGCCATCCATTTTGAATTTTTCCATCGATCACAGCAGGCAAGTTGTTTATCCGTCGGTTCATCAAAATCGTGGCACTGCTGCACATCGCTTTCAGTTGGCTTTCATTTCCTATTGGTCAAGTGTGTTCTCAAGTGTGGTGTAGATCATACTTGGCGGCGAACTTCGGCATCTTTGAACTACGAACGTTTCCATGGTCACTAAGTAAAGTTCAAGTAAGTACAGTTCACCCCTTCACACTCGAAGTATGTTCCAAGTGCACTTAGATTATACTTACAAGCTCTAGTGTGAAGCCGACAACTGTCACTAACAGTATCCCTATCACTGTCACTGTCACTGTCACTGTCACTATTAGGGTATTTTCCATTAGCTTAGTTAGGAGTCGCTTTTTGTATTCTAGGTATTACGGCCTTAATAATATACATGAAAAAATTTCTCGATTCTGATTGGCTAAGAGATTTGCAGTTTTTAGGAAACACCGGTGCAGAAAAAAGGTAATTCGGTGCAGAAAAAAGGAAATACAGTGCAAAACAAGATAAAAAACTGAGGATACTGATTGGTTGATAAACAAAGGCGCTGCGATTGAGCCAATCAAACGCGGCCTCTGAATGGCTCAAAGTCTGAAGAGCTGAGGGCGACTCTGCGAGCCAAAACAATGGCTGGCTCTTTGAGCAGGTTTTCTTTCTTCGTGAACGCAATAACAGCAGAGAAGCTGCAAAACAGCTCTAAAAAGGAGAAACGGCTGCGAAAAGCACTGTATTTTAGCTGTCTGTTTGGAAACAGTGGTGTCCAGAGAAGAGAATTACCGACGTAATTGGAATTACGAGTCCGTTGATGGAGTGACGCCGAGATTAATAAACAAACAAGGACAAACAGTTATAATAAAAAGTGAGATCTTTAAGTACAGGTAATCACATGATTTCGAGTGCAATTTGGAATAAATAAGCACTTGTAAATTTTTTCAAAGACCGCAAATTGCACCCGCCCTAAGGCCTCGTGCAATTTTGTGAGTCTTTGAAAAAATTTACTCGTGCTTATTTATTCCAAATTGCACTCGAAATCATGTGATTACCTGTACTTAAAGATCTCACTTTTTATTATAACTGTAAAGAGATAACCTAATAAAATTAAAGAATCTTCTTCTTCTTCTTCTTCTATCACTGTCACTATTGCTATCACCATCACTGTCCCTATCACTGTCACTATCACTGTCGCTGTCACTATCAATGTCACTGTCACTATCAATGTCACTGTCAATACCACTGTCACTGTCACTGTAACAATCACTATCACTCTCAATATCACTGTCACTGTAATTGTCACTATCACTATCACTATTACTGTCACTATCACTGGTACTATCGCTGTCACTATCACTGTCACTGTCGCTGTCACTATCACTATCACTGTCACTGTCACTGTCACTGTCACTATAACGAACACTGTCACTGTCACTATCACTATCACTGTCACTGTCACTGTCACTGTCCCTGTCACTATCACTATCACTATCACTGTCACTGTCTCTGTGACTATCACTGTCAAAGTCAAGGTCACTATCACTGTCACTATCACTGTCACTATCATTATCAAAGTCCCAGACACTGTCACTGTCACTATCACTGTCACTATCACTGTCAGTCTCACTGTCACTGTCACTAACACTGTCACTATCACTCTCACTGTCACTGACACTATCACTGTCACTATCACTATCACTATCACTCTCACTGTCACTGTCATTGTCACTGTCACTGTCACTATAACTGTCACTGTCACTATCACTATCACTGTCACTGTCACTGTCACTATTGCCATCACTATCACTGTCACTATCACTGTCACAGTCACTATCACTATCACTATCACTATCACTATCACTATCACTGTCACTGTCACTTCACTATCACTATCATTATCACTATCACTGTCACTATCACTATCACTATCACTAACACTATCACTGTCAATATCCCTATCACTATCACTGTCACTATCACTATCTCTGTCACTATCACTATCACTGCCACTATCACTGTCACTGTCACTATAACAAACACTGTCACTGTCTCTACCGCTATCACTATCACTGTCACTATCACTGTCGCTGTCACTATCACTATCACTATCACTATCAACATCACTGTCACTATCACTGTCACGGTCGCTATCACTGTCACTGTCACTATCACTATAACTAACACTGTCACTATCACTGTCACTATCACTATCACTGTCACTGTCCCTGTCACTATAACTGTCACTGTCACTGTCACTGTCACTGTCAATATCACTGTCATAGTCAAGGTCACTATCACTGTCACTATCACTGTCACTATCACTGTCGGTATCACTATTAAAGTCACAGACACTGTCACTGTCACTGTCACTATCACTGTCACTCTCACTCTCACTGTCACTAACACTCTCACTATCACTCTCACTGTCACTGACACTTTCATTGTCACTATCACTCTCACTGTCGCTGTCACTGTAACTGTCACTGTCACTATAACTGTCACTGTCACAATCACTATCACTATCACTATCACTGTTACTGTCACTGTCACTATTGCTATCACTATCACTGTCACTATCACTGTCACTGTCACTATCACTATCACTATCACTATCACTGTCACTGTCACTATCACTATCATTATCACTATCACTGTCGCTATCACTATCTCTATCACTATCACTGTCAATATCCTTATCACTATAACTCTCACTATCACTATCTCTGTCATTCTCACTATCACTGCCACTATCACTGTCACTGTCACTATAACAATCACTGTCACTGTCGCTACCGCTATCACTATCACTGTCACTATCACTGTCGCTGTCACTATCACTATCACTATCACTGTCACTATCACTCTCACTGTCGCTATCACTGTCACTCTCACTATCACTGTCACTATCACTATCACTATCACTATCACTATCACTATCACTGTCACTCTCACTGTCACTGTCACTGTCAGTATCCCTGTCACTGTCACTGTCACTGTCAATGTCACTGTCACTATCACTGTCACTGCCACTTTCACTATCACTATCACTATCACTATCACTTTCACTATTACTATCACTGTCACTATTGATATCACTATGACTATCACTGTGACTGTCACTATTAGTATCACTATCACCGTCACTATTGCTATCACTATCACCGTCACTATCACTATCACTGTCCCTGTCACTATCACTATCACTATCACTATGACTGTCACTGTCACTGTCACTATCCCTGTCACTATCACTATCACTATCACTATCACTATCACTGTCACTGTCACTGTCACTGTCACTGTCACTGTCACAATCACTGTCACTATCACTGTCACTGTCACTATCACTGTCACTATTGCTATCACCATCACTGTCACTATCACTTTATCTATCACTGTCACTGTCACATTCACTGTCCCTATCCCTGTCACTGTGACTGTCACTGTCACTGTCACTATAACTATCACTTTCACTGTCACTGTCACTGTCACTATCACTATCAGTGTCACTATCACGATCACTGTCACTGTCACTATTGATATCACTAAGACTATAACTGTGACCGTCACTATTGCTATCACTATCACCGTCATTAAAGCTATCCCTATGACCGTAAATATCAGTATCACTGTCCCTGGCACTATCACTATCACTATCACTGTCACTGTCACTGTCACTGTCAATGTCACTATCACTATCACTGTCACTATCACTCTCACTCTCACTATCCCTGTCACTGTCACTATCACTATCATTGTCACTGTCACTGTCACTGTCACTGTCACTTTCACTATCACTGTCACTGTCACTATCACTATCACTGTTACTATCACCATCACTGTCAATGTCACTGTCACTATCACTGTCACTATCACTGTCACTTTCACTATCAATATCACAACTATCACTATCACCATCACCATCACTGTCACTGTCACTGTCACTATCCCTGTCACTGTGACTGTCACTGTCACTATCGCTATAACTATATATCTCACTGTCACTGTCACTGTCACTATAACTATCACTGTCACTGTCAATATCGCTATCACTATAACTATCACTGTCAGTGTCACTATCACTATAACTATCACTGTAATTATTAGTATCACTGTCACTATCATTGTTACTGTGACTATAACTATCACTGTCACTATCGCTATCACGGTTACTATCACTGTCATTGTCACTATCACTATCGCTATCACTGTCAGGGTCACGATCACTGTCACTGTCACTATCACTATCACTAACAGTGTCACTATCACTATTACTGTCACTGTCACTGTCACTATCACTATCATTCTCACTATCACTATCACCATCACTATCACTATCACTATAACTGTCACTATCACTGTCATGATCACTATCACTAACACTATAACTTTCGCTATCCCTGTCACGATGACTGTCACTCTCACTATCACTATCACCATCACTACCACTATTACTATCACTATCACTATCACTATCACTATCACTATCACTATCACTATCACTATAATTGTCGCTATCACTGTCACTATCACTATCACAATCACTTTCACTGTCACTATCACTGTCACAATCACTGTCACTCTCACTATCACTATTACCATCACTATCACTATCACTATCACTGTCATTGTCACTGTCACTGTCACGTTCAAGGTAACTATCACTATCACTATCACTGTCACTGTCACTGTCACTATCACTATCACTCTTACTATCACTATCACTGTGTCTTTCACTATTGATATCACTATGACTATCACTGTGACCGTCACTATTGCTATCACTATCACCGTCACTATTGCTATCCCTATCACCGTAAATATCACTATCACTGTCCCTGGCACTATCACTATCACTATCACTGTCACTGTCACTGTCACTGTCACTGTCACTGTCACTGTCACTGTCACTGTCACTGTCACTGTCACTTTTACTGTCACTGTCACTGTCACTGTCACTATCCCTGTCACTGTGACTGTCACTGTCACTGTCACTATAACTATCACTTTCACTAACAGTATCACTGTCACTATCACTATCACTATCACTCTTACTATCACTATCAGTGTGGCTGTCACTATTGATATCACTATGACTATCGCTGTGACCGTCACTATTGCTATCACCATCACCGTCACTATTGCTATCCCTATCACCGTAAATATCACTATCACTGTCCCTGGCACAATCACTATCACCATCACTGTCACTGTCACTATCACTATCACTATCACTATCACTGTCACTGTCACTGTCACTGTCACTGTCACTGTCACTGTCACTGTCACTGTCACTGTCACTATCCCTGTCACTGTGACTGTCACTGTCACTGTCACTATAACTATCACTTTCACTGACAGTATCACTGTCACTATCACTATCACTATCACTCTCAATGTAACTGTCACTGCCACTCTCACTATCACCTTCACTATCAGTATCACTGTCACTATCACCATCACTGTCAATGTCACTGTCACTATCACTGTCACTATCACTGTCACTATCACTGTCACTTTCACTATCAATATCACAATAACTATCACTATCACCATCACTATCACTGTCACTGTCACTGTCACTATCCCTGTCACTGTCACTGTCACTATAACTATCACTTTCACTGTCACTGTCACTATCACTATCACTGTCACTATCACTATCACTGTCACTGTCACTATTGATATCACTATGACTATCACTGTGACCGTCACTATTGCTATCACTATCACCGTCACTATTGCTATCCCTATGACCATAAATATAACTATCACTGTCCCTGGCACTATCACTATCGCCATCACTGTCACTGTCACTGTCACTGTCACTATCACTCTCACTGTCACTATCGCTATCACGTCACTAGTACTGTCAGTGTCACTATCACTATCACTGTCACTATCACTGTCAATGTGACTATCAGTATCACTATCACTTTCACTATCACTATCAATGTCACTATCACTCTTACTATCACTATCACTATCCCTGTCACTGTCACTATCACTCTCAATGGCACTGTCACTGCCACTTTCACTATCACTGTCACTATCAGTATCACTGTCACTATCCCTGTCACTGTGACTGTCACTGTCACTCTCACTATAACTATCACTGTCACTGCCACTTTCACTATCACTGTCACTATCAGTATCACTGTCACTATCCCTGTCACTGTGACTGTCACTGTCACTCTCACTATAACTATCACTGTCACTGTCACTGTCACTATCACTATCACTGTCACTATCATTGTTACTGTGACTATAACTATTACCGTCACTATCGCTATCACGGTTACTATCACTGTCAGTATCACTATCACTATCGCTATCACTGTCAGGGTCACGATCACTGTCACTATGACTATTACTATCACTGTCACTATCACTATCACTGTCACTATCATTGTCACTGTGACTATAACTATCAGCGTCACTATCGCTTTCACGGTTACTATCACTGTCAGTATCACTATCACTATCGCTATCACTGTCAGGGTCACGATCACTGTCACTGTCACTAGCACTATCACTATCAGTGTCACTATCACTATCACTATCACAATCACTGTCACTATCACTATCACTATCACTATCACTATAACTGTCACTGTCACTGTCATTATCACTATCACTATCACTATCTCTTTCGCTATTACTATCACTATCACTGTCACTATCACTGTCACTGTCACTGTCACTATCACTATCACTATCACTATCACTATCACTATGACTTTCACTGTTACTATCCCTGTCACGATGACTGTCACTCTCACTATCACTATCACCATCACTACCACTATTACTATCACTATCACTATCACTATCACTATCACTATCACTATCACTATCTTTGTCACTATCACTGTTACTATCACTATCACTATCACTATCACTTTCAGTTTCACTATCACTGTCACGATCACTGTCACTATCATTATCACTATCACTATCACTATCACTATCACTGTCACTGTCACTGTCACATTCACTGTCACTATCACTATCACTATCACTATCACTATCACTATCTCTATCACTATCACTATCACTATCACTATCATTATCACTGTCACTATCAGTGTCGCTATCACTATCACTATCACTATCACTATCACTGTCACTATTACTGTCACTATCACTATCACTATCACTTTCACTATCACGGTCAATTTTACTATCACTGTCACTATAACAATCACTGTCACTATCACTATCGCTATCACTATCACTATCACGGTCACTATCACTCTCAGTGTCACTATTACTGTCACTGTCACTACACTCTCATTATCACTATCACTGTCACTGTTACTGTCACTGTCACTCTCATTATCACTGTCACTGTCACTTTCACTGTCACTCTCACTGTCATTGTCGCTATCACTATCACTATCACTATGACTGTCACTATTGATATCACTATGACTATTACTGTGACTGTCACTATTGTTATCACTATCACTGTCACTATATCTATCAATATCACCGTCACTATCACTATCACTGTCACTGTCACTGTCACTATCCCTATCATTGTCACTGTCACTGTCACTGTCACTATCACTATTACTATCACTATCACTATCACTATCACTATCACTGTCACTGTCACTATCACTATCACTGTGTTTGTCACAGTCACTGTTCATGTCACTATCACTGTCACTATTGCTATCACCATCACTTTCACTATCACTGTCACTGTCACTTTCACTGTCACTGTCACACTCAATGTCACTGTCACTGTCACTTTCACTATCACTATCACTATCACTGTCACTGTTTCTTTCACAATCACTCTCACTATCACTTTCACTATCACTATCACTATCACTGTCACTATTGCTATCACCATCACTCTCACTATCACTTTCACTATCACTCTCACTGTCACTATCGCTATCACGGTCACTATCACTGTCAGTGTCACTATCACTATACAGTGAAAACGTAAAGCTTGTGGGATGTGGCTGGAGTGACAAGGATATACCTCACAAATTAATGTGATTTGGTAAGCTGAAGCCACTCTAAAGGCACTAAGGCCACATGGTAGCGGGCATTACCCCTTTAATCTACCAAAGCAAAGAGTGAGCCCAAGCATTAGCAGCCATGGATAGCTGTTTCGGCCTTGTTAGGCCTCATCAGCATGGCATAGCTAATGCTCAGGCTCAAGTACCCACATATCCATAAAACAAGCAGTGAAAACGTAAAGCTTGTGGGATGTAGCTGGAGTGACAAGGATATACCTCACAAATTAATGTGATTTGGTAAGCTGAAGCCACTCTAAAGGCACTAAGGCCACATGGTAGCGGGCATTACCCCTTAAATCTACCAAAGCAAAGATTGAGCCCAAGCATTAGCAGCCATGGACAGCTGTTTCGGCCTTGTTAGGCCTCATCAGCATGGCATAGCTAATGCTCAGGCTCAAGTACCCACATATCCATAAAACAAGCAGTGAAAACGTAAAGCTTGTGGGATGTGGCTGGAGTGACAAGGATATACCTCACAAATTAATGTGATTTGGTAAGCTGAAGCCACTAGTAAGGTATATATTGTGAGGTATATCCTTGTCACTATCACTATAATTGTCACTATCACTGTCATTATCACTGTCACTGTCGCTGTCACTATCATTATCACTATCACTATCACTATCACTATTACTGTCAGTATCACTATCACTATCATTGTCACTATTACTGTCGCTATCACTATCAATGTCACTGTCACTGTCACTATCACCATCACTATCACTATCACTATCACTGTCAGTGTCACTATCAATTTCACTGTCACTGTCACTGTCACTATCAGAAGCAAATTCACTGTCACTATCACTATCACTGTCAGTGTCACTATCCCTATCACTGTCACTTTCACTCTCACTGTCACTATCCCTGTCACTATCACTCTCACTATCACTGCCACTGTCACTATCCCTGTCACTATCACTGTCACTGTCACTATCACTGTCGCTATCACTGTCACTGTCACTATCCCTGTCACTATCACTTTTACTATCACTGTCACTGTCACTGTCCCTGTCACTGTCACTGTCACTATTACTGTCACTGTCACTATCCCTGTCACTATCACTGTCACTATCACTGTCACTATCCCTGTCACTATCACTATCACTGTCACTCTCACTATCACTATCACTGTCACTATCGCTATTGCTATCACTGTCACTGTCTATGTCACTGTCACTATCGCTATAGTTCAGTTATTTTACCATCATAACTATCAGTGTCAGTGTCATTGTCCTTGTCATTATAATTCCTCTCAGAAAAAAAACAAAACATCAGGGAGCATCAGCATTATCATTATTTATGATATGATAATTTAAACAGAATAAAGGGTTGAACAGTGTACCCACCGTTTTTTTTGGCGCATAAGTGGCAGCTCCAGGGACATTTCTTTGACATATTTTCAAAATCTGATAGGCACTCCTCCCGAGTCTTGTCTTCGCAGTTGGCATCTGGGTCATCCTCACAATTCTCAGTGTCGTAAACTAAGAATTTAAAACAATTTAAAAAAATAAATTTTTGATTCGTATTTTTACAGTGTTGTATTTTTTAGATAGTGATTTTATAAGTTATATTGTTACTGTCATTATCATCATTGTCATCATCAATATCATCATGATCATCATCACCACCACCACCACCACTATCATCATCATCATCATCATCATCATCATTATTACCACCATTATTATTATTGTTGTTATTATTATTATTATTATGATTATTATTATTATTATTATTATTATTATTATTATGCTCTGATAAGTGTTTGCTCGTAGGGCCGAGACCATTCAGGGGATAGGGTAGTTCTATTAGTGGCAGTAATGACATGATTTCGAGTGCAATTTGGAATAAACGGACACGAGTAAATTTTCAAAGGCGAACAAAGTCGCTCGAACCCGTAGAGCAAGTGCAATTTCTTTAGTTGAAAAATCGAGAAAAATCATGTGATTACTGTTAATAATTTGCATACAATGAATTCCGTCACATCATTTTTTATTCACCCGTCTTCTTGGCGGATCCTCATAGCTTTGCCTTCTCCTCAAGGATTCGTTTTGATTCTGAAAACACTCTATCTCTTAGTATGGAATGTTTGCATCCTCGTTCTTTCAAGTGGCGGTTGATAGCTGTAGTCATAACTCGTTAACTGTCTGGCTTGTAGTGTTTCCCGTCTTGTTTACCTACGGCTGCGTAAAATTGCTAGAGGACGTTGTTCAGTTCCCCTGGCTTGTACCACTCATTGTTTTTGTCGTGGCCTCTCTGTTTCGCCTAGGTCTACCATACTCACAGCCAGTAGGTAGTTCTCGATTTCGTGTTTTTGGTTTCCATGTTGTCTTTCAAACTCTCGATTAAAACTGATTTACAGTCGTCTAACCAAACCGCCATCTTGGTTTTTTTGTGGCTGGCAACTTTGCTGTCAATCGTTGTCAATTTCACCGTTTTGCACCAACAAATTTCACTTGTCTCCATTGCCAGTGTGAACTTTTGCACAACAAATTTCATTGTTTCGCACAGGTTTGGATAAATTGTCGTGTTCGCAGCCAATCAGAATGCAGAAATTATTGTAAGCAAATTATTACATTGAAAACATCCTCTTCAGAATGTACGAAGTACCCAGTAAAGTGTTCTTTTCGAACTTTTTTTAAATTTTTTATTGTCATTATACAAACAGTACAGATAACACTGTTATTCACATAGCATAATACGCACATCCACGCTCGCACACACCACACGCGCGCACACGCACTTACACACATCATTTTTTTTTCACGTCAGCTGTTATAGTTATTACAACTTACACGTACTAGTGCTTACTTAACAAATTAATATAAAAGAATTACAAAATCATACAAATTCAGATTGACAGGTAAAAAGGCCTCTCAAGGTGCTATTATTACTAAGAATAATAGACAACAGTTGTACAAAAAAAATGATTTCATAAAAGTGTAAATATCTGATATTGTAGAGGTTTGAGATGATGTTCCTGTGTTAGGAACTTATTCTATTTTTAAGCGTGTGTTGAAAGGAGAGTTTATTTCTTTCTCTTGCTATTCGATGCTCCATTTGAAAAACTGCTTTATGCTACAAAAAATAAACAACAACAACAACTCTTTTCGGTATACAACATTCTTGAGTTTACAGCTATAAATATGCTGCTTCGAGAGTAAGATAAGGAGATATATAGCGGAGCTCCGGCGGCTGCCAAGCCGAGCACCATACTCATAGGAACCCATGAATTGCTTTTGCCATGGTAATCGTGGCTAGCAGAATTGCTCGTGGGCGCGTACACACGACAACTATTTGCTGCGTAGCACTCGACTTAAATGCTAAATGAAAGTTTTGTTGTTATATTGAGGGCTCAGAAACTGCATTTTTCACAGTCAGACGTTTCGGGCCGGGATAACCCCTTCATCAGTGTCGTCCAGTGTTAATGACATACGCTCGTGCTAACGGTAAATATGTCGGTGCACGAATACGCGTGCTTGGCGCGCGGAAATATGACGTGAAATTTAAAGAGTCTGAAAAGATAATGTTGCCTCATGGAAAGTTCAGAATTTAAATTCATTGTTAATTCTATGAGGTGCCAAGGTCTTGTGGCGGAATATCAGTCTCATTTCATCCCTCTGTCTCCTGGCAGTTCCTCCCATCACTTGCTTGACCACAGATACTGACATGTCACGAGAGGAATTGTGGTGCGGTAGGTTAAAATGTTCGGCAACGGGGAAACCTCCGTTTTGGTACCGTTGATGTTGTTGATAACTTTCCACCGAACGGAGATGCTTGCCAACGACCCAGATGCCGCACATGTGCGTTCACCGGTAGGACGGCCACCATTAACCACGCGAACGTAGTTGTACACCTCAAGAACGTCACAGCTGCACTACGACCAGTGCTATCTAAGCAATCAGCTGTACCCGTTCCAAAGTTATGTACATTGGGGAGACTGGTCGTAGACTAGCAGATAGATTCGGCAGGCATCTCCTTTTGGTGGAAGGTTACCAACAACATCAACGGTACCAAAACGGAGGCTTCCCCGTTGCCGAACATTTTAACCTACAGGACCACAATTTGACATGTTGTATGACAGATGGTGCAGAGAGGAAACTCACTCTTCCCAATCTCAAAAAGGAAGTAATTGAAGGGTATAATTCAATTCAAAACTTTATTGGAATTCGTGTTTTTCTATTAACAGCACATTCGAAAGGGATAGTTCCCCAATCAAGAGGGAGTTCATAGGAGGCATAGTTCTCTTCGAATTTCCTTTTCGCTGTAAGTGGTTTTGATATCTTTGAAATAAGCAGTTTGTAAGTTTTCTTCGACCAGAGCCAAAGATATAACATGAAGGCAACCGAGGCATTTGCTTAGGTAAAAGATTTCAATTTATTATTCGTTGTGTGTGTTTTACGAAAAATATATGCAGTCTATGTAGCTTCACAGAGACATTAGCAATTTGTGATGTTCTTGAAAGAGGCTATACATTGAAAAATAATAAATGGTTAATATATATATTTAGCCAAGCCTAAAAGCGGAGCTCCAAAAGCATTCTTTTTCTACTGGCATTTTACACATAGTCTGCTTGTCAGATCACCCATCTGACCTCACGCAAGCTACATGCCCACTGCTGTAAAAAATGGTATGGAAAGGTGATCTGAGCCAGTGGCACAGTGGAGTAGGACCCCCGCGGATTTGCACCCTCCAGTCCAGATCTGCTTGTGGATCAGATTTGGACCCCCTTGTCTTAGCAGATATGAACCCCCTTTTACGGATTTGGACCCCGACCCCTCCTAAAAACAAGCGTTCTATTAAGTAAGGTAATAAAAATTCCTTTGCAAATCGAGTTTGGAAATGTTTAAAAAGCAAAATAAAAATATTGAGGTAAGTTATTTTTAAAATAATCTTTCATACTTTGTGTAAAAAAGAACTTGCAACGCTAGTTTGCATCTATACATTTTTAAAAACAAAACATTTCTTAACAACTTATGGCAATACCTAAGGAGAGGTCTGTTCCCCCGTTCAACTGTAGGCTACTTATTTATGGTTTAGAGCCACCAGAAATTGGCGGAGAAGCCTGGTGATTGCTCCTTTGAATCAGTATCAGATCAGATATATAGTGATTCAGATCACCACTTCATAATGAATGCAATTTCAATTATCCACAGCCTCCCATGAGACAGTCGGAAATCAGAAATTGTGTATCTCTGGATATATGTATGCCTCAAAAAAATTATGAAAGAAAGATACATAGAAATCAATCAAACATTTAGATGATATGAATTAAGACCAAGAAATTTCTTTTGATCAGTTACTTCTTTACCTTACTATCACAAAAAATTGCTTGCTAACATTAAGCTCATCAATCAATGCACCTACAGTGTTTTCAAAAAGAAATCCAGCTGCTCTTCTGGCCAGCCAAGTGCAAGACCAAGCATCTTGATAATAGAATATTGGGCATTTGATTGATACCACTATCAAGGTAATTAACAATGTAGTATGAGGATTTAAGGTAATGATTCAACTACCACAAGGTAGTAAGGTAATGATTCAACTACCACAATTTTTGTCAAGCGGCGTTCTCTCCGTGACATCATCTTATCATCTAGCGAGGTCTTCCAGTCGCATGTTTTCTATTCAAGTTCTTCGCCTTTTTCGTCAGAGGACGGTTCGGAGTTGAGTTCAGACAGGAGTAGTACGATTTTATAGAGGAAAGTGAGTCTAGCTTCGTACCCTATGACAAAGATTTAGAGCCGCTTGCAACTCAAGAATGGCTCTTGATCATGAAGTAGAAGTTTGCTCGCCGCACGAGTCAAGTTCGAGTCGCGAGTTAAGTTCAAGTCACGAGTCAGGTTCGAGCCAAGTTCCAATCTTTTTTCTCGGTTTTTCTTTTTCGTTTATGTCTTGATGGCTGTCACTGTGATTAGTGCTTCCATAATGATGTCTGTTCGAAATATTACAAACATGGAATTTTTTTTCCTGTCCGACGCGATCGCAAGATGTCCTTTGCTGGTAGCAGTATTTTGAATGAAATTATTCCAATTCCCTTTTCATTCTCGCCATTTATGATTTTAGTGAATGGTTTACGCTTGAAGAATGAAGCTGAAAGAGACCAATTTTCACCATGCCTTGAGAAGCTACGGTCAGTTGCTTTTTTGCGCCATTTTACATCCGAAGCACCGGAGATTTTCGAGCCCATGAATCTGTGTTTTGTTAACATTTCCCTTGCGTGAATTTTGTTTTCGTCAAAATGTCGTTTTTTTGTCTTGGCTACTCGGCATGCATAATTTTTTTCACTTAATTTTCCCTTGCATTAATATTTTTTTGTACTTCGCCTGTCCACCTCGGTCGGCGGTATGTAAATGTGGCTCACTTTTGTTTGTTTGTTTTTTTGTTGTTGGATTTTTAAACGGTGCATCATGAACAAAACGTAAGGATATCCCATGCTATGTTAAATCAAAATGTAGGATGGCCCGTAGTATTCCAGTTCAACTGGCAGCCATTCCCGCAAAACACTAGTTTATTATCATCATCATCATCATCATCATCATCATCATCATCATCATCATCATCATCATCATCATCATTATTATTATTATTTAAATAGTTCCTCGTTGCTTCATATACCTTTGGTAATAAACATCGAACCCTTATCACACAGAAATAAAAACCTGTACCCACAAAACATTTGCTTTGACCTGACTGCCCCTCCCCCAAATATTGTTATCAGCACATGTGAAGTTCTCCCCATGGAACATGTGCAATATAAGTGTAAATTAATATATATTTTTTATTATATAAAGAATTTGCATAAGAATCTGCACATTTTTGTCAATAAGGTAATAACAAGTGCGGAAAGCTCACCCTCGAAAGAAACAGGCAAAAGAAAAAAAGGAGACAGCACAGCAGTGTCAAGAAAACTGTCTGATCTGATAGACAGGTTAGTAAGCACTGTTGAGCATAGCATTGCATGGATAATGTCACTGAGCTTTAAAATATGAGTTTCGTCGTCAGTTAGTCATGTGATACCGTACTATATCTTTCTTAGCTTTCTGTCATTAAGACTTCATTGAAGGACGTGTTTGAGAATAATGAAATACACACTTGTGTTGCGAAAGTTAGTTTTGAAAATGGTGAGTCAGTGGGCTGAATATTTTTAAGGTCCGGAGAAATCCACGTTAAGCCCCAAGGGGTCGATTTGTCGACAGATTTCAACTTTCAAGAATATAGGGCTTTTTCGAGAATATGATTGATTTCCAGAGCTCACTTGAGTATACTCTTGTATAAGGTGGCCTTGAAAGGGATAATGCTGTTTTAACAAATAACATAACGTCATTATATTTATTCACTAAAATATCAACAGGGAAAGTTACCGGATGACATCCGTTAACTCCTGAAGTATGGGCTGGTATTCCTGTACAAGAAGTGGACGGTCTCCCTTATGATATCCATGGTCTCTGTATTTTTCAACTCAGTTATGAAAAGGCTGACAGAATGGCTGCAACTGTCGACGGGAGGCAGTGGTCAGGTTACATGACATCGAGGCGTGCTGGGTTTGCAGGAAGAAGATTTATTAAATCTTGCAAAGGATCACATCGCTGTGTAAACGAGCTCTGTGGCTACTTCCGCCAATTTAACAAGGTAAACAGGGTCCAATTTGAAAGGAAAGGTTCCATTGTGAGATGTAGTACCTGTGGCGCAGAAGCGGAGTTTGTTCATTGTCCGCGTAAGAAGATTTGGGAGTACCCGGATGATCAGCCAAAAGTAACTGTTTATCATTATGGAACCCATACATGTGTGCCAATTAAGCGACCCCCCTCAACACAAACGGAAGCGGCAGTGGCGGCCTTCAAACCGTCCAGGACTTTAAAGCCAGAAAGATTCGTCAACGACAAGTTTATTGAAGCTGTAGAAAGTGAAGACTCTCTAGAGGACATCGAAGAATTGGCTGACAGTTTTGTAAACAGGCATACACTTGTCTATCTCGAATGAAGCAGATGGTTAAAGAAAAACTTGACCCCGTCGGACATAGTTATGATGCTGTAATGAAATACAAAGGAAAAGTGGAAAACGTTTTACAAGATCGGTTTCTTATCTACAAGGTCAACTGTGAAGCGCAAATCTTCTTCAAAACAAGTAAGGAGCAGCTACAACTTGTATTAGAGATGGATCGAGAGGCGGAAGGCCACCTAAAGGTTGAGCCATGTCGACGGTAAACATAATCGCGTGACTGGTTACATAACAATTTCCCTCGTAGTCTACGACTCAAATCTTAGAGAGATGACCAGATTGCAACAATGGAGTGCCCGTCAGAGAGTAAGAAGAACGTTGGCCTTTTCTGGACTTACCTCAAAGCAGTGCTGAAACAGTATACAGGCGACAACGAGTATGTCTTTAAGCCGCACATGCACTTTTTTGATGAAGGTGGTGGGTTTTGGGCCTCGCTCAGGGATACCCTAGGGCCAGAAGAAGTTGATAGAGCCGTTAGTTGTGAGCGCCACTGGGGGTTCTCGGTTGACAGGAATGCCAAGAAACTTTTGGGCGAGTACGTCAAACAGGAATATAGATTCCTGTGCGATGCTGTCTTAAAGTCTTCTACCAAGAACATGTACGACAAGGCCAAAGTACAGCGAGAGATCAAGACATTTATTAATAAACATCCGTCCCTAAACAAGTGGTGGAAATGGTGGGAAGCTCGAAAGTCTCATGTTTCCGTTCGTTTAAGCCAGGATTTAACACACCAAAGAGTAATCTGGCAGAAGTACACCACTCAAGATGGCATCACATCAGTGCAGAGAATCTGACCTTGATTCAAGCATGTAGGGAAGATGTAGCAGAGAGCGTCAAACTTAAGAGGCGACTTGAAGGGTATCAAATGGGAGCGTACAAAGGAGGGCGTGGTGCATCTGCTGAAAAACTTGAAAGGCGGAGGCATTTGAAACAGAAGAAGCAGGCAGCTGCATTTTGCAAGGAGCTGGACGAGTATGCAGAAAGTGGGGAGGTCATGCAGCTTCGTCAAACAGAGCGGTTTGTAGATGAAAATTCTTCGCACCGTCAAAATATTACAGTCAGTGGTCAGCACTCCCAGGAAGTTACCATCATTCACAATACAGTTACAAAGTGACTGTCGACAGGAAGCCATTCTGTGATGGTTGCAAATATTGCACCACTCGTGATATTTGAAGTCATATCCTTTGGGTTTTGATGTACGTGTACAAACTTCCTGAACAGAGCGAGCTTCTTCACCAACGTGCACTTCTTAACTCTGAACTGGAAAGCATTTTCAAACCTGCACAAACGTCACCAGCCACACCCGTAACGGTCACAGGTGCGTCTCTTACGGCTAGAGCCGTGAAAGATTTCAACAATCATTTCTCGAGTGGCAACTAAAGGAAGAGCACCAACGTGTGCAAATTGCTCAAGGCAATTCAAAAGGAAGAGCTTTCTGTTCAGGTAATGGCGCGATGGGTTCCGCCTCACAAGACTGGTGATGGAAAGAAATTTACAGTAGATCGCATATATCATTTTTGCTTGAAATGGTCTTCTGGCTCCTCCAGGAAACATCAAAGTGGATGAGGACATTGCTGCCACCCTCTCATCGGAAGAATATCAAACTATCTTCTTGGAGAATTTACCAATAGAATGGTTGAAATATTAGAAACTGTACACATACACGTGATAGCTACGTCACTGCGTTGCAAGTTCACATACCAAATTATGTATAACACTTTGTTTTGAGTTGCACGAGATTTTCATTTCGATACGTGCTTGTCAAGTAGATGGCATTGTTCATGTTGAAATCATTTAGAAAATATTGCTTGAGTTATTGTATAAAGATAGGTTTTGGGGGCAGGAAAAATATTGTGATTCCAGTAATTCAACTACCCAAGTCTTTTTTTTTTCTTTTTTTTTTTTTTTTTTGCCTTAAGCGCAACCTATAGTTTTCGGGGGTTGCTGACATGCACAAAATCACCTGGGAAAATTTAACGCTGCATATAAGCCTCAGTTCTACAAGGGCTTTTTCGGGGTTATCTTTAACTCGGTCTCTTTGTTAGAGTTGCTAGCGGGTTAGAAATTGGAAAACAACAGTAGGTGTCAGCCTTCTGAGAACCAAAATATCTTTATATCAGCACTGAGCTCCTATTAATATTATAATGATCAAGGGAAAGAATGGTTGTGGGTTGCCGTATAGAATCTAGCGAAATTACCTTACTTATAGTTCGTTAAGAAGGAAGCAGCCCCTTCTTGGTAACGGTATATCAAGGGCAGCGAGCTTTCGTTACGTTGGCATTTATTTGGTTTGGAGAAATAAAGCTAACACATCCGACACCTTGTTGAGGAAATCAAGAAGAGACAAAGATGTTAAGTTAAAACAGTTGAGTTGTAAGTATTCAACACAAAGAAAAATAAACTAGACATCTGTGGATAAAATTTGTCACTCCAATAGAGCCGTACAGACTCAACCGGCCTGGTTTAGCTATAATTATCCATTTTAAACCTTAAAGGCAGAGTTTAACTGTCCAGTGATTCATTTCAGTTTTGGAATAAAAATATCATGAATAAATCAGTTTTTTAGGCGTCCGTGTATTTACTGGAAGTCATGAGTAATTGGGGATCTCTCCAGATAGAACTGCACTGTGAAAGTGTTGGCATGCAACTGAACTTACATTGAGAAGTGGGTATTGTTGGATTTGTGAAATTGTACAGCCCTTTATTTCCGTTATAAAAAATGTACAGCTCAGTTTATCATTTTATCCCACTACAATGGTTTAAGTGGTTTTGTTCTCTTATGGCGAAAAGTTGAAAAGTTGTTTACATACCTTCTTATACGGCGTGCAGAGCTTCTTGTTTCGCGATTAAACTATACATTCACACGTAAGGGCTAAAGCAGACAAGATCATTCCAAGATCCTTGAAATACTTTTTGTTTAAAGATCCAAGGAGAAAGAGAAAAATATGAAATGAGGTACTATCTGGCTACAACATTTTTCAGTTGATATGAAAATCAAACATGGCCTCCACATTTTGCCCGCGAGGGAATAGAATCTATTGTGTTTATCTTCGGTTCCCTGTGGACGTAACAAGATGGCTCAGTGGCGCGAAAGTTAAATATTCCTGGCTTCGACTCCCTTCACCGTCTATTTTTCCGGTATATGGGACATGTACTTCAGGTATGTGCAAATTTGAGGCCTTAATATTCGTAGAAAATGTATTAATATTGAAAGTTGTCGTGTATCTTGGTGAAGCAACGGCAATACGCAGCAGTAATGGCCCTTTTGATCGAGAATGAAAAATGTCGCCAACTAGGAAGTTAATATTTCTGGTTACTGCTCGCACATCATTAGTGTAATCGAAAAAAAAAAAACGAAAAAAAAAACAAACAAACAAACAAGAAAAAAAATTTGGAACCTGACTCGAACCTGACTCGTGACTGGAACTTGACTCGTACGACGAGTAAACTCTTGAAGTAGAGCGGAAACTCGAGTTCCAAAGGCGCTTTACGGGAGAAGTAGACATCGTCTGATACAACACGCTTTTTCTTGCGTATATGCATTTCTGCGCAAACAAGAACAGTGGGTCGTGAAGTAACTTGTTTGTGGCCTTTGTCTGTATGTGGCTAGTTACCATGGTAGAGCTTTGTATTTTTAGCACGATGAATTACACCACAAGCCGCCCAAGCTCCCGCGGTGTGATGGTGTCATGTGTCATGATCATCTTGCGTAATAACGGTCATGGCGAAATTATAAGAGTTTGTATGGGAATATTTACCATCGGTCTTAGAAAGCAAACATACGGTCAAATTCTTAATAAAAATAGCTAAACCTACTTCCACGCTGTTTTGTTTGTTGTCTGTTAGCTTACTTTGTTGTCTTGAGGCCTTTTCAGCGAATTATCTCTTGCTGGGTTTTCCACGCATAACAGAAGAAGAAGGCATCAGACTGAAATAAGGAACGCCTGATCCGAGAAGCGAAAATTCCTAGCCTAGCTCAAAATGGCCGGGCGGCCACACATCCTACTCGAAATCCAAGCACAGATCTTCTAGTTTCATTTCGATTCGCTAGGTAACTCAATCCTCTTCATGAACCTGACGCCAAGCGGCAGTTTGCTTGCAGTAATTACAGCTCACAAGATTGTAGAGACCCGAGTACACATTCACCTCGACACTCGACCATAGAAAACCCGATTGATAGCCCTGCTTTCTTTTCAAAATGAGCCTCGCCAGGGAACACACCGTCACTTTTTTCTTTTCGAACCACAGGTTCTCAAAGGTCGAATCGACCAACGGGCCATTGTCTCGATCGCCCAATAGAATTCGCGTCCGAAAGTGTTTACATAATGTGGGATTTTCGTAAACGCAGAGGACAACCTTTCGAGGATTTACGTCCGTAGTACGAAGTTTTATTTAATTCTGTAACTAGTCAATTTGTATTTGAAAACAAAAAGTGACGGTATGTTCCCTGGCGAGGCTCATTTTGAAAAGAATGCGGGGTTACCAAGCGGGTTTTCAACGGTCGTCTGTCGAGGTGAATGTGTACTTGGGTCTCTACAGTCTTGTGAGCTGTAATTATTGCAAGCAAACTGCCGCTTGGCGTCGGGTTCATGAAGAGGATTGAGTTGAAAGCGAATCGAAATGAAACTAGAAGACCTGTGCTTGGATTTCGAGTGGGATTTGTGGCCGCCCGGCCATTTTGAGCTAGGCTAGGATTTTTCGCTTCTCGGATAAGGCGTTCCTTATTCCATTGAGATGCCTTCTTCTTCTCTTATGCGTGGAAAACCGAGCAAGAGATAATTCGCTGAAAAGGCGTCAAGACAGCAAAGTACATGTAATTAAGCTAACAGACAACAAGCAAAACAGCGTGGAAGTAAGGTTAGCTATTTTTATTAAGAATTTGACCGTATTTTTGCTTTCTAAGATCGATGGTAAATATTCCCATAAAAACTCTTATAATTTCGCCATAACCGTTATTACGCAAGATGATCATGACACATGACACCCATCACACCGCGGGAGCTTGGTCGGCCTGTGATTACACGCAATGTCTTTGTTAACACATGTTAACACGAGAATCGTTATGCATTCAGCCATTGAAGCAAGCATTTGCGGTGCTGTGGAACTCAAATATAATACCTCTTATAATTTATACATATTCTCATCGATAAAAGTGCTTTCCAGGTTCCACAGAAGTTTAATCGCTCAGTTGGCGCTTTTCGCTGTAGTCGACTTCTCGAAAACTGATCGACAAGTACTACAAGTTGCCATTTCAATTCAGACATGCCAGATTTTTAACCTCGCGCTATACTCCTTCCACCTTCTTAGTGTTTCCATCGTGTTGATCAACACAAACGACCGCAAAGGAAATCTCAAGACGTGTCGTCTGTGCACAGGCAGCCCAAGCTCTCTTTATGAAACACACAAGGAACACAATATGGCGTCGAATTATAAGGGTTTGTATGGGATTTTCTACAAGATATCCATGAAGGTCTTTAAAAGTGAAAATATTCAACAAAAATGGCTTACTTTATTCCATACGTGTGTTTTTTACTCGTGGTGTCGTTATTTTACCGATTTAACTTGATTTAAGCGATTTTTTTGAATCCTGGTTTTCTCTTCATAAAGAGGAGACAAGGTGTCTCCTCTTTATGAAGAGAAAACCAGGATTCAAAAAAATCGCTTAAATCAAGTGAAATATACGGTCTGCTGATATTAGAAAGGAATTAAGATGGGACGACCTGGAAACTATCAGGAAAAGACATCTAGCAATTGTTACGTACAAAGTTGTAAACAACAAAGCTCCAGGTTATCTCATCAATCTTTTTGAAAAAAGCAACAGTGGTTATGCGCTGCGTGAGAGTGAAAGTAGACTTATCCTCCCTAAATATAACACTGAATTTGCTAAAAGCAGTAGTTTTTCTTTTATTGGGGCAAAGATATGGAACAGCATCCCATATCATATCAGAACTGCTCCCACTCTCTCTGCTTTTAAAAAACAAATAAATAGCCTCGCTGTCATTTAAGTTCTGTATATATGTAGTATATCAGTGTATAGTGTATTTTAACCAGTGAATAACTTGTATTACCTTTCACTCATTCATTCATTCATTCTCTCTCTCTCTCTCTCTCTCTCTCTCTCTCTCTCTCTCTCTCTCTCTCTCTCTCTCTCTCTCTCTCTCTCTCTCTCTCTCTCTCTCTCTCTCTCGCGGGCGGAGAGCACCTTGCATGGGACCTAGGAATCCCGTTAGTGCCTACCCCTACTGGGTAGTCCTGTACCCAGTAAAAAAAGAAAAGCTATAGTAAATAGAAACTCTTGTTTTTATCACCTTTGCGATCGCCGTTGCGACCGTTGCAGAAATAGAAAGCGGTTCTACTTTTCGTGAAACTTGTCTCGTAACGGAAGTTCAAAAAAGTTTCACGAAACCGACCATGTTACACGGTGCAACGCCTGCTGAAACTTGTTTCGCAGCGCCGTTGCACACAATTTTCAGCTAAAAGTTTCAACGTGTAACAGCGGCTTCACGTGTCAATTATTCTGTTTATACACTAGAGAATCATGATTAGTTTTCGTATTTCGCAATGCGATTAATGTCTTGCAAAAATTTGCCAGACATGCTTCGTAATCTTTGTATTTGTTCTGATGAAAAGAAAACTATATTTTTTAAGTTTCACTGTTTTGCATTTAGTTTGAAATTTGACCTAGTAAGATTACGAATGTCGGGTCCAAACACTGTAACGCAACTTATGCGCTTTTCAGCGGCTTTGAGGAGTTTAGAGATAAATCTCCTCAATTGAACCATTAAATAGGGGTATAAATGTCGCTTGCCCTTAAGTATGAATACTGTTAAATCACGTTTGATTCAGATTATTATAATTATTTTTTTCAAAATTCCTTTGCCGGTTTGTTGACGCGCAAACATGCCAAAATAATGATCATTCAATCAAAGTCCGTCTCTACTTTGTTGGTGTCGGTCGTTTCTTTCCACGCATGGGAAACGAGTGAAGATTCAAACTCGAATACAAGCTAAAACCTCTTTGAAACAACCTTTCATCCCTGAAATGAAATGAGCAGATATTGAAAAGCCCCTTGGGGTTGAAGTTGGAGCCGTGAGTGCGAACGAAGGCTTTCCACTTGGCCAGTTTATAGTTGCTCTTTGGCGTACCCAAAGAGATTCCAATTCGCGGATTTGACTTGTTGGTGCAGTCCTGTACAACACAGCGACAAGCTGGCGTATCTGCATCACAAGGTCTTACAAACGATGAGCATATAAACAGGAACATCCTTTTTTTTTTTCTCACGTATGGAGCTGTCACCTTTGGTTCAGTTCACGGAGTACGAGTCCCATGCCTTTTTTCTTGCTCGGACAATATCTGGTTTGAGTAATGGCGGACGCTCGTTCGCGAGAAACAAGCATCGGAAAAGCGGACTTCCATTAGGAATTTCGAACTTAAATTCGGCATGCATAATTATTAGCCTTCAAAGATCGTGAAAAGCAACAAACAAGAAAAACTCAAAATTTCGTCTCAGTAGCACTTTAATTTTACGGGGACTCATTGCGGTTACGTGTTAATAAGATAAGGGCAAAAGTTTCTTAACGCTGTTGAGGCACCGAGGTCGAGTAAAAACACTCGTTCGCTTACAAAGAAAACAACGTAACAAAACAAACAAACAATTCAACTACTTCTTTGCGTCCAAAACGAGTACAGATGAATGTTATTTATTTCCATTTGAGAGAAAAATACAAGTTTCATTCCTGAACAAAACAAGTGTTAAGCTTCAATTTATTTAATTTACCTCACTGTCCTGCGCTGTGTCGTAGAGGTTTCTACCACTTAAAAATACGTAAGCTTCAGTAAAGTAAAAACAAGTATCCGCAAAAATAGCAAACGGTTGTCCAAAGAAAGAGCTTCTTCCACAGAGTTTGAGCTACTCGTTCCTCCCATTAACACAGGTGAACTGTTAAGTGACCTTTCTTGGTGAGATGCAAGATGACGCAGTAAAGTGAAAGCCCTAGAAGCGTTGAATTATACTGTTTTCAACCGCACAATCGATCCGAGTTTGAAGTTTTTCTTGAGAAAAATCTTTAGCTCTTCCTTTAATGGCTTGAAAATTCACCTTCCCGCCCTCCTCTCGGCGAAGAAAAGCCCTGGGAACGAGGTTGTTTTTACGCGAATTTTAAGACAAACTTCGATCGAAGAAGATGAAATTGTTTTGCTCAAAATGAAGAAACTAACTGAAAGTGAAATTACGAGCCGCAGAAAGCGCGCGAATAATTAAGCCTCGATTTGGTTTGGGTGTTCCACACCAGGCTTGAGCCTGCGATCAAAAACTTTAAAAAAAAACCTAAAAAAAATTAAAAAAACACCTGACCTCATACTTGAGCCCGCGATATGGTCACGTGACATTGGTCAGCTTTGACAGATGTCAATTGGTTATAAGATGGATGTCCAGTATTAAAGACGCACGCTGTAAACTAGCTGGTCAGCTGGGCCAGGTGGACTATGGCCACAGTGTTGGATTATTATGATTATTATTAGGATATTATTAATTATTGGGCAACGCCGCCGTCGTCGTCGTGCGCGCCCACGAGAAATACCGCTAGCCATTTTTACCATGAGAAAAGCAGTTGACGGGTTTCTATAGGTATGGTGCTCCGCTTGGCGGCCCTTCGGGCCACCGGAACTCCGCTGTTAAAGAGGTGTTTTTCGTACACATTGCCTCGGTGACAAGTCTAGCAACGGTCCAGTTTACGATAATAGGGACTTTAAGCAAATCGCTACGGCGACCTATACTACGGCGGCCGGAAGTAAAAAAGCCCAGAAATGAAGCAGTGCGCATGCTTGGAAATGAGCTTTCGCCGTAGCGCTAAATCCTGCAACGTGAAGAACTGCCGTCTGGCGTAGTCGCTACTACGTGAGTATAAAAGTCGACTCTCCTCCTATTCTTTGCGGTCACTAGTTTTAAAAATTAACATAGATTGTTTTTCACTTCATCAAGAAAGTATTTGAAGCTTCTGGTTTTCCAGTAAATGCGTTTTCCCTGCGTTTTCTCGTAAAAGATTTCTATCGTCAGCAGACTGTGCCATGCATAAACATGGCCGCGGAAATACTGCCAGAAAAAACAAAGGCTAGACGAAAACCGTAAGTTCGACTGTTAGCAATAAAGCGAATGAAGTGTCACTGAAGGTTGTTTACGCAAGAATAAAATATCTGAAACGTTGAATTTGTTGATTTCTTGTTAAATACGGCACATAAGAAGGAAAATCACTTGCAGCGAACTCCGATCTTCAATTGTAGTTTTCTGTTTTGTGTAGAAATCGCCCTCCGATGATGTTTTCTATTAATATTCTTCTTGGCAAACGAAAGATTGGAATTTAAGTACAGAAATTCTTGCGCAAAGTCTCCCTCAAAAGAGGGAAATTGGTTTCTATTTTCAGTGTTTTTGGTTCGTTCTAGATAATCTCGTCCGCTGTGGCAAATTAAGTTTTACAGTATAAAGCAGTACTGAATTCTTCGTCTGAAGTGAAGCCCATATTTTTCTTTCATGTGACAACTACGTTGTTTTATGTATTCGCTTCTCCAAAGGAGGTCATAACAGCGAAAGCAAGTGAGCCGTAGTCACTGCTTGCTTAAAGTTGAAATTTGGAGGGCTACGTTGACGTACTCTCCCGAGGACTCCGCATCCACGACCGCCGAAGTAGAGGTCGCCGTAGCGATTTGCTTAAAGTCCCTAATAATTCTGTTCGGAATACTTCGCATGAAATGGTTTTGTCTTAAGTAGTACCTCACTTGCTGATGTTCACTGAGCCAGGGGTTTTTGCCGTGTACTTTCTTGTCCCTATTTGATAGTTACGAGCACTCCAATTATAACTGGTACTGTTTCCCTTTCAGTGAACTTTTAATGCTACGTTTTTGTCTGACGGTGTTCTCACGTCAATAAATTTACAAGTCTTCGTTTTGTGGTATTAAAGTACCATGCCTGGTCTGTTAGCTTTTATGTTCATGGCAGTATCGATTGGGATGTCCCATAGTATCGTGACTTTACGAGGTAGCGAGACTAATATATTTCCTGTTAGCCTTGCAAAATAAACGGACACTCTGAGACGACGTTGCGAAAAAATCGAGGTAGTAAGACCCGTGAAATTTGACAAAAAAAAAACTGCGAGGCAAGTATATTTTTGAAGACCTATTTGTCAGCCTTGTCAGAGCAAGGAAACGAAGCATGCACGCGTGTTAAACATGAAAAAATATTGTATATTATTTTATATTTACTTCACTTCCTTTGAGGGAAAACGTGTTCGAAGGCAAAGAAAAGGCGCTGGAGGTGTCCATACTTACGTTTTTTGTAAGGAATTTTTGCTTGCAGGTCTAAAATCTTTCGTATTTCCTCATCTCGTTCACTCTGAGATTCCCCACTTCCGGTGTTACTAGCCGAACCACTCTCCATTCCGGACGCGGACGCATCGATGTTCTCTTCAATACCTGGAGAGAACATGTTTGATTTGAGATGAATTTTTTGTGTTTGTTTTGTTTTGTTTTGTTTTGTTCTGTTTTTTGTTTGTTTATTTGTTTTATCAAACATGCAGGGCTAGTTGACTACGACTATAATATATATGCTTTCGGACTATAATACGGACGTGTCCTGGTTGTTCATGTCTCCTCTCCCTTGTTATAAAACCCTTTTAAATGCGATTTATTTACGAATCCGAGCCAGGAGGCACCTTCGACGTTGACAAAGAAAAGAAGATTATAACTGTTGCTTGCTTCCTAGCGGGTGCTCACCAACAGAAGATGAATTTTAAACAATCTTAAAATCAAATGAAACCTTTCGAAGACCTTCTAAAAGTATTTGAGACACAACGAAAGTTGATTTGTTATTAATTCGCTGTAACCTCAGCCCTTCTACATGCTTACCCTTAGCCCCAGTGACGAAGACTAAGAAAAGCCAAACAAGCCAAACAGCACTTTTCTTCATTTTCCTCGGAATGGGTCTTTTACCTACAATGACATGAAAAAAAAAAAACAAAAGAATAATACTAAATACTTCTCACTGAAATCATTATAAACAAGAAACAGTTACGCATGGGGTTATTTTAATTGGTGCAATGTATGGTCGACTGCCATACGGAACTCTCGCTTAAGAATTCAAACGGTTTTGAATGGTCTGCATAATCCATCTGTTTACAATCATATCTCTGTTATTTATTCTTCAGGTTGTTCATATTTTGCTTTGTTTCGTTGTTTATCAGACTGCGAGCAGTTACACCGGACATAAACAATTAACAAAGACAACAGGTTGACAGCCTTTTAAAAGACCCAAAGTGTCAGCACCAATGGAGGTAGCAGGCTTCGCGATACTAGTTGTTATGATGAAAACAATGTATTTAATTTCATACGGCAATTTAAATTAAAACATAATTTGTTTGAAGCGCACCTGAGAAATGTACCGTTTATACGTGTACTTAAACCGTAATATTGAGGTTTGGATGTAGGGTGGGTATTTGTAAAATTACGTTATACACGCTTAGAGGTCCGAAAAGGGTACAACAATAGAATTCGAGAAAAAAAAATTATAAAGAACGGCAAAGATATTCTCGGCTTTGGTTGATTATCATCTGAGTCTTCTTTGACTTCTCTTTGTCGTTGTCTTGACACAATCACAAGTGTTATGTAGTAATAGAGAGAAGACGTAAAAGAAAACAAATTTTTTTCTATTAGACCATCACTGTCACTGAGTCGTTTACGTTGAAATTGTAACTTACCTGTTTAAAGTAATTTCACTACGTCCTTTAAACTGTCCGATGTGATTTTTATCGTAGGCTAATGCAAAGTTTCGAGCTTTGGAGGGGCGTAAAATTAACGTGAGTGAGGATAAAATTCGGCCTCCTCTGAAGCCTTATCAGTTGTTTTGTTTGTTTCCCCGTTCCGAGAGTGATTAAAAGAGTTAACGAAACACGATAATTTTTTTATAAGATTTTAAGTATTAAAGAGTACTGAGATAAGAAAGCAGGTAATTCTACCCTTTAAGAAAGGCTTCGTTGAACCGTTGTGCATTGGCGAGCCAATGAGCACACACCAAAGAACAAAAACTCGCTGAAGCGGAAAGCGCACGGTTCTGGCGGATGTTTGAACCGTACGAGGGCATAGATTTTGCTATTCAAAAAGTCCGAGATTATCAATTTCAAAAGATAGCAAGTGAACAACTTCTCAAATGCTCCACAGTTATACTAATTAGCGTGTTTTACGTATTGCTGACATGTGATTTGACAATGTATTACATATCATCCCAAATAAGAATGAAACAAGGCCGTCTGCGGGCATCGGACAAATCCACAACAAAACACCTTAAAGTGGAGATTTGGATATGGACAGGATATTTGCAGTGGTCGAAAAAAAAAGAAAATTCGTACCCAGGCCATTCCTTGAACAGAATATTAAGGGCCGGTCATTTAAAAGAGGTTTAAGTAGGTTTTGAAGAAACCGTCGCTTAAACAATTCAGTGTGGTCAATCCTGAAATCTCGAAGTTGTAGACAATGACTGCAAGGCATACAACACCGTCTAACAGAAACATCTATCCACATGAAATGACGTATTTTGCAAATGTAGAGGTCTCCGCTAATTACTGATCCGTGGCTTAATTGAACTTAGACTTCGTTTACATACACTCTTTTTTTTTATAAGAATGTATTTCAGAAGAATATCGAGGCTGAAATTTTCGAGATTTTAAGAATATTTTAAGTATAAATCTGAGGCTGAAATTGTGAAAAGAATATAATTTCGTGCGTTGAAAATCTGTAAATACCATATAATGATATGTTTTTACTTAACTTTTTACTTTAACAAGCTAGCAATAGCCAAATGTTCAATGATGAGCGGTACATGGAATGTATTTGTGTAGTACAAAATAGCAAACACTTGACTTGTAATGGGATACCCCAATACGTCCTTAAACGGAAATGTCATAAGCTATAATTAAGAATATTACAAGAATATTTTCAGCGTAAAATCGACAGAGAAATAGGAATTTTCAGCCTGGGCCGGAAAAACAATATTCTTATAAAAAAAAAAAAAAGAGTGTAATCAGCTGTCGTGGTCGGTCCACGCAGAAATTTTTCGACAAAGTTTTTTTCACGTCTTCAGTTAAATCTTCAAACTGGTTTTCCCTCAGTAGGTTACCAGGCTTGGTGACCTGTGTCTATATCATATCTGTGTGTACTTCCGACGATATGAAATTTGTTCAGTAATAGTAGGGTAATACTGGCGGATGTTTGAATCATACGAGGGCATAAGTTTTGCTATATATATCCAAGAAGTCTGAGAGTAACAATTTGAAAAGATAGCACATAAACAACTTCCTAGGTGGTCCATAGTTGTTCTATTTAATTTAACCGGTGTTTGCCTATTGTTTGACATGTGATCTGCATGACAATGTATAATCACAAATAAGAATGAAACAAGTCCTTCTGAGGGCATCGAACAAATCCATTATGGAGGGATAATTTGAATGTTGTCAGAGAGAAGAAAATTGATACTCAGGCCATTCCTTGAATAGAAAATGAAGAGCCAGCCATTTCAGTAAACGAGACTTAAATAGTTTGTGAAAAAAGCGAGGCTTAACCAATTCTGTGCGGTCAACCTTAAAATCTGGACGTTGTTGTATATGGACAATGACTGTACGGCACCGTCTAAAAGAAATATTTATCCACATGAAATGAGATATTTTGCAAATGTAGAGGACCGCTAATTATCTTACACTACTAATCTGTTTACATAACGGGCTGTCATGTTCGGTCAACGCAGAAATTTTTCGACAAAGATGTTTCACATCTTCAACTGAAATCTTTGGAAAATAACACCTCAAAGTCGTCAATCCGACGATTTTAAAAACTTACCCGTCGCAGACCTTTCTTCCCTTTTAACGGTTTATTTTTGTTTTGCTGTTGCTTTGCTTTGTTTCCTTCATGGATGAAGACGCTAGTTCATCGAGAAACAGTGATTAAATTTTAAAAGGCTTTAGGTGTCAAAGAGTATAAAAGACTGTAGGTGTTGGCTTGGCACTGGACGAAAAAAAACGGATTTACCTCTATAGCAAATTTAAAGCAAATATATCGCAAACGCCACATTTGTTCATGTTTGCTCAAATTTGCCGCAGGACAGATGATCAAATTTGCCACATTTTTGCAACCATGGCAATGCTGATAAATGCCGCTTTCGCTTCAAATTTGCCCCCATACGAAAAAGCAGAGATAACTTAATTTTTTTCTAGATATTTACATGGTAGTAAAAATGATGCCAAAACTGACATTTTGAAAGTTCTTTGCCAAAGTGGTAAATGTGTTCAAAGTATTGTTTTTGAACTAGTTTGCACAGGATAGCAAATGCGATCAAATAGTCATTTTTGCACATTTTTGCTCAGGATACTAAATGTGACCAAATAATCAGTTTTGCATATTCTTGCTCGGGATAGTAAATGTGATCAAATAATCATTTTTGCTCATGATAGTAAATGTGATCAAATAACTATTTTTGCGCAGTTTTGTTCAGGATAGTAAAAGTGATCAAAATATCATTTTTGCACATTTTTTCTCGGGATAGTAAATGTGATCACATAACAATTTTTGCACAGTTTTGCTCAAGATAATAAATGTGATCAAATACATGTAATACATGTAAGTTTTGCACATTTTTGCTCGGTATAGTAAAAGTGATCAAAATACACCTTCCCCAAATTTTTCTATATTTTTTCTGAGAATAGTAAAATCTATGTATTATTACATATATATTGTTCAGGATAGCAAACGCGATGAAATAATAAATAAATAAAATGAACTCAAAATAGTGAGTAAGTCGTTGCATTCACGTATAGTGAGTGTAAACCGTCATGATTAGACATGTGTGAAAGAAGTGCTCAGCTGTTGAGTACAATTAACTGAAACTTTAAGATAAATGTACTCAAGAGAAATGCAACCGTAATGACTCTTTATTATTAACTCACAAGTCAGTAAAGCTTACAATGTAACCTGTATTTTGAGTAAAATAATAGTATTTAAATATTCTTTTCTTGCTCTCCTTCTTCATTTCTTAGATATCCTTAGTAACAATGAATTGTAAATTATTTTAGTGTCTTTTTTTTGTTCTCTTATTGTACTGCATTCATTATATTGAGGTTTGTAACACTACTGTAATAATCTTGTTTCTTTCTCTAATACACTGTATTTGTGTGAGTTTAAATAAATTTCTTTGTTTAGATTTAATTTGAAGAGTGGTGAATTTCAAAGTCGATAAAAAACTAAACGGTTTTGAAAAATAAAACAATTGAGAAATTTAATAGTTTAGGACGTTATGATTTCCTGTATACGTTAAGTGAGGGTTATTTACCTGGAACAAGGGCGGTGACAGGTGAATATATCACATATCCCCGAGGGACAGGTAAATAACAAGCTTATTTGTCAGTTGGCGAGGTTTTCTAAAAGAAATAGAAGGCCATTAAATAACGAAAAACTTTTTTCTTCTTTTTTTCTACTTGGTGGTGTTTTATCTTTAAAATACTTTTAATGGTAGAATGTAGGAGATGAGGTTTCTACTGTAAACATGTTTTCCTTGATTTTCGGTTTTCGGTTTTGTTTTTACAACAATGCGTCGACAACTTGTTTTGTTATACTGGTACACAGTGGGATTGAATTTAGTTCTGCATTTTTTACACAACAATATGTATATACGTTTTCTTTTGTCTGCTGGTATTCGTGGTAAACAAGTTTGTTACTTTTGCATAAACAGTGCATTCAGTACACAACAGTCACGTATTTGAACGACTGCCGTTAAATTTTGAAAAAAGTGAGCTCTCGCCTAGCACTGTTTGTACCAACGATGAGCAATGGTGAAGATGGATTTGCTATGTGAATGGGAGAAGTCAGACTCACAGCCAGGATTCTCGGATGCTGTTTCCTGGAGAAAATTATTTACTGATTGAAGGTCCACCCGCTACCAAGTGAGTGAGCCCCTCGAAGAAGTTATGGAGGAGAGAAAGGGGAAAAACGCGGTATACAAGTCGTTGCCGACGAAGAGGTTGCTAAAAGAAGCAGTGACTAGATACCAGCTAACACACGAAAGACCATCGCCTGGTCGGTAACTGTTTGACATTTCCTCTGTGTTTGTTTGTTTGTTTGTTTGTTTGTTTGTTTGTTTCTTCTTTAGAGTTTACAAGTGATGGGAGACTAAGTCGAGGGGAATATGAGCAGGGGAATATGAGCAGGGGAAATATATATTGCATTGTTTTGCTATTGTTATCAGCTATTGTTTCAGCCCCGCACCCCCCCCCCCCCCTCCCCGTTACAATCAAAGCCGCCACCAACTTTTCAGACAGAAATAAGTCAGTGAACAAAATGACACTCACATACCAGGCGCAACTCAGCTTCTCGTTGCATTCTATTGCTCTTCCTAGCTTTTTCACTGGCATGTTGCCAATTAATCATATCCAGGGCAACTGTACATCTCGTTAATTTCTCAATATAATATTTTTTAATAAGTTTTACGAAGAGACCATTAAAGAGCTAGTGACTAATATTCACTAAAAATGTGGCTTCTATTTGGAGTCAATTCTATATTTTATTGTTTGAGTTGTAGGTTTCATCCGTTTAGTTTGGTTTTGTACTTTTGTCTCAAGATATACTTCAGGCCTAAATCAACGTACTCTCATATTCCAGTATTTATTGATACTTCACAGCTTTGTTGGCAAAAACGATCTTGACATGGCATGACATAACACTGAGGAACATTTTGCACCCCAACCATCAGAATCAAACGAGTTTAGTAGCCTCTAGTTATTGACCTAATTAGTCAAAAACATAAAGATTCCCATGACCAGCTGAAGCTGGTCAGAGGCAGCTGATATGTGACATTACTCTGATGACCAGGGCTTAAAACCCTGGCCAAATTATTGGATCCTATATCCAACACTGTTGGATGTGAACGTTGAGATAGTGGCAAAACACTATTCAATATTGCTGAACGAGGCTTGAAAATAGGATAGCGATTCGTGATTGGCTTGCTGGGTGAACGCACCTCCCTTCAGAATACAACTTTGTTGGAAAAGCGGCAAAACACTACAACATGTTTTTGCTGAGCAAAATTGTTGTCGATTTGACGCACGATTGGCAATCCCGAGGAAAAGTACCATGGAACGACTCAAACAAGACTACGCTCTGCTCTGATCACTCTTGCATGCTTAACATATCTTACCTGGCTTCTTTTCTTTTAATCGACTTTATCACTTTGCATTGGAAAGGCGCGACCAATGACAATTCGAGGAAAACACATTCTCCCGGCGTAAAACGTGGGGAAAATGGTTTTAGTTTTCGTTCACATTGGTTGATTAATTCGCGCGAGTTTTGCCAACCAATCACAGAGCGAAGTAAGTCAACTCCAAAGAAAACGGGAATAGTTTTTCACAATTTCCAGAAAGTCGCTAGATTTTTAACTGTCGCTTATTGTTTTATTTTCGTAAACACGCTAATCACGCCTGCTGAAAACTGAAAAAAAAAACACCCAATTTGTAGCCGGAATGCGCATTAGAGAGAGTAATTTTCGGGAAAATGCCGATTCATTCTTTAAC